>WPIO01000180.1:0-526969 GCA_009760855.2 Cristatella mucedo
GCATGTGTAGAGGCGCTGAAGAGGGAGTTAGTCGTAAAAGGCTTAAAGGGGAGTGTTTCAAGAAGTTCAGGTTCGCTTTGATGAAAGGGTAAGCCCCAGAAGCTTCTGACTGGCTTGCATTCGGGAGAGGAGCTATAAAAGGGCTGCCACGCGGCTGTGCGATTCCACGCTCGGAGAGAAACAAAGTCTCCCAATAGGGTATACAAACAATTTAGAGACTTGAAGATTCCATATGATCAGGGCTCCTTCGATGTAATGTAAGGATTTCCGTCTGTTAAACTCCATAAAGCCATCAGACTACGGGGGGTTAAGCAGGAGAATTTTGTAAGCCCACGCAGTCTAAGTGGTTTCGGTAGGCCCTTCCCCCCCCCCCCCCCCCGGTAGCCAACAGACTTCATCTTACGAAACATTCAGACTCATCTTACGAAAATCTTGAGAAAGTACTTACTAGGCAAAATGTAAACATAGAATGCGAGAAAAATGTTCACGCCAAACATAACCATCGCCCAGACGGCCCATAGCTATATTGACATAAAATCACTAGAGATGTAACGATGTAAGGTAAATTAACTGTTCAAATTCCTCCGCGTAAAAAACGTTGGCGGAGGAAGCTTTAGCTCTGCAGGTCCTAGACTGTGGAACTCGCTTACACAAGTTCTACCGCAACGACAAATACTATCCTGCTGCCGACTGTGGTAAGTCTTTTCAGCGGTCCTGAAGTGCTACTTCCATGCGACTACACCTCACTGCTATCCCTTACGCTGCTTGGTACAACTTTTTCTTGTTGCTGAGACGAAGGTGTTGGATACCGTAATGCGTACGTAAAGCCGCTTAGGCTGTAAGGGCTATAAACAAAATCTCCTGGTAACCCACCTGGGCTTATGACTTGTGGAGTACAGATAAGCCACGACATTTAAATACAATGTAGTGTTTCTCTGCCTTCAACTGCACAAAGCTACAAAGTAAGCGGGTGTTATGCCGGGAGAATTTGCATGAGCGCCTCAAAGCCTACGCGTCTTTCGGTATGCATCAGTGTCAACAGATTACCTCTCTCGCAATAAATAGAACCAAACGTAAGAAGCGTATATGAGTCAGCGAGAGAGTGGGAGGTAGGAGTAGCATAGGAGAAACACTAATGGCGGCTGTGAAAAGGCTGTGCCGTTGTCGATAGTAGGAGAGTAGGGGTCCGTGCCTGTGGAATTGTGGCGACCTTAATCGCCAGTCGAGTTGCATGTTGATATCGATGACTTTCTGCTATACAAGCACAGTTTCATTGCAGTTGAGGTCCGAGACTTTAAAAAGATTCAAAGCGAGAGACTAGCAAAATGTCATGGGAGTCGGTTGAACGGTTGGTGGGATGCGGGCGGAGCGTGTGATGTATAACGGACCACGATCTTCATGGGTATCGTTAGCGGGGCTCCTTTGACAGGGCTACTAGTCACTGTTTTGCTGAGTATTCTGCATCCACAGTGCATTAACAGCCAAACAGGATTTCAGGTTGCGAGGTCTCAGTTGGTCAGTGGGTGCTTCGAGGCATGAGCATATCGGGATTTGGGAGTTCATTCACGGACCCACCAAAAGGCTGCGACAAATTTGGATACAGTACTTGACAGGGGTTACGCAATAAAGAGACAACATCCACGTGACACCACATGAAAGACAACTAGGGCACGCTTCAGAGAGACGCACATAAAATAAGGTTGATATTCATTGACTGGCACGAGAAAACTATGCCATCACACCACTATGTCACGTTTGAGGCCGTCTAACGGCCCTTTTAAAAAAGAAGGACTCGCAGATGCAACAATACATGCTTCCATGACGATTAGCAATCTACGTTAACTGGTTCTAGGTCAGGTCTAAGCTAGGGATCCATTAGGTGGTAAGAAGATAATTGTCTAGCTTTTTCATTCCGAAAGAGGAACAATCCCATATCAGAGGCCATCCCAACGCTAATTACCCTAACCAACACATCCCCCCAATAGTAGGCACTATGGTTCCTTAGCCTCTGCAAGATTTTCTGTACCTCAATGTTCAAACATAAGGCCTGGCACTAGTGAACTCATCTTAAAGCATCCTTCACAGTAGGGGAAGATACTAGCACCTATACACACTGCATCCATCTGAGATGCATAGATATGCGTGCTGCTCGGCATAAAATACTGTAAAGTTGGCCGGCTGCACCAAAAACGTCAAGACTATCAATAAATTACGCGCATTTATTCAGAGTACACCGCGATTAGGCTCCTAACCTAAGATAGTAAGGAGAAATTCATTCAAGGCCGAGGCTATATAGATCCCTACGTTCGAACGTTCAGTAGTAGTCGTAGTCTCGATAGTTGCAAGAAATAAAGCACCGGACATGTCATCAGAGCTCGCGGGACGCTCCCCGTTCGGGGAAAATTCTCTCTTCGCCCTTCCTTCCCTCAGCCATCGTCACTGATATTTGGGTGTATCTTATAGTTTTGAGATACTGTGCTGCAGATCTTCGTCCCGGCATCTCTCGAAAAATGCTAACCACACTTGCTGCTGACCCTGTGCATGTCACTCCCTGACCATGCTATTCATGTTGTGTTCTCACGCACGATATTACTTTTCCACATTCGATCGCGTTTTCCCTTGTATCAAATTGTAAAAGCGCCTAAAAGGAGGATTGATTTCTCTGAGGGCTCCCTATCAAGTGCAGTATTATTATTATCATTATTATGCTGAAGTTAGGCCACTCATTAAGAAGGCACATCTTCCGCCAAGTCTCCTTACTGCAGCTCCTAGCAGATGCAAAGGATAAATGAATGGTAGACCAGGCAGGGGCTCGTCTAACAGATCTAAACCTAACAAGTAATTTTTTGGCCACATCTGAGAGGTTAATTACTCATCAGAGTCAGCACTGCTGCCTGTAAAAAAACGACCCTACTAGGAAGCAGAGTCTTTCTGATTTTCTTTGTCCATTATTTTGGTGCAAGCATTTAATTGCATTGATGCCCGAATCATTCTTAAGAAAACTTTCAACTCGCTTGGGGGCACTATTTGCAGTGCATTGGAATGGTCTAAGGTCCTAACTCTGCCGGAGAATTTCAGTGCATTGATTCAACGGGGGAGCAGTTATTCAGCGAGCTTCTAAAAACTAGGAGGTACACCAGGAATCCGTGCTTGGGTCCGCTTGTTTCCAAAATTTGTGCTCTTCTTCAAAGCGATGTAATCGTCAGTTACATTATAGGCTCTCGTACTTATGCATATGAACACACAGTTTTACCTGAGGTTTTGATTCCAGCATGCATCCAGCATGCGGAGTCGCTCAAATTACCTTGTTGCTACCACATTGCTGATGTTCGCATTGGATGGCAGCCAACGGTCCCGAGTGACCTTTCACTAGACTACCACAGGCCACAGACTAGGTGATCACATCAATGCTGACTCCTGCACTTGCGAAATCAAGTTGCAACTTCTGTAAATCCCCACTCGCAGGTCTTCATGCCCCTACAATATGTAGCTATCAATTGGTGCTAACCTCTGCAACTACTGCTTGTCTGTCGTGAACTTATCAATTGTCACATTACTACACTTCTCACTGACCTGCAATTTCCTTATAAAGTAGTTTATAGAATTAAAGCTTCTGTCAACCAAATCTAGGTACCTTCTTATCCCATCTTTATCTTGCTCCGGCTTACCTTACCTGAATATTTACCAATCAGCTAAAGCTATCGCACCAATCACCCTCCTGACTCAAGTCGCTTAGCTATGCCTCGAACCAACCTCAAATAATTTGGAGACAGTAGCTTCTGTTTGTATGCGCCCAAAGTCTGGAATTTACTCCCGATTGACGTCAAGAAACGTCTAGCTGGGATAGACTGAAGGGTGGCCGACTGATGCTACCTGGCAGTGAGAGGTGATGCATCGGAAGCCTAGCTGCTGCGACTTCGTGGAGCCCCCTCCTATCTGAGGATTCGGTTTGATTTGCCACGCGCTTAGCCGTCTTGTACAGTTACTGTGCACTTTAGGCCATGCACTTACTAGCTGCATATATCCGAGTTGGCACGCTTTGTTGGAAGATGAACTTTTATTGACTGTCCATTTAGGTTCACAAATTTTGCGTCGTAGACTGGCAATCATAATATGTATCTTAATATGATGGAAACGCTTTGTAATGCATCTCAAGGATTGATGAGGAGACATTTCAAAAAGTTGAGCCATGAACAAGAATGTCGCTGAATGGCTGCAATGGCGGACTTTGCCACAGCATTCGTCGGTCATCGTCGAGTGTGAAGTGGTCATGAGAAGAGCTTTGGTCAGGACCCTCCAGTTCGCTAATGTATTCTACGGCGTGCGTATGCAGCTTGGAGGTTTTCATTCCTTCTTTCTTCTTTCTTTCGGCCACGACTATTCGGTGCAAATCCATGCCATCAGTATCCTCCAGCTTGGTGTTGGTTTTACGATAGCGGATGACATCCGGGTTGTTGACAAGGGTATATGCCAATTGCCAGTTTCGTCTTGCTATCCTCGCCTTTCGATCGAGGACCGGAACTGCATATGAAATAGACGAGTATTTCTTAACAAACAGCTTGGGGGCCAAACTCTGCTTTTAAGTGTTGGTAATTACAGCATAGCAATCCCAGTCTTAATCTATATAGCTTTTAGCTTGTACAAAAACCCATAGCCTCGTTTGAAATTGCGTATAATTAAGTAGTAAATCATATTCCTTTTTAGGCACAGCAACTATGCCAAGAAAAAACACGAGGAACAGAGAACTACAGAGTTCAAAATTTCAACGTTCTTTTAATAGTGAAATGTGACTTTTAAATGAGAATGCATTTAATGCTTGTACTTTTCGGAGTGCATTAAGTTAGAATCCGAGTACTTATCGTATATGCGACTCAGTTAAAGTTGATTGTTTGTAAGAATAAGACGGCACTTGATTTGACAGCCAAGACGTTGAACATAATAAGACTTACGTCTTCTATTCCTTTGATCCGAAGCCCCGTCCCACAGAATTTTCAAAAATGTTCGTACCACTGGATGATCGTGTGCTCCTGTCACTGCAAGAACACTTAAATAGCACATGAAACCTGCAACGGGATAAAAATAAGTGTTTCAGAACATTCAGCATTCTATAGTACTGGCCTCTCTTTAGCTAACCGTGTTGCATCGGAACTGCCAGCAGCCTGGCTGGGAAAGCTGATGACTGCGAAGGTTGGTCGGTTTAAACGAGCCAGATTTTGAAAAAGCGAGATTGTTAGCAATTCCTGAGTTTACTATTGATTAGGAAAAGAATATTCCATAATTTAGGGCTTATGCATAATAACGACTGATAGTTAAGTTTACCTAAGTAGCTGATTTAACAGCCTCATTTGCATAGTGGTTGAGGATATTTAAGAGCAATTACCGCCGCTTGCAGTTAATAATAGTTACACGTTTGTTATAGCGTCCTCAGTAAACTCTTTCTAGAAATTTCGCATTTGCTGCAAAGGAAGCACAGTCAAATGGTAAGTGGTAGCATGTTTACTGAAAACAAGTATACGCTGGTTAGAAGCGACATGCACAGGTCAACAAACGGTAAGCAAAGCTTAAGGAGACGGCTGATCGTTGACATAAGCATTTTTGGATTATTCATCTGTAATTCAGCGATGCTTTTATGGAAACTAGAATGGCCTTTTCCAGGATCGACTGGTACGATCTCCAATAGTCCTCGTATGTCTGTCGATGGACGGTCAGTCCTGATCTTTAGTAAGCTTTTTCAAGCTTGCGCTTAGTAGACATAGCTAGTTTAATGTCTGTGGTAAACCACAGGCAGTCTGGGCGAGGGCGAGCAGTGCGTTTAATCAGAGGTGAAAACTCGTCGAGCATGTCAGCTAGTGTCATGTTGTAGCAATCTACAACGATGACAGGTCAGAAGGGGGATTGAACTGCAGAGGCGAAGCAGATTTTCTCGCACAGACAGCATCAATGTCAAGGTCTTGAGGTTTCGCGGTTCACGGGTGATTTTGAGAGGAGAGATGAGAGGAGGGCACACATTGTAGACTGAATGAGATCTGCATGCTGTAAGATAAGCAGAATTTGGTAATAACTGGCGATGAAAAAGTGCAGTTTTATAAGAAAATGTGGTTAAGTGTGTGACCCCTGATGTGAGTAGGAACATGCACATGAGCCACAAGAGAAAATGAGTCAGTCAATGCACGAAATTCAGTGCTGAAGGCGTCAGATGAGTTATTAAAGTGAATGTTGAAATCACCCATAACGAGGAAGAATCGATTTGTTGCACACACAATAATCGAAATGAGATCGGAGAAGTCTGAGATAAAGGAGGACTTGGAACCTGGTGAGTGATAGACTACTGCCACCATCGGTAGCTTGTTGTCGGGTGAAATCAAGACAATAGATTTTAAAGGCTGCTTCGAGGGTACTAAAAATGGCTTGATGTCAAATTTTGAGCGCATGAAAATATCAACTCCACCTCAAGTTTTGATCGATTTTTAGGGGTGTGAAAGAACGAGAAACCAGTCACGGCACTCTCTAATTGTGTGGCAATTTGCTGGTTTTAACCAAGTTTCAGACAATGCTAGGAATACAAAACGAGCGGGTACTCGGCTCGCAGTTCGAACCAGACGAGTGGCGAGCCGAACTATTAGGAGATTCGCCTGACCAGTGATGGCCCTGATTGTTGCTCCTGTGCTTTGGCATGGTAGGCTGAGCACGTGTTACTTGCTGGTTTTCGCATGCTCGTTTAAAGACGACGCCTCGCTAGTCGTCGCCGCCAGGTTATTCATTCTTTGGCAGCGAGGTATACAGCTCTTGGATTTAGATTTTTTTTACTTAGGGTAATATGCAAGCAACCAAGAAAATTTATAATTGTCCTTATTATTATCATTGATGCAATATGAGCTGTGTTAGAGTGTCACTCGCTATCTTTCCCCATCGTTTTTGGGGATGCAAAATACCAGAAGAAGTCAAGTCGAGCGATGTGACGTATGCAAGTTAGAAGGTGCCATACATGAGAGAAATAGCAAATAGAGCTGAACCAATGTAATAAGATGAATAAGATAGAGTTGAACGTGATATGTGATACATTAAAAAATTATAACTTTAATCCTCTGCTTTTAGGACCCAGGAGAGCTCAATCTCTTTCAAGGCACTAGGATGTGCTGATTAGAAAAAACCGTTAAGATATTTCGATGATGGACGAGGAGAAATTTAAAGTCCAGGGATGCTGTGGCTGCGGTTATCGCGAGAGCTTCAAAGTATTGGGGAGCTTGCTAAGTGTAGGCTAGGCTCTCTAAGGACTTGAGGTAGGATAGAGATACAACTTTCGACGACTTGCATCAGACGAGCTATTAGTACTAAGTCTGAGGATTTCAAAGTGGCAATCGCTAGAATGATAACTGACATTAGCCTGTGACATCCTGATGTGACCCTAGAAGGTAATGTTTCATGGGGAGCCGGTAATGGTCAGATAGAAGTGGCTTTATGCAGAGGAGTAGCGTCTTTTACGACAGGCGTGACTGGCTGCCGAGTTTGCATCATCTCCATGCTCCACTGAAAAGGTCAAAGGAAAAGCAGATAAAACCGCCGGATATGACAGTGAAAAACCGCGAATTTTGTAAGGCAGCACGTCATGTACGCACTGCACAGCACAGGCAGAAGCGCTCGGGTGAACTTATTGCAACTCTTATGAAAAATACTAGTGGGTGTAAAATCCTCATCTGTATAGCGGCAGACACGTTTGAAGGGCTATCACCACCGTTTGCAGCTGGCAACAAAGAATCACCCACTGCAGGATTCAAACCCACAAACTCGGTCGTGAGGAGCAAGCATTTTACCTCTAGGGCTATCACGGCTCAACCCAACCATGTTCCGTTCGAGGCCTATAGCCGTCGGGTAAGGCACTAGCATTAGAATAACTACATTAGTACACACTATTGACTTGTACATCGTATATTTTTCTCGGGTTCCTGCAGCTCCGAGCTGCCCAACGGCATTTTCTTGCAGAGAAACTTTGACGACAGTGGCGGAGCGAGATGGGCAGGCGGCATTAATCCTTATATCGGGATGGAGCAACAAATTGGACCATCCCTATTCCTATGCTCACCTACCATTACCAATTTCGAATAGCCGGTAGATGGGCAATATCCGATATCGTGACGGACAAGTACAGCAGTTGCGCACTGTGATTTTTAAATATGCGTGGGTCTTGACTCTTCATTGAAAATCTTGTGGGGGTGGTCTTGCTCTGCACTCAAGAATCTTGCAAGTATTGTTTAGGGTTTAGGGTTTAGGGTTTAGGGTTTAGGTTTATTTTCAGCTTCATAACATTGCTAAAAGTCGGGCCTGTTTAGATAAAGATACCACGTCCAAGTTGGTCCATGCATTCGTGACATCTCGTCTCGACTTCTGCAACTCACTGCTTACTGGCCTACCAGCATGTGCGATCAGGCGATTGCAGCTGGTGCAAAACTCTGCAGCTAGGCTTGTCTGTCGTGAGCGTCGCAGTTGCCACATTACTCCACTTCTCGCCGACCTGCACTGGTTACCAGTCAAGCAACGGATTGACTTCAAGGTTTTGTCGCTCACTTTTAGATCTCTTCATTCTATGGCTCCAGCCTATCTTTCAGATATACTACTACCCCATCAGGCAAAGCATCGTACCACTCGCTTTTCGGAATCCAACAGTCTAGAAATACCTCGTACAAACCTTAAATCCTTTGGAGACCGTGCATTTAGCTCGTATGCTCCCACAGCCTGGAACTCCCTCCCGACCTGCATCAGAACATCCCCTGACCTGACCACATTTAAAAGAAACTTAAAAACATACCTATTTAGGACAGCATTTAGTGGGTCCTTGTGATTCGTCCTCGATGTGCTTATGCGTGCTGACACTGTTCATGCTGCCACTAACCACATTTGCATGCTGACCCAGTGCATGTAACCCCTAACCATGTTATTCATTTTGTTTGTTTTTCAAGCATGATTTTACTTACTATTCTATTGCGTATCACTTTGCAGCAAATGTAAAGCGCCTAGAAAGAGATTAAGTTCTCTGAGGGCGCTTTATCAAGTGCAATATTATTATTATTATTGTCACTCAACTGGGAAAATCCTGGCTCCATCTAGAGTCACAATACAAAAACCCATTTATCTCGGTAACTCGATCGGAAATAGCCCCACCTGCAAAATGTTCGTTGCTTCTTAAATGAGCTACGTAAGGGGATTTAAATGAATCTTGTTTTCCGGTGATTTATATATGGGAGTAGTCAATTATCAGAGTACAGCATTGTGAGAAGCTGTCAGCTTCCTTGCAACATTTCAATGCTTCTGAGTCCGAAGTGAATCGCAACTGAGGATTCTGAATCGACAACAAATTATTATAGCCGCATCTTTTTGTTACCTTCAAGACACTGCTTATGACTAAATTTTTTAGCATATGTTTACTAATGATTCTGAAAGTTAAAAGTGTACACCTGCAATGATTTTACTGTGAATACTAGGACAATGAGTTTAGTTAGTGTGGGCATGAAGTCAGTCTCACCCACTCACCAGCCTAAATCACCGGCTCTATCCACATGGAATGTTATCGCGAAAATAAGTCATTTTAGAAATTAGGGTGTACCAAGATACTGTGGTTCCTAAGGAAATAATAATATAACCTATAAATCAAATAGGCATTATAAAGGAAAAAGGAATATTCAAGTCTATCGTAACGTGCTGCTCTAAGTATTGCCACTTTCAGCACGTTCGAGTTTTAGCAGCCTAGGAAACTACAATATATGGGCCATAGAGCTTAAAAATTGTGTTCAATCACCGTCTAACGACATGAACTGTTTTCAATTATAAAGGCTAGCGTTTCTGGAGGATGGACGACTTAAGAAACGTAAATCAGAAAGGTGAGAAACTATATGGGGCCTGGATAGGGAAAGGGGCTAGCGGGCGTATGCGGACTGCAGATTGAGGAAGGACGGCTTGAGCACAGTATTTTGAAGAGACTAGTAGCTCTCCAAGGGGAGCGGAAGGAGGGGTTTGGATGCACATTCAGGCTTATAGTTTGGGGGCGTGGTGGGAGTTTGAGCAATGCGCCAGGTCTTGCTCTTTATTTATGTCTTTTCTCAAGTTTTCCCTATTACTATAAGCTGAAATAGTCAATTAACAAGAAAATTATTCAATATATTTTACAGAAATGCTTTGAATTCAAAATCTTGTTACTTGTATGTCCCCTGATCTCTTGCACTAGCCTAGCAGTCAGAACTATCACAATCGGGCGAGGCGTCATATTAGTTGCTCTTCTTATTAAACTTGTTTAGCTATGCCTCGAACCAAATTCAAATCCTTTGGAGAAAATACCTTCTATTCGTATGGTTGAAAAGCGCGGAAGTCACTCCCAACAGACTTCTCGACACCCCCTGAATCACCCGTGTAAATTGTCTTCTATGTGCATCTATGTGCTGGGGCTAGGCATATGCTACCACTCACAGTATTGACAGGCTTCATGTACAGCGTATCTAAAGTGCCCTGAAAGAGATTAAGCCGACGTCTTCCTTCCCGACGTGCTATGCATATTTCACATTATATTATGCAAATTATTAATATGTCATCAGTTTTTTGCTCTGCTACTAACGTAGTCTATCAATTTTTAAGCAAACAACTGACGTTGTGCTCCAAAACTAGTGGGTCATGGTTTCAGTGTACTGTTTTATTCTAAGCAAGATAATTTACAGGTCAGAAATCCTATCGTTACTGTTACACTTTCTAGTGCCATTAAACACCTGAATAGCGAACTTATTCTCGCAAGGCGTCGTAAAAACCACTTTCTATTAATGCTATTGAGCTAGGTTAAACTCGCTTTAATTTTACGCTTCTATTTCTATTGCAAATGATTTTTAATTATTACCTGTTCACAAGCCAACGTCAAAATGCAGAGGTAGTCACAATTTTTACGTCACTCGTAATTCAAGACACTGTAATAAGCCATGGTGTCTTCATTACTAAAAACATCCGGGATTTTTGGCTCGTATAGGCAAGTATTATGTAAAAGGTGAAGTGTCAAATTTTAAAGAGCTACCCATATACAGCGCAAGCCGCAATACAATTGCTATCAAAATTTTTCTTATGGTCAGACGCCAGGCAGATTCTCATCATGCATCAGTTTAAAAAAATATTGCTCTCATGACGGATCATGTTGTAATCGCTAATTAACTCGGAGAAGCATGGTTGGTAATAATAATAAGTAATAGAATCATAGTTAGTAAGGTGCACTTAATCGGCCTCGGGTAAGCACGCAAAATACGCAGCAACAAAAAAAGGATAAGTTCACTTAGCAAAAAAAGACACACTAGTTATAAATAACACTGCTTGCAGTATACATGAACTGAAATTCAAAATGATACAGGGATTCTATCTCAGCGGTTGCTCTGACCAAAGTGAGTCCCAATCACGGACTGCCTTGGGATCTGGTTTTTCGCAGTGTCGAAGCGAAGTCGAAGTGTTGCAGCGCCTCTTTTTTGGGTTGCACCGGAGTAATGTCATTGACGTGATAGCAGCTGTGTTGAGAGAAAATTCAGCTCTACCGATCTGAGCTAGTCGATCCCTTTATACCTACCAAGCATTAAATTTACACCACACTGCATAGATTAGCTTGGTTTTCTATTGAAGTATCGACAGCTTGTCACTAGGAATGTGTCAACAAGGGAGAAAAAGAAAGACAAGAGATTTTAGGGGTACAACAGTGGTAGCTCTCATGTCATAGTTCTCAGGCATTTAATAAATCCAGGGATCTGGTGCTGGCCTCTCTCAGGGCTCGAACTCCAGGTCTCTGTCCTGCTCCACATATTGCCGAGCTGGTTTGGTCCAGTGGTTAAGGTGCTCGCCCCGACCGAGGTCTGACTGAGGTCGTGGGTCCGAGCCCCCCCCCCCCCGAGGCATGTGTGAAGCGCCTGAATAGAGATTAAGTTCTCTTGGGGCGCTATATAAATGAATTATATCATATACCTGTTTGGCACTAGAGCCCATCTGGTAGTGATAGCAAAGCTGTAGGAGTCAATGTCGGCCGATTCAGCAGCGCCTCATTTATTTAGCCGAAAAAAAGCCACGGTGGCTCTCACTCCGCTTGTCACCGGCAGTAAAAAGGCACGCCTGTTGCCGAAGTCGAACTCGCGGCCTGGCTCGTGAGGTACGAACACTTTACCCCGGAGTGTCCATTTCAGAGCAAGCGATCCCACTCGTATTATCAAGGACACTTGAAGCGGTGCCACGTGCGAGGCTCAGACTAAGTTTAACGGCGCCAGCATTTCTCGGCGCGTGACGGCGAAAAGCAAGTAGCTTCATGGCTTACCACTGTCCATGTGTTCGTAGCCTCGCATCATAACGCTTCGATCAATCCTGGGTAAGAAGAAAATGCCAAGCACCATGCCCTTGAGGATGCGCAAGATGGCTGATACAATACCCAGGAAGATGTTGAAGAAGAAGTAGATCAGGCTGACGTTGTAATAAGCGCGCCTGAAATG
Organism: Cristatella mucedo; assembly: GCA_009760855.2. Lineage (NCBI taxonomy): Eukaryota > Metazoa > Bryozoa > Phylactolaemata > Cristatellidae > Cristatella > Cristatella mucedo. Next base: position 12,486 of record WPIO01000180.1, read on the forward strand.
GTCGGGAATTCATTAGTAGTAACTTCAATAATAATAATAATAATAATATTGCACTTGATAAAGCGCCCTCAGAGAACTTAATCTCTTTCTAGGCGCTTTACATTTGCTGCAAAGTGATACAACGGAGGGTTATACAGCTAATGGGCAAACGCATGAGCGAATTTACACGTGCCTGCCTGTAGCAGAATCTTAGGACTGCAGTTGGCTCTTCACAAAAAATGTGATCTGAGGTGATTCTACCAAGCAATTGAACCTGAGCTGTCGTTATTTAATTTGAATTAAAATAGATTAACTCAAGGTCTTAAATAGGATCGACTCTATTTCACGTGGTTTGAAGTTGCGCTGACCTACTGATCAGAATATTCATCCAATGTTTCTATATGCCAATGATGTCTTCTCAGTCAGTTATTGCCCGATGCTTTAATATTTGTACCAAAAATAATAATTATATCATCGAAGTCATGTTTATTAGGCCCAAGAAAAGCTAGTCTTTATCTAGGCGCAACATCCAGAAATTATGCTCTGCGATCTTTGCTTCTGACTTTGAGCTGAGAAGCACTTTAGAAATGCAGGTAGCCTCGATAAGCCGAGGCTTATGGTCTGCCCAGCATTTATTTATGCATTTCAGGAGGCTCATCACTGAGTTAAGAGCTGGCAAGTATTAAACGATTGAGACTGACCGTAGTCACTCTGTAAAGTGATGTTCTGTCAGTCGGTAAGTCCGTAAGCTGAGAGTTAGATGATAATAATAATAATAATTCACTTGATAAAGTACCCTCAGAGAACTTAATCTCTCTCTAGGCGCTTTAAATTTGCTGCAAAGTGAAATGCAATTGAATGGTAAGTAAAATCATGCTTGAAAAACAAACAAAATGAATAATATCGTTAGGGGTGACATGCACAGGGTCAGCATGCAAATGTGGTTAGTGGCACCATGCACAGTGTCAGCACGCATATTCACATCAAGGACGAATCACAGGGACCCGCTAAATGCTGTCCTAAATAGGTGTGTTTTTAGGTTCCTTTTAAATGTGGTCAGGTCAGGGGATGTTCTGATGCAGGTCGGGAGGGAGTTCCAGGCTTTGGGAGCAGACGAACTTAATGCACGGTCTCCAAAGGATTTAAGGTTTGTACGAGGTATTTCTAGACTGTTGGATTCCGAAAAGCGAGTGGTACGATGCTTGGCCTGATGGGGTAGTACATCTGACAGATAGGCTGGAGCCATAGAATGAAGGGACCTAAAAGGGAGCGACAAAACCTTGAAGTCAATCCGTTGCTTGACTGGTAGCCAGTGCAGGTCGGCGAGAAGTGGAGTAATGTGGCAACTGCGACGCTCACGACTGACAAGTCTAGCTGCAGACTTTTGCACCAGCTGCAATCGCCTGATCGCACATGCTGGTAGGCCAGCAAGCAGTGAGTTGCACAAGTCGAGACTGGATGTCACGAATGGTATAAGGTTGTTAACTAGTATGCCAGAATTCGCATATCATAACAAAACAACAACCAAGCAATTTCTTGTGATCTAACCGGCTCGGTGCTGCTGTTAGCACCGCTTTCCGGAGTTCAAGTGATTTTTCACTTCGGTCTTACATATTGAAACGGCAGAGAGCTAAGTCAATTAGCTATATTGTGACCGATATTCATAGTTGAGTGTTCCTGAATTTTTACCAATAACTGTATTAAATCGCAACCTATATTGAGAGGTTCGGGTTGGTGGACATTTATTTCGCTGTAATGTAATGTATCTCTGTCTGTAAGTCCTAAAAGTCGCACCTAAGTGGACTAAGTGGGTGTCAGACTGAAGGATTTCTATAGCGCACTCAAAGCCTGAGCGGCTTAAGGTTAGCGTGCTTAGCGTCAATTGACTTAATCTCACGAAACAAAGAGCTCTCGAGAAGCATAGCTGAGTCAGGAGAACAGTCATAAAAACGAGCAGCATGGAAGTTGCTGCTCCAGATGGCTGGAAAGGATGTTTCACACTCGACAGCAGGACAGTTTCGCCGCCACCTGAAGTAGTGAGGGTCACTCAGAAATCAGAATGGTGTCAGAAGTGAGATAATAAATAATAATAATAATGCTTTTGATAAAGCGCCCTCAGAGAACTCAATCTCTTTCTAGACGCTTCACAATTGCTGCCAAGGGAAGCATGATTGAATGGTGAGTAATATCATGCTTGATAAACATGAATAACATGGTTAGGGGTATATTTTTATTCGTTGTTCTGCTGTGCGTTTTGTTCTGTTGTTTGCAAAGGCTGACCCATCTTTTTAACCGGTCCCAGGTGCCACCTTACCAGCAATCCCTGTGAAGATCTAGCCATCACTTCTGTAGCTTCGTTTGTTATCAAGTTAGATAATTAAGAGCCTGTCGCCAAGGTAACATCCATTCAGAAATAATCTCCCGTAGTTCCTTGAAACGCATTAACGTCCGAAATCGAGCCTGCCACTTGTGACAACAGCTCCAGGTATATCTCCCAGTCAATGAAGTCGCACAGATAATCTCTAGATACTCACGGTTTTCCTTCAGCGATGCACGGATCTTCTACACCATGGATGAATAAGAGAATACAAATTCCGTTCTTAGCTTCAGGTGTTATTCTTACAACTGACAACAAGGTTCTTGTTAGGACACTTTGTACGAGGGCACAGCTGGACCAGGAGACAGCTTCAGAAACTTCCGCCGGGTTTCCCAGAGATGCATTTCTTGTTAAAAACCAGAACAAGTAGGAAAATACCAAGCTAAACTCTTACTTCAAACTTAATAAGATCCGGTTGGGTTTTTGACAGCATTTCTGTGGGTCTAAAATGACCAGATGTGCTCTATTAAAAATGTAATGTATATGGTCTATAACGAGCTTATCTTGGATACAGTCTCTGCTTGATTTGCTGGATCTTTTAGCAGAATTTGATAGTACTGATAGGTAGTCCTTCTCTAGCGTTTATCATCTCGCCCGGGCATTACTGGAACTGCACAACAATTGCTTGGTCCGCTCTAAGTGAGATAACCGATTAGCATTTATATAAATAGGCAATAGTCATCCAAGAAGCCCTTTAAATATGGGGTAGCTTGAGGCTCGGTCCCTGGACCACTTCTTTGTCACAATTTATACTCTCGCTTTTCCCAAAGTAATCACCAAGCACCAACTATTCTTTCATTTATATTCCATTTTAGATCCACAGCAATTTCTATTTCATTTCATTTCTTCCCGATTACCAGCAGCACCTCAATGTCTACATTTAAGCAAGTCACAAGTGATGTCATGAAGTTCATATCCCAATCAAAGAAGACAACAAGTCCTCTGGACCATATTCCCACTGTCCTGCTTATACGTTGCATTGATCTGCTGCTGCCATGCATAACTAACATCCTTAATATGTCATTAGCCTTGGGCCATGTCCCGGAACCTTTCAAAAAAGCTGTAGTCAGGCCACTTCTCAAGAAAGCGACACTAGACCAAGAGAACGTCAGCAACTACCGCCTAGTTTCCCTTCTACCATTCCTATCAAGGACACTGGAACGGGTCGTGGCAGACCAGCTGAACTCATATATCGAAACCTCACACCTTGCTAGTAAGTTCCAGTCTGGCTTTAGAGCTAATCACTCCACAGAGTCAGCATTGCTTAGGGTATAGAACAACATACTTAGGAACTCAGACGTGGGTAGAGTGTCTCTGCTAGTTTTGTTCGATCTTTCGGCAGCTTTTGACACCATCGATCACAAAGTTCTTCTAGCGCGCCTCTCATCTCGCCTGGGCATCACTGGCACTGCTTGGCAGTGGTTCAGGTCCTATCTCAGTGGGAGACTTCAGAGTATTGACGTGAATGGACAAAGATCCTCTGAGAAGCCTCTGAAATATGGGGTATCTCAGGGCTCCGTGCTATGTTGGGTTCTTTTCATGGTTTATACTCTCCCTCCTGCTGATGTGATTGCCAAGCACAATCTAGGCATTCACTTCTATGCGGATGACACTCAGTTGTACCTTTGCTTTGATCCCTCCCAGCCTATGAGCACATCAAATTCTCTCAACTCACTGGCTGCATACATTGTTGACATCCGCACATAGATGGCAGCAAATTTTCTAAAACCAAACGATGACAAAACTGACTTACTAGTTATGGGCAAACCCAGTGTGATTCAGAGATTGGAAAGGCTGTCTCTCAAAATTGGCTTTTCCAGCATATCTCCTGTCGAATCAGCTCGAAATATAGGTGTCATATTCCAAAGCGACGTCTCGTTAGACGACCACATCAGCTCCACAGTCAAATCTGCCTATGTTCAGCTTCATAACATTGCTAAAATTCGGGCTTGTTTAGATAAGGATACCACGTCCAAGTTGGTCCATGCATTCGTGACATCCCGTCTCGACTTCTGCAACTCACTGCTTACTGGCCTACCAGCATGTGCGATCAGGCGATTGCAGCTGGTGCAAAACTCTGCAGCTAGGCTTGTCTGTCGTGAGCATCGCAGTTGCCACATTACTCCACTTCTCGACGACCTGCACGGGCTCCCAGTCAAGCAACGGATTGACTTCAAGATTTTGTCGCTCACTTTTAGGTCACTTCATTCTTTGGCCCCAGCCTATCTCTCAGATCTAATACCCCCATCAGGCCAAGCATCATACCAACTGCTTTTGGAATCCAACAGTCTGAAAATACCTCGTACAAACCTTAAATCCTTTGGAGACCGTGCATTTAGTTCACATGCTCCCAAAGCCTGGAACTCCCTCCCGACTTACGTTAGAACATCCCCTGACCTGACCACATTTAAAAATATTTTAAAAACACCATTTTAGGACAGCATTTAGTGGGTCGCTGTGATTTGTCCTTGATGTGCTTATGTGTGCTGACACTGTGCATGGTGCCACTAACCACATTTGCATGCTGACCCTGTGCATGTCACCCCTGACCATGTTATTCATTTTGTTTGTTTATCAAGCATGATATTACTCACCATTGAATTGCATTTCCCTTTGCAGCAAATATAATGCGCCTAGAGAGAGATTGATTTCTCTGAGGGCGCTTTATCAAGTGCACTATTAATTTTATGATTATTATTCCATAATATTAATAATAATACTTATAATACGTTTTTATAGAGCCCTCAGAAAATTCAATCTTTTTGTAGGCACTAAATTTGCTTCAAAGGAAACATGATCGTACGGTTAGTGGCAACACGCTCAATGAAAACAAGCGTAACATCGTTAGAGATTACGTGCACCGAACCAGCATGCAAATATGGTTGGCAGCAGCACTCACAGTGTCAGCACGCACAAACAAGCAAAGGATGAATCAAATAGACCCACTAATGCTTTAATAAATAAATGCATTTTTAGCTTTTTTTAAAATGTGGTCAAGTCAAGGGATGTCCTGGTGCAAGTCGAGAGTGAGTTCCAGGCTTTGGGAGCATACGAACTTGAGGCATGATCTCCAAAGGATTATAGGTTTGCACGAGATATTGGTAAACAGTTAGATTCCGAAAAGCGGGTGGTATTACGATGCTTAGCCTGGTAGGGGACTAGATCTGATAGGTAGGCTGGAGCCAAAGAATAAAGGAACCTAAAAGTAAGTGATATTATAACCTAAATGTCGATACTTTGCTCTTGACTGGGAACCAGTGCCATTAAGGTGGAATCTGTGCGATGTTGGAACTGCGAGTCTCCCGACTGGCAAGCCTAGCTGGAGAGCTTTTCACCAGCTGCAGCGCCTGATTGCACAGGCCGCTAGGCCAGCAAGAAGCTCCACACATTTGACAGGCACACAGGCCTTGAAATTTGAAAAACCGACTCTCCAGCCTTCCTATCTGAACTACTTACTAATCGGGCTAGGCGTCGTCATACCCGTCCTTAGCATTCAAGTCATTGGCTGTGCCGCGAACCAAACTCAAATCCTCTGGAGGCTACGAATTAACTCGTACGCTCCTCAAGCGTGGAAGTAGCTTCCGCTTGATGTCACAGCATCTCACGACTTTATGGCATTTAAACAGAAGCCGAAAATTTACCTGTTCTTCTCAGCATTGGCTGGGTCAGTGTGCATTGTCCTTTGTGTACTTATTCGTGCTGCCGCTGTGCATGTTATCTATTTACCACGTGACCGCGCTTCTTTTGCATCGCACGTGCAAGTGCCTAGAAAGAGATTTAGGATCCTGAAGGTGCTATGCGAATTTCTTATTCTTTCAATTCCATTATTAGTGAGTACGACGGTCAGGCGTGTTATATCGCGCAAATACGCGTCTTGTATCTAGAGTGAACGACCAGTCGGTCAGGTCCAAGCAGATACGTACGTAAGAACCAGAGGATTCCGATACCAAGCTAAGGATAATAACGTGTGTGAAAGACAACGCAATAGAGATAGCCTCTATGTCGACACAAAAACTACCTCCAATCGTGGGCTTACAAGCACAGAGATTTTGCTCCTCAAAATGTGGTCCCGGTGGTCCAAGTGGGAACTCGAATGTAGAGAATTTGCCGCTGGGGCTCCCAAATAGTCCGTGTGACTTAGTGGAATTACAGATGGAGATACATTACCTTACATTACATTTTTTTGGAATACGAAGTGATATCCGCAGCCAGGAACATGCAGAGCAAGAGCTTCTGCCGCCAACGGTCTTTAAGCGGAGGAACGGAGCAGGTCAATTTTCGTCCTTAAGGGATCTGGAAGCACGAGGAAGCTGAAACTGGTGCAGCAGCTCTCAGCTACGAAGGTACGTAGAGTCCAAGCCAGGGCGAACGTTGAGGGCCAATGTATGTACGCACGCCACTACTTCCGAGAGCACCGAGCCGGACGCTCAGGCGAGTTAAGTATCCTTTGATAGAGCTCTTTTTTTAAGGGCACAAGCGAGTGGCGGCGGCTCAAAAGCGACCTTCCCTACGCTTCAAATGGGGTCGAGGCTGCAAGTAGCCTGTAGGAGGGATTCCTCGGGCTACCACTAGTCGAGCAGGTGATATGGAAGCGGTTTAGGCAACGGCAGCTCGCTAAAGTCTGCTGTGGGATTTAGGAAATTCCTATCAGGCAGGCAGTCAGGTGCTCGCTCTCCATGACCCAGACTACATGGGCTCGAGTTCTGCAGCGGGCGAGCTGCTATTGCCCGCTGCTAACGGTATCAATGGCCTTTCGGCTCTTCTGCCGCTACATAATTTAGGCAGTTGAATGAGCTAATCTTCTTTTGTTTTTTGTGATTGGGTGAGAGGGGTATTCGTGATGAGATAAGCATGCAAAAACGCACAAGCTTCGTGTACAGGCCAGCGTGTAAAAGAAACAAAAAGACTCTCCGGATAGCCAGATGGTACCACCCATGGTTAATTGAATTCAATAAATCATGCATTGTTAAGCACGGAAAGAATACGAGAACAAACAGAACATTTAAAGAGAAACATTCTTAAGAGTACTACCCTGGGGGCTGGGAGGGGGGCTCCAAATAGTACTCAGGGAGTTAATGAGAAATGCGGGCTCCTCCCACTTCAATATCGAGAGAAAAATTCAGCCTGTACTGAAAAGGCATAATACACGCTCTTTTTGCATTCCTAAGCGACGTCACGACATACCCCGACTTAAGATTTGTTTAAACAAGCTAAAACACAAATGCTCTTCGCAGCATCGGCTCCGTCGTCCGCATGAGTTGCCATTGATGTGCCTCTGCATGCTGTCATTGAGCTGACTCAACGACAGCATGCAGAGCTTCCTTGTCAGCATAAGCAACAAGTGCCCGGAAAAAGATCGAGGTTTCATGGAGCGCTGAGCAAATGTCTTATTGTAATTACTATTCTGACATATATCTTAATGCCAAAGGCCGACTATTTGAGGCACGATATATAGCATCCCGTGAGAAAAAATAGATCTGCTTCAGCGACGGTTCACACCTCAGACGGAGCGGCCAGGGATTCTTTTAGAGGCCAGAATAGATATTTTGAGGCCAAGCACTTGTGATTGGCTGAACGAGGCCAGGCACTCGTGCAGCCGATTACATTTCACTACTACGACTACTGCCCGGTTTTAGGTGTACTCTGCAGCGCAGTTGGATGCTCGTCTGCGGTAGATGCTCATGTCAGGCTTCTGACCAACAGGGGAGAATAGTACTACAGTACTGGCCGCTGATGGAGTCAGTCTACAGCTCTGCGTCACTGGCCGACCAGCTGCAGCCTACTGCTTGTCATATGGTACACGTACTCTATTTTAAAGTAATAGAAAGATTGTGACTGTTTGATTACAAGAAGGTTTCTATTGAGCTCATTGAGTATGGACTGTAAAAATTTAAAGTGAAACTAACTTAGCTACTCGCAAAGTCGAATGCAAGCAGTGGTTGATTTTGAGTCCCTCCACCCCCACTTACCGGACTTAAATTTTACAGCACCAGAACAATTCAGCAACACCTATGTAAATAATACCTGTTATTCACCGCCAGAGGCACCGTCGTATCTTTTGAATTTACTTTAGGTTGCAGAAAAAAATATCTTGCAAGGATCACTTGACTGTAGAAGATACCCAAGCTGATTAGCGTCGGTATTCTGAAAATGAATGTCGAATCTTCGTGTTTTGCCGAAATGACATTATGCACTGCTCTTTTTCCTAGGAAACTATTTACTCACAGCTTGGCTTTTATTAACAATAAAAGCATATGGTATATCTAAATGGGCTAATAAATTAAGCATTCACCATGAGGAGTCTCTTTAGTGAACTGCTGTGGTTAATTTAGTCTATAGGATGCAAGTACTGCGAATCAAGCAATCTATCGCTTCAATTTTCGCTATCTAACTACAAGTATGCCTCTCCGAATGATTACAATAATAATAGTAGGTCAACGTATAGCTCCCTAAAAGAACTTAATCTCTAGTCAGGTGCTTTGCAACTCACTTCAAGAGAGTATGCACCCGATGGTTAGCTTAATGCAGGTTGGCAGGCATGCATAAGTAAACATGCATCATCCTAAGGCCAGCAAAACTAAAGCTAACATGAGAAACTCATGGCTATCGGTTAGTAAAATCTATGAGGAGTAGCATTCACTGAATCATGCACTGGCACACACGAAAAGCGCACCGGATCAATATAAGCAAATTCACGGTAAAAAGAGAAATCCATTTCAAAATAGAGGTGTGTCGAGCTGAGACTGATAGGACGCAAGATCGCTGCAGGCAGTAACCATACCGGATGTAGATACAGAGCAACCTGATAGGATGTCAAGGCACTTGGTACAAATGAGCTGAAGGTTGTATCTCGAAGAGACTTAAATTTATTTCGGAAGACGTTGAGATCACCAGATGACGAGAAGCGGTGGTACGAGAGCATACTGGGGGAGCAAGAAGGTCGGCTAGGTCAAGGCTGGCGCAAGAGATCGAATGGCCACGTGGTAGGCATAGCCGCGTGGAATGATTATGAACAGCTAACTGAACATGAACATTCCTAATTTCATTTGTGATTTTTAAAGCTGTAGACTAAGATTATGTTTTGCCTGGTTTACGAGCTGCCGGAGGTCTGGCGGGAATTTAAAAAAACTCGGGAAGAAAACCATAACGCAGATTTCACTTGGTCAGCTCCACTGGTAAACTACGATTCACTGGCCTGCTTAGTGAATTCACAATTGATGACGTTCATAGATTTTTAAAAAGCTCTGCAGTTCACTGGGACATATCGATTCTCGGAGACTATCACTTACTAAAAAAATTTTAAAATGGAAGATTATTCGGATTTTATGTATTATTGAATAAGGCACTTTTCGTTGGTATGATGAGTAGCAAATTATTTGACCCCAGACTTTGCATATTTAACCAAGCGATTGCATAGAGAGTTCACACTAAGCAGTTGATGGAAAGGTCTGAAGAAATGGTTCTTTAGTGCTCTTCATTCCAATCTCGAAAAGTGATTAATCTGCATTATAATATATATATATATATATATATATTTAGAATAATAAAGTTATTTAAGCACTCTTAATTTTCATCAAGCGCCAGATAAACAGTCATCATTTTGGAAGAAATGTATTTAATTTTAATGCAAGATTAAAGGAAGTTAGATAAAGTAAATATGAATGCACCGAGACGCATTTGTCGATGGACGAAGTAAACAATATGCTTGTTGGTATTGTGCATTCTACCACTAAACCATTTGATTATACTACTTTTAAAACATATGTAGAGTGCCGAGAAAGAAATTATACTCTCTGTGGGTACTATACACAATATATTCTTATTATTATTATTATTACTGTGGTAAACGGTCAGCAGATAGGAAACTAAATTTCTTTCACAAGACCAGCTTGAATAAAGCCAGATTTAAAGCTGCACTTTTAAATGGGTACAAAGGTAAACTTAGGCTGAGCGGCGGTGACGTCCATGCTTTTATGGGGAGATATTCCTTCCAAATGTGTTTCTAAGGACGTGACTTGACCCATTTAACAAGGGTCTATAGAATATATGCATTTTATTTGGTTTGGTAGTTTTTAGAACGCATTAAAACAAAGTTTCGAAAAGCATAATATGAAACCGGTACTTTTCTTGGTGAGAAATGTTTTGAGGAATATTAACACCGTGACGACGCACTGAAATGACAAAAAAATTAATTGCATCAGAAAGCGAGACAGCAATCCGTAAACTTCGTGCTGATTACCTTGGTTATTAAGGAAGCAGTCTAGATGGAATGGGATCAGTGCGCAGAACTTACATCACAATCGTTGCTAAAAATATTAAGATGTCGTAGTATCCAAATTCTGCTGCAGGAATAACTATAAGGTAAACTATGATAACGAAAACGAGGTATAAAATGATCTGTATCAGGACAAAACCTATAACAAATTAAAATTTGAAGTTAGTGCAATTATGTGGCTGCATTAGCAATTCATATCATGGGAGATTTGGCGAAACATTCAAGTTATCGGCTATGTCTATACTTAATATACGCATGCAATACTAACTAAAATGTACAGGCTGCCAGAAAGGTTATTAAGCTATTATGTATTCAGGTTCGTATTATTAAGCAACGCACGCATTAAGTATTCTACAATTAGATTTTAGATATTTCTTGGGCTAATCGTCAAATTTTCAAGTGAGTAGCGATGTTAGTGTAATCATTTGCCAAAGATACGACAATCTGCCGCTTGATCTTATTCACCTCAGATTTATCAATTTTTATCAAAATGTAAGATAAAACCTGCACTAAAGCCGAAAGTATACAATAGCTACATTAAAATGAATGAGCTGATAAGACTATTGAGTATGTCCAGGCCCATATGCACGAGGTCTGCCTGAGGGGACGCAAAAATTGCTTGTGTAAGCAAAGGAAAAAAGTAGTAGCTGATTTAATAGCCTCTTAATATAGCGACAGGAGAGCCTTTACAGCTATCACCACCGTTTTCAGCGGCGATACAGAATCACCCACTGCAGGATTCGAACCCACGACCTCGGAACCAAGGTTGTGAAAAGCAACCACCTTAACTAGTGTGCCATCGCGGCCCACCAAAGATAGCGCCAAATAAGATAGCGAACAAAGAGAGTATACTAAGCAGAGAAAGAGACATCCACCGAACTGTTGCTCATAGGACACCCACGGCGTGTGGCTGAATTAAAAAGCTTTGATCTTCTCATAAGGGATGCTGTTGTGCGACCATCACCACGTGCTCCAAATTTAGGTGTCGTTTTCGACAGCTGCCAAAACTTTAAACGCTTTATTCATAAGACTGCTTCTAAAGGTAGCCGTCACGTCCGATCCCTATCTAAGATTAGGAGCTGTCTTCCAAAGTAGCCTGCAAAAAATTAACTAGCTATTTAGTTTTGTCTCGGCTTGATTGTTGCTATTCCCTTTTGGCTTGACTACCAAAAAAGCAACTAGGCCACTGCAGCTGGCTATGAATACGGCTGCAAGGCTAGTTTTCAAGTCCCAGAGGTTTGACCACGTGTCTCCTTTACTAATAGAGTTAGGATGGGTGCCGGTTATTCAACGGATACAGAACAAAGTACTTAGGCTGAACTGTTGGCGACATAAGCTTTAGCACTGCACATACTGGGCTGTGGAACTCGCTTTCTCAATTCTGTCGAAACGACAGCTACTCTCCTGCTGCAGACTATGGCTCATCGTTTCCAAGAAGTCCTGAGCTACTACTTCCATGCCAATCACTACCTTAACTTCTTTCCCGACTCTACTATGCTTCCCACTTTCTCTTAGTTGCGTGAGATAAAGTCGGTTGGCTACCTAATGCGTATCAAAAGCCGCTTAGGCTGTGAGTGGGCTATACAAAACTCTCTTGCGTAACACCTACATCTTCTTTATGACTCTGTGGACTTACAAACAGAGTTATATTACATTAAATTACATTAACCCTTGAAAAGCTAAGCATTATAATAACAATAATAATCATAATGCACTTGATAAAGCGCCAAAAGAGAACTCAATCTCTTTCTAGACGCTTTACATTTGCTGCAAAGACAAAAGCGATTGAAGGGTGAGTAATATCTTGATTGATAAACAACATGGATAACATGGTGAGGGGTGACATGCACTGGGTCAGCATGCAAGTGTGTTTAGTGGCAGCATGCACAGTGTCAGCACGCATAAGCTCATGACGGACGAGTCACAGGGACCCACTAAATGCTGTCCTAAATAGGTGTGTTTTTAAGTTCTTTTTAAATGTGGTCAAGTCAGGGTATGTTCTAACTCAAGTCAAAAGTGAGTTCCAGGCTTTGGAAGCATACGAACTAAATGCACGTTCTCCACAGAATTTGAGATTTGTGCGAGGTATTGGTAAACTATTGGATTCCGAAAAGCAGGTGGTACGATGCTTGACCTGGTGGGGGAGTAGATCTGAGAGATAAGCTGGAGCCAAAGAATGAAATGACCTAAAAGTGAGCGACAAAACCTTGAAGTCGATCCGTTGCTTGACTGGGAGCCAGTGCAGGTCAACGAGAAGTGGTGTAATGTGGCAACTGCTTCGCTCCTGGCAGACAAGCCTAGCTGCCGAGTTTTGCACCAACTGTAATTGCCTGATTGCACATGCCGGTAGGCCAGCAATCAGTGAGTAACACAATCCCGAATTTTAGTAAGTTATGTAGCTGAAAGTAGGCAGGCTTGATATTTTAGCTGATGTGGTCGTCTAACGAGAGGTCACTTTGGAGCATGACACCTAAATTTCGAGCTGATTCAACAGGAGATATGCTGGCACAGCCAATTTTGAGCGTCAGCCTTTCCAATTTCTGAATCACACTTGGTTTTCCCATAATTAGTAAGTTAGTTTTATCGTCGTTTTGTTTTAGAAAATTTGTGCCATCCATATGCGGATGTCATCAATACATGCAGCAAGTGAGTTGAGAGAATTCGAGGTGCTCGAAAGCTGGGAGGGATCAAAGCAAAGGTACAACTGATTGTCATCCGCATAGAAGTGAAAGCCTAGATTGTGCTTGGTCATCACATCAGCAAGAGGGAGGGTATAAACTGTGAAAAGAACCCAACATAGCACGGAGCCTTGAGATACCCTATATTTCAGAGGCTTCTCAGAGGATCTTTGTCTATTCACGCCAATACTCTGAAGTCTCCCACTGAGATAGGACCTGAACCATTGCAGAGCAGTGCCAGTGATGCCCAGGCGAGATCAGAGGTGCTCTAGAAGAACTTTGCGATCGGTAGTATCAAAAGCTCCCGAAAGATCGAGCAAAACAAGCAGAGCCACTCTACCCATATCTGCATTCCTAAGTAGGTCGTTGTATACCCTAAGCAATGTTGACTCTGTGGAGTGATTAGCTCTAAAGCCAGACTGGAACTTATGCAAGGTCGGAAGTTTCAACATATGACTTCAGCTGGTCTGCTACGAATCTTTCCTACGTCTTTGATAGGAATAGTAGAACGGAGATGGGAGGTAGTTGCTCATGTTCTCTGGGTCTAGCATCGCTTTCTCGAGAAATGGCCTGACTACAGCTTTTCTGAAAGGTGCTGGGACATGAACTGAGGCTAATGACATAATTATGATGTTAATCATGCATGACAGCAGCAGATCAATGCAATGAATGAGCAGGACAGTGGGAATTTCGTCCAGAGGACTCGTTGTCTTATTTGATGGGATATGAACTTCAGGACTAGATCACAAGTGACTTGCTTAAATGTAGACATTGAGGTGCAGCCAGGAATCGGGAAACAGAATTCTTAGGGGGAATTTTGTCATCGCAGAGATGGACTCCTTGTTCATGTCTATCTTCTAGATATAAAATCTGGAGAAGTAATCTGCTAGATCACCACAAGGATCATCAGATAAGGAGCTAATCTGGTAGCGGTTGAGGAGATGGTTGATCGTCGACATCAGCATTTTTGGATCGTGCATTTGCGATTCAACACTTTTTTATATCAACAATATTTTTATAGAAGCTAGACTCGGCCTTTGCTAGGACCGATTGGTACGACCTGCAGTAGTCCTCATATGCCTGTCGATCTACAGTAAATCCTGATCTATTGTATGCTTTTTTCAAGCATGCGCTTAGTAGATACAGCCAGTGTAAAGTCTATGGTAAACCATCGGTCATCTGAGCGAGGGCGCACAGTGCGCTTAGTCAGAGGTGCAAACTCGTCGAGCGTGGCAGCTAGTGTCATGTTGTAGCTATCTATCAATGATGACAGATCGGAGGGAGGACAGCGTAGCAGAGGTGAAGCTGATATTCTCGCACGGACAGTATCGATGTCAAGGGTGTTGAGGTTTCGCGATTCACAGGTGATTTTAGAGGAGAAGGCAGCACATACTGTAGATTGAATGATTTCTGAATTTGGTCAGATAAGCAGGATTTGATACTAATTGGCGATGATAACGTGCAGTTGCACGAGAAAATCTGGTCGAGTGTGTGACCCTTGAATCGAGTAGGGCCGTGTACTTGAGCCACAAGAGGCGATGAGTCAGTCAATGAACGAAATTCAGTTCTGTAGGCGTCAGATAAGTTATGAAAGTGAACGTTGAAATCACCCATAACGACGAAGGATCAATTTCTAGCACACAGAATCGAAATGAGATCGGAAAAAATCTGAGATAAAGGAGGACTTGGTACCTGATGGGCGATACACTACTGCCACTATCAATAGCTGGTTTTTGGGTGAGACCAAGACAATCGATTCAAAAGATTGCTTCGAGGGTACTGCAAATGGATTGAAGTTGAATTTCGAGCGCACAATAACAGCAACTCCATCTTCAGTTTCAATTGATCTAGGGGCGTGAAAGAATGAGAAACCAGTTGGGATAGCGTCTTTAATTGTTGGGCAGTTTATTGATTTTAGCCAAGTTTCAGTTGTACCTAGTAGGTCGATAATACATTTATAAAGCGCCCTCAGAGAACTTATTTATTTCCAGGTCATTTACATTTGCTGCAAAGGAAGCATGAGCTAATGGTTAGCGATGGCATGCTCAATGAAAACAAGCATAACATGGTAGAGATGGCAAGCAAAGGGTCAGTATGCTAATATGATTAATGGCAACATGCACAATGTCAGCACTTATAAGCATGCACAGAAAGAATCACACGGATTCAATATATTGCCTGATAAATAGATGCGTTTCTAGCTTCTTTTTAAATGTGGTCAAGTCGGACGATGTCGTGATGCTAGTCGGAAGTGAGTTCCAGGCTTTGGGAGCTTACGAACTAGGGTAAACGATTCGATTCAGAAAAGCACGTTTCAAACCAAGTATAAGGTACCACCAATCTCTTATGCATGTGAATAGCAGTTACCAGTTTAGTTCCTCTTATTTAATGAAGAATGATGAAGTAGAAATTTAGTGGCGACATTCTGGTGCCAGTACCACCGAAAAAGAAAAATTAAAGTGATAATTTAGGAGCCAGTTAATTTTGTTGGCACTAAAACAGTGCAGGTGAGCTAAAGGAATTCAAAGAATGTCATTTGCAGTAGAATGTTTAAGCAATTAATAGGAAGCTAACTTTTTCCCTTCAAATGATTTAAGGGTAAGGTGAAAGTCATGGCGCCCTAACCTGGTTTCTGTAATTTAAAGCAATTGTAAAGAGCCTAGAAAGAGATTGAGTTCTCTAAGGGCACTTTATTAAATTCATTTTTATTATTACACGTAAGTTATCTGACGGGTGCAATTAGAGGCTTGGAACGGTGCTAAAATTGGTAGACAGAATAATAATAAAAATAATTATAGTATCGAAAAGTTTTTAGAGTGTTGTGGGAAAACCAAATTTTTTCTAGGCTTATTGCATATGCTAAAAAGTTAGGATGTCTGTATTGTTAAGGATAGCAGTCATAGCGTCAGCACTCAAAAGAATAAAAAGAACAATTCGCATCCACTCATCAAATGCTACGATGAACAGGTGTGTTTTCAGCCGCCTCTGTTTAAATGCCATCAAGTCATGGGATTTCGTGAATCAGTCGGGCTGTAAAAGCGTACGAACTAAAGGCGAGGTCTCGAAAGGATTTCAGGTTGATTCGAAGGATAGCACCGAAACCACATGAGTGAGACTTGAGCAGGTGCTCACAACGCCTTGTCTAAGGTGGTCATAGTTCGCATAGACAGGCTGCAACAAGAGAATATAATATTGCCTGTCGTAACGCTGCAACTTCTACGTTGCTTCAGTACTCACCCATACCCAATGGCTTCCCACAATACAGCGTATCGATATTCAGGATTCTGTCAGGCACCTTTTTGCCCATCTCCAACCTGGCATGAGTCTATGTATCTCAACAAGTTTCACATCGAGCCTTCCCGCCAAAGCGTCTAATCCTCTTCTGACTTTGCTCGATTGGTTGTGGCCCTAACTAACTGTGAATTAACGAACACCATTTCTTTAGTTACTGCCGGCCAAAAGTTTAGAATTCACTATGTACGTTGTTTGATCTGCCCATCAAATCAAAGAACTCTCGAAAGAGCAGTGAAAAAGCAGCTAAATCTTATATAAAAATTAAAACTATGCTAGTTTCAGTTGGATTTTAGTGTCAATCACTCGTCAGACTTTGCACCTTTGTGGGTGCACAGCAGCATTTTAGGACTACAGACCTAGGTAGAGTTTGCATGCCTGTTTTTCTGTATCTTTTGGAAGAATTTTGTATTTTTGATCACTAACTCCTTTTCGAGATCCTCTCATCTCGTCTGGACATTGCTGGCACTGCAGTGCAATGTTTTAGTGGGAGATTCCAGAGAATAGATATCTACACCCAATCTGAACAAGCTGATCCAAAGTGACCTTTTAATAATGAAAACATCTGAAATCCACTGACAATTCCACATTCGGTCAGATAGAGTGCCGCCATGCATCTCCGTACATAACTACAGGCTGTCAGGGGGACTGCTTTTAATACCTCATTAACAAGTTTCCATAGCACACGCAAAGCCTCGGTGGATAGCAGAGCATGATTGGGAGCCCAACAGTTTTGTTTCGCCAAGCAAATTAATTTAGAAACTTAATTTGGAGAAAAAATAAGCGCAAGATAAGTTAAAAAGTGGTAGGCAGGTGTGCCTTCAATGGGTGACATTATATCGATAAAGGATTTGGTAAAATGATTCAGAGGAGAATGTATAGATTTTTTCTCGCCAGAAGTTTGGTGCACTTTTATTCGACCTGAATCCACGGTGCTGATTCTCACGATTCCCTCACGATTCCCTTAATCTCACGATTCATCTTATGCAGTAGAAAGGAAGGGCTATCAAATTGCCCTTAAATGATTTTAAGAGTAGGCTGGCATACGTTTAAGTATTGAACGAAGTGCGAAGTAAATATGCCGCAGTTGGCCATGCTGAGCGGCATGATACGACGTTAGCGCAACGATTCGTACGACGTACCCCACATGAAAAAGGCCACTTGTTGACCAGCGTATCGCACTGCGTTTGTCTGAAAATAAATATCAGATGATGGCGGATCAGCTTATACAGAAAAAGTTGAAAGTAAAGTTTCTTATAAACATGCGGTTTATATAAATAAAAGAGAAAGCACCGCACGAATAAAATTTACTATGCATCAACGAGACATAGGTTTAGTCTCCAAGTGGGGGTGTACAACGTGGTAATAAATTAGAATTCCTGAAGTTGTTGTCTGCTCAGGCCTAGTCAGAAAGCAAGATTTAGTAATACTGGCAAGCTACTACCACAACGAGTGCTGAGCGATGCTTTAAACTTACGGGTCGTAGATTTGATGGCCGAGCTGTTGATATGGCCATTGCAAGATGCAGGGGGTTTCATTCTGAACCACCGAAGAAGGCCGGTAGGTATTTACATTATGGTGACTCCGAACCTTAGGCTGAGCAGGTCCTGTTTTCATTATCCTAACCGAATACAGGGCATGCATAGTCATGGATATGCCACTCAAAAAACAGGATCTGCTTAGCATAAGGTGCGATGTCGCCATTAGTCAGTACCTACAGGCAGGCCTTCTTCGGCAAGTCAGTAAGAACCTCCTTGCATCTTGTAACGGCCCTAATGACAATTCAGCTATCAAACCTATAATGTGTAAGTCTAAAGTGTTTGTGGTTTCATTAAATTGATGGCACTGCTCCTGATCGTAGTACTAGTGGGCTGTGACACTCGACGTGGTATGCAGTCGCGCTGTACTATTAGTGATTGCTGTGACAATAGAAGTCGCCGGGACTCGGGTGGGCGAGAGGGGCGAAGAGAGTTGTACTTCCCCCTACTCCGTGCGGAGTAAAATAAACTGGTGGCGTTGCTCGTCGAGTGGCGTACTGTGCTATTCGCAACGACAGCCAAACTACAGTTTTTATTCGTGCTCATTTTTGTATTCAGATCTAAACGAGATTTATAAAACGGTAAACAACTTTGCTGGTAAATTCTGAGAGGGATCAGTCACCAGATATTGTTGGCTCGGCCGAAAAGTTTCAGAGTCTTCTTCACTAAAAACATTTTGCAAATCCGTGCCTCCATAAAGTGCCCTCCAAATGAAGTAGTTTTTGAATCAAAACCTGTGAGCATCCTTGAGAGTTTGTCCGAGGTTTCTGCATGCGATGTGGCTGCCTTAATAAGGTCTAGCAAAAAGAGCTCATCTTTAAAAAAATACCCTACACCATCCCTCTGTGTGGTCTTCACTGGCGGACGACTTTGTCAAGATATAAGTGAGATTTCTAATGCTTCTCTGGAAAAAGATGTACCAAAGTCATCCAAATATTGTTAGACCGATAACTAAAACCCTGGATAGCATGCAGAGGTCCTTGAAAAAATATCGGCCAGTTTAATTTCCTCTTTTTTTTGAAAGATTCTTGACAACGTTTAGCTAAGTAGCTTCCAGCACGTATTGAAAAAAATAAATTGGAAATTTTTTTTAGTTGAGTTTAAGGTACAGCGACAGCACGCCACTGAAGCTGCTCTTCCGTGTGTAATTATTGACATCCTATGCAGCAGCGATGAAAGAAATGTCACTTCCCTAGCCATGTTATATCTCTCAGCTCAGCATTACACTACTGATCCCTGTATCCTATTGGAATGATTGAGAACAATAATCGGTCCGGAAGACGAGGTACTGACGTGGTTTAAATCCTACTTGCCCGATTGAGTTCATTCCGCGTCGTGTCGGGGTTAGTTCTCATCCACCGGATCAGTCACCCGTGGAGTCCCTCAAAGGTCCGCCCTCTGTCCGTTCTTGTTCTCCATTTGTATTCTACCCTCTGAGAAAAGTGATTCAGACTCATGAAAGAGGCTATCAATTGTACGCTGGTGATTCTGAACTGTTTTAGTCATTTAAACCGTTGGAATCTGCTGCAGCGACTGATACATTGAATGCTTGACTTGCAAGCACTCCATTATGGGTGTTGATGAATTTTCCTCAACTTAACGATGATGAAACGAAAGCACTGCTCATAGGACATCCCAAGCTCGTGGCTGGACTAGAAAGCTTTGCCGTTCTAATAGGTCATGCTGTTGTGCGACTATCACCGTATGCTCGGAATTTAGGTGTCGCCTGCTACAGCTGCTGAAAATTTCGGAACTTTCGTAAAGACGACTGCTTCGTTAGCTAGCCATCACGTCCGATCCCTATCTAAGATTAGGAACTGTCTACCACGGTGGCTTGCAAAAACTTAACTAGCTCATTGGTTCTGTCTTGGTTAGATTATTGAAATTCTCTTTTGGCTCGGCTACCAAAAAGATCCACTAGGCCACTGAAGCTGGATATGAATATGGCAGAAAGACAGTTTTCAAATTAAAAAGGTTTGACCACGTGTCTTTTGCTAAAAGAGCTGGGATGGCTGCCGGTGTATCAACGGATACAGAGCAAAGTTCTTACGCTGACCCACAAGGCCTGCCACTGCTTGGCTCCGATTTTTTGGCCCAGTAGTTAAGGTGCTCGCCGCGGCCAAGATCTGGCCGAGGTCGTGGGCTCGAGCCCGTTGGCTTATGTGTAGCGCCTGAATAGAGATTAAGTACTCTTAGGATGCTATAAAAATAAATTATAAATAAGTAAATAAAAAAAAAAAAATTTATATACATACCTAGCTTAACTGCTGCACCAGTTCAAGCCTCCTCGTTCACCAAGGTCCTGAATGGACAATAAATTAGCAGTTCCGTTCGTCCGCTTAAAGACTGTTTTGGCAGCAGCAGAAGCTTTTGCTATGCAGGTCCTTGACTATGGGATTGCCTTTTACAATTTTTCTGTAGCGACATCTCCTGCTGGCGACTATAGAACATCATTTCCAGTTGTCCTGAGCTGCTAATTCCATGCTAACCACTACCTTAGCTGCTCTAATGACTCAGTTATGCTTCTAACTTTCTATTCGTTGGGCGAAATGAAGTCTGCTGGCTACCGAATGGGTACCGAAAGCCACTTAAGCAGTTAGTGCGCTATACAGAATCTCATGCGTAACACTCAAATGGTTTTTGTGGCTTGTGAAGTTACAAATGGAGATTCATTGAATTGTACCAGCTTCCCTGCTGTTAGGCTGAAGGCAGAAAGTGATACGTTTTCCAGGCACTTACTAAATTTAAAAGAAAGCTTTCTCGTACCTTCAAAATATGGAGTAGAGTTAATTTCCTCACTTGCATTCTTTTCTGGATACCAACAGTAAATGCGCAAATAAAACGTCCGGTGCTGAACAATAAGTGCAAGCTTCAGTGCATCTTAAAAGTGCGATAATTTCGTATTCGTTTTTTAGAGTCGTATTTTTATGATCCCCGATCAAGTACGGGACCACTAAAATAATCTTTTAATTTAATTCATTGAGTCATTTATGAAATTCCTGACAAAGTATTTATATGAATAATTAAACTGGGCAATTTGATTGTAAATACTAATAATAACAATACGTTTGCATAGCATCGTCAGAGAGCTTTATCTCCACCTAAGCAGTTTACAGTTGCTTTAAAGGAAGCACGGTTGAATAGTAAGTGGTAGCATATTCAATGATAACAAGCATAACATGGTTAGAGGTGGCTTGCTCAAGGTCAGCATGCAAAGACGATCAGTGGCAGCATGCATCATGTTAGCACGCATAAGGAAACAAATGACGAATCGCATGGACCCACTAAATGCTGCGATAACTGGATGCACTTTTAGCTTCTTTTTAGACGTCGTCAGTCAGGGAACGTTGTCATGCCAGTTGGAAGTGAGTTCCAGGCTTTGGGAGCGCACGATCTGATGGCACGGTCTCTAAAGGGTTTGAGGTTTGTACGAGGTGTAGCTAAGCGGTTAAAAAGTTAGAAAAGCGTGTAGTATGATGCTTGGCGTGGTGAGGGATTAGATCTGATAGGTAGGCTGGAGCAAAAGAATTAAATAACCTGCAAGTGAATGACAGGACCTTAATGTCAATGCGCAGCTTGACTGAGATCCAGCGCAGGTCAGCTATAAGTGGTGTGATATGACAGCTGCGACGCTCACGAAAGACAAGCCTGGCTACAGAGTGTTGCACCAGCTGTGATTGCAGTGCTGGAAGACCAGCAAGCAGTGAGTTACACAAGTCAAGACGCGATGCCACATGCGCATGGACCAATTTAGATCTGGTATCCCTACCTAAGAAAGCCCAATTTTTAGCGATTTACGTACCTGAAAGTAGGCAAAGTTGACTGTGTGCTGATGTGGCCGTCTAGTGAAAGGTCGCTTGGGAATATGACACCTAGATTTCGTGCAGATTTAACGGGAGATATGCTGGTAGAGTCTATTTTGGGCATTAGGCTTTCCAATTTCTGATTCAAACTTGATTTTGCCACAACTAGTACGTTTGTTTTATCCATCAATGTGCGAATGTCATCAATACATTCTGCAATGGCGTTAAGCGAATTCAGCGTACTGGACCGGTGGTAGATCCAAGGAAAGGTATAACTGAGTGTCATCAGCCTAGAAGTGAAATCCTAGATTGTGGCCGGCAATTCCATCGGCAATAGGGAGATCGTAAACCATGTAACTAGCCAAAACAATCGCAGAACCCTGAGGTGCCTCATACTTCAGTGGTTCCTTGGATACTTTTTTCCGTTCACATCAATAATCTGGAGTGTCCCACTTGAGATAGGACCTGAACTTTGCAATGCAGTATCTCTCCACTTGTGATAGACAGGCGAGACGCGAGAAGCTTGAGAAGGACTTTGTGAATGACAGTATCAAAAGCGGCCGACAGAGTGATACAAATAACCAGAGATACTCTACCAATGTCTGCATTCCGAAATAGATCGTTATGCACCTGAAGAAATACTGACTCTGCGGAGCGATTAGCTCCAAAACCAGACTGGAACGTACTAGCAAGGTTGGAAGTTTCAATATATGAGTTCAGCTGATCTGCCACGATTTGTTCCAGTGTTTTTGATAAGAATAGTAGAAGAAAGACTGGGCTAAAATTGCTCAGGTCATGGTGATTTAATCCTGCTTTCTTGAGTGATGGCCTGATTACAGCCTATTTGGAAGGTGCTGGGACATATGACACGAGTCTAATGACAAATTTATGATGTTAGTTATGCATGGAAGCTGTATATCTATGCATCGTGGAAGCAGGACTGTGAGAGTAGGGTCCAGAGGAACTTAGATATGAACTTCAGGATGAGGTCACCTGTGGCCTCCTTGAGTGTAGAAATTGAGGTGTAGCACGAAATTGCGGGATATGATCCTAGGAGGGATTCTGCCACCCTAGGGATTGACTCCATGATCCCATCTATCTTGTTCAAAAACTAGGGAAACGATGAGCCAAATCGCCACAAGGATCACTCTTTAGGGAGCTAAGCTTGAAGCGGTTAAGCAGACGTTTGATCGCAGTCATCAGCATTCTTTGATTGTGCATCTGTGATTCAACAAAGGTTTATATAAGCTAGTAAAGATATGATAAATCTCATCAATTAGCTAAAATAAAAATGTACTCGGGTTAGATGTTTTATCAGCATTCACAAAATGAGCAGGCGTTGTGATTTTAAGCACTCTTCAATGCAAGAGCTCAGATCTGGCACACACCGCCGTGTGGTGGGGCTACTTTGAAAGCTAAATGCTTTCAGTAACAAAGGTCAATCAAGAAAACGGCACGTGTACTCGGAGCATGGTAGAAGAACGAGTACTGCTCACATATGAAACGACATAGCACGCTGAATTTGGGAAATTATTGGAAAATAAAAGTGCATTCTGCGATTCATTACAATACTTAATTAGTGTCTGTAAAAGCAGATGCTTTGAATTTAGAGCCACTCTGGATCCAAAGGCTCGCAAGGATTATATGTTAAAAAAATTGAACACGCTTCAGAGATGTGTGCATTATTGCGTTATGATCTTAAAGTAGCACCGATTATGCATAGTAAGACAGTATAATTCGCAGAAAAACAGCGTGCGTGCTCTAGATTATATGTCGCCTACAAAGAAATGCACCCAAATTCTATGACATTGAACTAACCATGATGTTCTGGCTTGCTTGCCTCACCCAGCTTTCCGGAAACATAGACTTATCACCTCTGTAAACCCTGTAAACGTGCCTTCTGCAACGATGAACGATAATTGTATAGTTTGACGCTGTCAATTGAGCTTCAAAACCACAATTGGCACTGCCTATACAATAACTATACACTTAAATGTCACGCAAAATCAATACTTCGAGTGCCTACACATTTTAAGCCCCTAATAATCTCGTTCAAGCAGAGCATATACATGAATCTAGGTACACAGCATAGTACTACTAATAATACTCTTGATAAAGCGCCCTCAGAGAACTCTATCTCTTTCTAGGCGCATTACATCTGCTGCAAAGGGAAAAGCAATTAAATGGTGAGTAATATCATGCTTGATAAACAACATTAATAGCATGATTAGGGGTGAGCCAAAGAATGAAGGGACCTAATAGTGAGCCACCAAACTTTGAAGTCGATCCTTTTACGGACTAGATGCCAGTGCAGGTCGGCGAAAAGGGCTGTGATGTGGCAACTGCGATGCTCACGCCAGACAAACCTGGCTGCAGAGTTTTGCACCAGCTGTAAGCCCCTGATTGCACAGGCCGGTAGGTCAGCAAGCGGCGAGTTACAGAAGTCAAGATGGGACGTCACAAACGCATGGACCAACTTAGACGTCGTATCCCTGTCTAAACAAGCCAGACTTACAGCAACGTTATAAAGCTAAACATAGGCAGACTTGACTGTGGAGCTGATGTGGTCGTTTAACGAAAGGTCACTTTTGAATATGACACCTAGATTTCTTGAGGATTCAACAGGATATATACTGGTGGAGCCAATTTTGAGCGTCAGCCTTTCCAGTTTGGGAATCACATTTTGTTGGCCCATAACTAGTAAGTTAGTTTTATCATAATTTAATTTAAGATAATTTGCTGCCATCCATGTGAGGATGTTGTCAATACATGCAGAAAGTAAGTTGAGAGAATTTGAGGTGCTCGAAGGCTTGGAGGGATCAAAATAAAGGTACAACTGAGTTTCATCCGCATAGAAGTGAAAGCCTAGATTGTGCTTGGCAATCACATCAGCAAGAGGAAGAGTATAGACCGTGAAAAGAACCGGACCTAGCACGGAGCCCTGAGGTGCCCCCATACTTCAGAGGTACCTCGGAGGATCTTTGTCTATTCAAATCAAAACTGTCTAGTCTCTCAGTGAGATAGGACCTGAGCCATTGCAGAGCCGTGCCAGTGATGCCCAGATGAGAATAAAGGCGCTCAACGACTTAGTGATTGATAGGATCAAAAGCTACCGAAAGGTTGAGCAAAACAAGCTGAGAAATTCTGTCTGGATGGCAATTATATTGACACTAGCGAGAAGCTTCGTGGTTTTTTGCACAGTGAGCTTTACACAATTAATTTTTCTAAAAGTCACAAATTGCGAATGTTGGATTTACATCCTGGGTCTTAGCCTTGGGTTGACAATGCTCACACCCGGAAACGTCGTGACCCAGTCTCTTGAGTTGCCAGTTTGCGTCCTGTTGCAATGACCATCTAAGTGTTATTTATAAAGGATTCTCTGAAGAGAGATGTGCAAATGAAACTTTTTAATCGGCTGACCATAGAAGAGAAATTAGGACAGCACTACGCAGGTGTACTTATAATTTGGCTAGAAGTTTTTATTCTTTCTTGAGGAACATTTCTGGTATTACTTTAAAAATAAAGCTTGTTGTCACTACATTATATTCCAAATTGTAAACCAGGGAGAGCTTGTTGATCGAGTCAGTCTTGAAAGTGAAGACGGGCAAAGAGCCAGCCACGGCCTGACCCGGCACATAATTCTTGTAAGTGCTGAGGTTTATAGAAACCACCTTTTAGAATCATATCAGATGCGAAGTCAAATTCTTTACTAAATTTCGAGCCCGAGGAGTGGTTGCACAAGAGCATCACCTACTAGAAGAGCAAAGTCTTCTAATCCATCCACACGCTTAAGGTGTCCTATGAGCAGCAGATTGGTTTTATTGTCATTGAGTTTCAAGAAATTTTCCGACATCCAGGTTTGAATTTCGGCAAGGCAAGCATTCAGTTTATCAGTTGCTGCAGCAGGTTCCAACGGCTTGAATTTCAAACACAGCTGAGTATCGCTAGCATAGCAGTGATATCCTATTCCATGGGCCTCAATCACTTTCCCAGTGGTTGAGTATACATGTAAAAAGCAAGGTACCGAGGATGGACCCTTGAGGGAATACACAGGTGACTCTTCTCGTGTGTGAGACTTGACCCCCTCACGACACGGATTGAAGACGATCAGAAAAGTACGATTTAAACCATGCCAGCGCCTAGTCTGCCAGACCAATTGTTGTTCATGATTCGTTTTATTTCGGAGAAAAGCAGTTTACCTTTATTAAAAGCTAACTTAAGTGCATTGTCATTGTTATGAACAACATCTACGTAAGTATTTTTTATTGAAAATGCTTGTGACGAAAGGGTTTTCCCGAGCTGCTTTGGTCCAGCGGTAAAGGTGCTCGCCCCGACCAAGGTCTGGCTGAGGTCGTGGGCTCGAGCCCTGTGGCACATGTGAAGCGCCCGAATAGAGATTAAGTTCTCTCGGGGTGCTATACAAATGCATTTTTTTATATTTTTATTCAGCAGTGCCAGGTTTATTTTATCATGTCTGCACTATAGAAGGGCAGAGTAGGCTACTTGAGAAGTAGTAACCCAATAAAATCAGTTAACAACGGGTCTAAGGCCATATATCGGGGACGGCGGCAAACGACGAAGACACTAGAATTGATTGTGGCAAGACAGCTAACCTCTTATATCTAAACTTCAAGCCTAGCAAGTAAATTGTAGTCACGTTTGGGAGCTAAGCACAATACAGAAAAATTCAGCATTACCCGATTTTATGACGACGTTCTTAGGAATTCAGTCTTAGCTTAGGTCCCCCTGGATTTTTCACTGGATCTTTCGGAAGCGTTTAATACCTTTGATCACAAAGTCGTGGCCGGCGACTGTCAAATCACCGGGACATCATTGGCAGTGCACTGCATACAGGGGTTTAGGGTCTTCCTCAACACGAGCCTCCAGAGAATTGATGTCAAAGAGCAAGAGTCATAAGTGGGGCCTCTATAATACGGGGCACCTGAGTGCTCTGTGCTCGGTCTACTTTTTTTAACACTTTATACTCTCCCACTTACCGACCTGATCGCAAGCACAATTGAGGCATTATAACCCATACAGGTGACGCACACACACACACACACATATAGATGACACACAGATGACTGTGTGTCATCAGAATGTATATATAACTATCAGTATATCCAAACGAAACACACATGTACCTGTGCGTTGATTCCTCCCAGTCTTACAGTTCGTCAAACTCGCTCCAGTTCCTAACTGCGTATATTTCTGACATTCGCATTTGGATTCCAGTGAAATTTATCAAATCGCCTGATAAAAATAAAATTAATAGTCATGGGAAACCAAGGATTTCTCAGAGATTATATAATTTTGCCCTCAAAAGGTATTCCGCCACACTGATTTGGCTCAGTGATTAAGGTGCTCACCACGAACCAAGGTCCAGGTGAATGTAATTGATTACCGAGGTCGTGCGCATGAGATTAAGTTCTTTTAATGTGCTATGCAAATGAATTATATATATATATATATATATATATATATATATATATATGTATATATATATAATCTCCTACTGCATCTACACCAAACACGAGTGTCCTGTTCCAAAGCAACTTTTTATTATGTAATGTAAATGTAATCATACCACAACATGAAATCTACAGCCTGGTTTTCAAAACTCTACCTACGTTGAATTGAAAAAAGTCGAGTCAGATTTTAAAGAGCTACCTCATCCAAGTAGCACAATGCGATTTCTGACATCCCTTCTTGAATTCGGTATCTCAATGCCTGATCATCCGGCCTGTCCAATAACATGTGTCAACTTGGTGCAATATGTGCTGCTAGGCTTGTCTATTGCTGATGCCACAGATTTTCCCCGACCTGCACAGACAACCTATAAAGCAGCGCATTGATATTTTAGTATTACGCATTTAGGTCTCCACATTCTTTTACTCCAGGTAGCCTATCCGAAATTTTTCCTAATCTGGCCTGGCATTGTAACATCAGTTCTCCTGGCTCAAGTAGTGTAGTTGCATATACCTTAAGCTTGTACGCTCTTTAAGCTTGAAACTTACTCTCAACAATAATTTACAAACTTATTGACTTGTGAAATTTAAAAAGTAGCTCAAAAAGGCAGCGTTTCCTCACATTATTGGCTAGGTTCTCGTCAATCGTCATTTGTATGACGACGCTTACGGGTGCAATGCATTTTATCTCTAATTATATGTCCATGCTTCATTTAAAACAAGCTTGAAGGAACTAGTGAGATATTTAGTTCTCTGAGGACTCTATACAAAGGCCTCATTATTGGTAATGATGCAGCCGAAAAATTCCACTACGAATGTTTCTCCTGCCGCAACCATGTTGATCTCTACACATTTCCAAATGATTTACGGAAGCAAACTAAATCTGAAATATAAAATAGAATTTCTCCAAATTGGTATAGAACGCTCAACGCTCGAATTTTAAAATCACTTAGAAAACATTTAAAATGGCCCCTGACAGCTAGGTTGTGCATAAATATTTTTCTACGTGCTGGAATATATGGGTACAATTCTAAGTTGCCAATTAGTAAAATGCCAGTATTGTGAAAGTAAATGCAAGTAAAAATTATATTATGAAGTCACCTAAAAAAAGTAAGAAATTATAGCAAGGAAAATATGGTATTATAGGTCCCTTTAAAAGGCAGTCATCTTTGCAAACATTGATAAACTACAGTTCCAATTCATATGTAGATATATGCTAGTTTGGTATAGAATACTGAATCATGCTCCAATTAGCTGCATAGCTGTTTTCAAATGATAAAATTAAGAGCTTATCTTTCAGTAGGCAAAACTCCTACTTACCTATAGCAGATAGCCGCGTGGTAAAGATACAAGATCATAATTCCAAATGTGATGCACGTTACTACAATCCATAAATCTAAAAGAAATATATTCAGTATCTTCAGATATTCTTAGGTGAAGGCTAAAGAAATAGGCGAACCAATGATAATTAAAGTTATTAAAATATTGCGACATGATTTACAAATTTGCAATTAAATGAAGCGCCGAAGTTTTTTTAACCCATTTCCAGTATGTGCTCAGCAGGAAATAAAATAAAACAGCGCACAAGCTATTGGAAATAATGAAGAACTGATAGTTTTGCGAGATACATTCTTAGAAAGCTATGAAAATTCTGCTGTAAATATGCTGAAAAGCAGAACTCAATTCCCATTTAAATTTATCGGAATTCTCCTACCAGCTTAGGGATCTATATACGGCAGTAGGCTATGCTCACCAAGAGTATCCAGCCCAAAAACCATCCATGGTTTGACTGAAATTCTGAAAAACGTGACTCTTTTGCTCAGTGATATAAGCGTTTAACTATTGCAATTTTGAGGTTATCCTTCATATTTGACGGTTATCCCTTAGTTATCCTTGAAATTTTATTAGATACTTGACGGTTTCATGGGTTGAGTTTTATACCACGCAATTATGTATTGCTCTCTGAAATGGTGAGGGATGGATGGCCACAAAAATTCGCGTGCAAATATATAAATGAGGCTTGCGAATATTCTAGCTTTAACTTGTTCAAAATGCAGGTTATAGAGTCAGTATAATAATTTAAACGTTACCGAAAAACTCATTCGTGCGTACTTACTCCACCGAATCAAAATCTGGATATAGTGTAAACTAACTCTTGATCGTGCAAGCAGCAAGTAATAGTACATGTCAATTCTAACACAAATGCCGTAATTGTCTTCCATTTGTTTGAATACCGCTACTGAACTAGTCTGTTTTAGTCACTGCTATAACGTAAATTACTTACCATTAGCTATTTGCAACCGCCTTTCCAAATCACCGAAGTAGTCCTTGAGGTTGTCTGCAATTCGTGGACTCAACCATGCATTGAAAATCGGAAGTGCTTTCTTCTGAAGTGTTCTGATAAGGATCCAAACGTTAGATGTGATCTCAAGTTCAACCTGTAATGTAAAATTAATTATAATAACGTATTTTACAAATTAGTGATCAAGTGCAAAATCTAGAGCTGATTAAAGAAGTCCTTGCTCTACGTATTTAAAAATTCTGCACATGTATGCGCTCTGCAAATGTTAATGATTATACAAGTGAACGATATTTATTATGCCAAAAGAGAGTCATTGCATTGCCTAATTATTATGAGAATAGAGCGATTGGTCATAAAAACACGCGAGTGCAGATGAGATCATAGGATCGTAAATCCCGGAGATGAGCGTTTGAAGTCAGTTGCTGTTTCTACAACCTCAAAGCTGTTAAGTAGATGAAAGATATTGCAGCCTTGTAACTCTTACTGGCTAAAAATGAGCGAGTACAGATGAACTGTGGCAGGAAAAATAGGAATAGTGATACTAAAAAGACATCTGTGTAGCGTCCGACGAGAACTTAATCTCTGTCTGAACACTTTCCATAGTCCATTGGCTGTAAATAAATTATCCCAATGGTTTATAGTAATAGCAAGCTGGCATAAGCAAACAAAGGAAAACTCTTACGGACCCAGCAAATGTTGTATAAGTGTTGTACAAACAGGTGTAATGTTGTACAAACAGGTATATTTTAGCTTCTTTTAAATCTCGAAAAGTCAGGGAGTGTCGTGATGTCATTCGACAGTGAATTCCTGGCTTTAAGAGCATACGAACTTAACGTGCGGTCTCCGAAGGATGGGAATTTGATTCGAGGCCCAAATTATGGACTCGAGTCAGACGAGTGGGTAATACTATTCTAAGCCTGGAAGGGCAGTAGTTCGTCGCGTAGGCTGGGCCAAATGAATGAAAGGACCTAAAAGTGAGTGACGGAACCTTGAGAACGATGCTATGCATGACGGGAAGCCAGTAAAGATCATTGGGAACCGATTTAAGTTGGCAATTGTAATCTTAGATACTGAAAGACGCAGCTACCAAATTTCGAATCAAGTAAAAGTATTATAAGTCTTTTATTGCACAAACCGGAAGATATGCAAGTAATAAGATTCATGAGTCGAGAGAAGATGTCACAAATCCCTGGAAAGGTTAGATATGTTGTCCTTATCTAAGCACACTCAAATTTTGCTAATGTTCGGGAGGTGAAATTAGATATACTTTACTGCAAATCTGATGTAGTTTTCTGAAGCTAAGACCCATGCGTAGTGATATAGATTACTTGTCGCTCGTCATCATCTCATTCTCTTCCCTTGCACCACGTTAATGGCATTCTCGCTCTTTCCAGAATTTTCTTCCGAAGATTGACGTTCTTTTGAAAATCGCATAAGAAAACCAATGCAGCTAAGACTTGTTTTAAGCTTATCTGAATGTTTTTAGACTTAGTTACAATCAGAGGCTTACAGCTTCCAGCCGCACCCACCAAGCCGGCGGCATCGCCATTGAAATCGCCGACTATTATTAACACGTGTATTAGGTATGATCGTGTATGCCTATAACAATTTCGATATCGACGTCCAAATGCTATGCTTGATGTTATTGCTATTACCAGGGTCCGTGGATTAGATTTTTCCAAAGCAGAACCAAGGCGTAGCAGTGATGGAAGGCTCCAATCATTCGGTATTTGGTATTTACAATTTACAATTCGGTATTTACAGAATTGTCTCATGGTAATATGCACAATGTACCTCGAGAGCTGCTGCGAATAACTTGAACATAGTGGTCATCCGGCCTACTATAACTCCGGCTTTGCGTATCCCCATCTGTCTCAGAATGCTCGCTCAACGTGCAAATAACCCATAATAATGAATTAAACGACTACTTGTGGCGGTCTGAACCTGCTCAATTTAACCAAGATCTGGCTACAATTAACATGCTTGCGACCATAGCCGACGCAATACCCACAGGTTTTCCGTTCATTCAACCCAATTGATCAGCGGAAGCTCATCGGACTAAGCCATCGTCACACGTTAATTCCTCAATCTTTAACAGTTTGCAGTCCTCTAGAAGCAGTCTTTTGATTCTCCTGTTTTTAAGTCCCTCCGGCAATAGTTGGTCAACTGTGTGTATATCCATTTCCCCCTGCATGCACACAATTGACTCTTCCTGGTTCTGCGTGATGTTAACGTTCATGTAGAAAAACTAAACTGACGCCCTATGCTGATGTCTTAAGTGCCGAATTTTGTTCAGCGGATGACTCATTTTCTCTAGTGGCTCATGTGCATGAAACACTCGCAATAAGGGTAGCACACTCAATAATATATTTTCCCACAACTGTATGCTATCTTCCCCAGTCGTTATCAAATACTATGACCATTTAACCCCATCCAAATTCCATTTAGTATACGGTGTGGCTGAATTAAAAGGCTTTGCTATTCTAATAGGAGACGCTGTTGTGCGACCTTCACCACGTGCTCGAAATTTAGGTGTTGTTTTCGACAGATGTCTAAATTTCAAAAGCTTCATTCAGAAGACTGCTTCTAAAGCTAGCCATTTAGTTAAATCCCTATCTAAGATTAGGAGCTGTCTTCCACAGTGGCTTGCAAAAAACGCAACTTGCTCGTTAGTTCTGTCTCGGCTTGATTATTGTAATTTCCTTTTGGTTGGCATACCAAAAAGAGCACCAAGCCAATGCAGCTGGCTATGAATATGGCTGTGAGGCTAGTTTTCAAGTCCCAGAGGTTTAACCACGCGTCTCCTTTGCTAAAGGAGCTAGTATGGATACCGGTTGATCAATGGATACAGAGCCAAGTTCTTATGCTGACCCACATGGCCCGCCACGGCTTGGTGCCTCCATACCTAGATGAACTGCTGCACCAGTTTCAGCATTCTCGTGCCCCCAGGTCTGGTATGGACAGTAAATTAGCTGGTTGATTCTCCAGTTTAAAAACCGTTGGCGACAGAAGCTTTAGCACTGCAGGTTCTAGACTGTGGAACTCGCTTCCACAATTCTTACGCAATGACAAGTATTCTCCTGCTGTCGACTATATCTCATCCTTTTCATTGGTCCTGAGCTGCTACTTCCATGTGACTCACTACCTCAACTGCTCTCCTGAATGTGCTATGCTTCCCCTTCCTCTTGGTTGGGTGAGGTGAAGTCTGTGGCTACTGAATGCGTACCTAAAGCCGCGTAGGCTGTGAGTGGGCTATACAAAACTCTCCTGCGTAGCACCCACATTGTCTTTATGGCTTTGTGGAGTTACAGATGGCGGCACATTCTCCACATTCAATATCACCACAATATCGCCAATTTCCGATAACTCAAGATCTTTAAAATTGAAGCTGTCCGCGTAACAATATATTTTCGTCACCGATGCCCAATCCCTCAACCATCATTGGTCATCATTGGTAAAATTCTACAAGACTCTCACTGATGTGTTTATTGAGTTTGCACCAACTGCACTAACCACACTGTGAACCCTGGCCCAGATGGCCTCTAGTTTACCGCAGATATTCAGCTGGCTAGGTCTACTGAGCGAAAACGTGGAAAAACATGCAAGCGATTTAGACTGACTCTCTATCGTCAAGCAAACAAAAATTAATGTAGACCTTCACAAGCAACTCTAGTAAAGCCCGAGCCTAGTAAAGCTTACAAAAATCAATTCTAGTAAAGACCAAGCCTAGTTTAGCTTATACAAAAATATTCTTGAATCGGAGATGCAATATTCAAAAATGCTAATCTCTGACATAATCTATCTCTATAACCCCACCCAGGTTGGCCACTTACGTAATGATCTTTGTAATGGTCTAGCTTCATTAGTAAAACAGGCAAACAAGATCAGAGAGGACATGCATAAAGTAGCTGCCTCTCATCCGGACTTCGGTCCCTCAATGACACCAAGACGGTACTCACTTCGCCCGATTCCGCACACCATCTCGATGTCTAGATTCAAGGAGTCTAGAGTGACCTCATCTTAAAATTCCTCTCGCAGTCAAATAAGACTGTCAGTCCTTTAGACCCTATTCCCAATATTACCGCCCAGTCTGCCTTCTACCATTCCAATCAAATACACTGGAACGGGTCATGGTGGACCAGCTGAACTCATGTAGTGAAACTTCACAACCTGCTAGTAAGTTCCAGTCTGGCTTTAGAGATAATCACTCAACAGAGTCAATATTGCTTAGGATGTACAACGACCTACTTAGGAATGCAGACATAGGTAGAGTGGCTCTGCTTGTTTTGCTCGATCTTTCGGCAGCTTCTGATACTATCGATCAGCAAGTTCTTCTAGAGCGCATCTAATCTCGCCTGGGCATCACTGGCACTGCTCTGCAATAGTTCAGGTCCTATCTCAGTGGGAGACTCCAAAGTTTTGACGTGAATGGACAAAGATCATCCGAGGTACCTCTGAAATATGGGGTATTTCAGGGCTCCGTGCTAGGTCTGGTTCTTTTCACGGTTTATACTCTCCCTCTTGCTGATGTGATTGCCAAGCACAATCTAGGCTTTCACTTCTATGTGGATGACACCCAGTTGTACCTTTGCTTTGATCCCTCCCAACCTTCGAGCACCTAGAGTTCTCTCAACTCACTTGCTTCATGTATTAATGCCATCGGCACATAGATGGCAGCAAATTTTCTAAAAGTAAACGATGATAAAAATGACTTACTAGTTATGGGCAAACCCAGCGCGATTCAGATATTGGAAAGGCTGACGCTCAAAATTCGCTCAGCCAGCATAACTCCCGTTTAATCAGCTCGAAATCGAGATTTCATGTTCCCAAGTGACCTCTCGTTAGACGACCAAATCAGCTCCACAGTCAAGTCTGCCTACTTTCAGCTACATAACATTGCTAAAATTCGGGCTTGTTAAAATAAGGATACCACGTCTAAGTTGGTCCATGCATTCGTGACATCCCATCTTGACTTCTGTAACTCACCGCTTGCTGGTCTACTGGCATGTGCAATCAGGCGTTTACAGCTGGTGCAAAACTCTGCAGCTAGGCTTGTCTGTCGTGAGCATCGCAGTTGCCACATCACACCACTTCTCACCAACCTGTAGTGGCTACCATTCAAGCAACGGATCGACTTCAAGGTTTTGTCGCTCACTTTTAGGTCACTTCATTCTTTGGCTCCAGCCTATCTCTCAGATCTACTCTCCCATCAGGCCAAGCATCGTACCACCCGCTTTTCGGAATCCAACAGTTTACCAATATCTCGTACAAACCTCAAATCCTCTGGAGACCATGCATTTAGTTCGTATGCTGCTAAAGCCTGGAACTCACTCCCGAATTGAGTCAGAACACACCCTCACTTGACCACATTAAAAAAGAACTTAAAAACATACCTATTTGGGAAAGCATTTAGTGGGTCCCTGTGATTCGTCCTTGATGTGCTTATGCGTGCTGACACTGTGCATGCTGCGACTAACCACGTTTGCATGCTGACCCTGTGCATAGCAAAGTTCTTACGCTGACCCACAAGGCCCGCCATGGCATGGCTCCTTCGTACCTAGTTGAACTGCTGCATCAGTTTCAGCCTGTTCGCGCCCTCAGGTCCTGTGTGGACAATAAGTTAGCTGTCCAATTCCTCCGCTTAAAGACCATTGGCGACGGAAGCTTTAGCTCTGCAGGTCCTAGACTGTGGAACTCGCTTCCACAATTCTTACGCAACGACATCTACTCTCCAACTGCCGACTGTGGCACATCTTTTTCAGCGGTCCTGAACTGCTACTTCTATGCTACTCACTACCTCAACTGCTCTCCTGACTCTGCTATGCTTCCCACTTTCTCTTTGTTGCGTGAGACGAAGTCTGTTGGCTACCGAAAGCGTACCGAAAGCCGCTTAGGCTGTGAGTGTGTTATACAAAACTCTCCTGCGTAACACCCACATAGTCGCTATGACTTTGTGGAGTTACAGACGGAGATACATTACATTACATCACATTACATTTCGCCCCTGTTTTATTAAAATTTTTATTCATGTTGTTTGTCAGGCGTGATATTATTTACCATTCAACCGAGTTTTCCTTTGCAGCAAATATAAAGCGCCCATATGGAGATTGAGTTCTCTGAGGGCGCTTCATCTAGTCCATTATTGTTATGATTATTGTTATCGTTATAATTTTGAGATTCATAGATCTGCTGCTGCAATGCATTGCTACTACCACGATCAATATGTCCATTGCCTTAGGTCATGCCCCTGCACCTTTAATACAGGCTATTGTTACGCCAAAAATGAATAAAGCAACACTAGACCAAGAGAACTTAAGCAACTTTCGTCCAGTCTCCCTTTTACCATTCCTACCGAAGACACTGAAGAGAGTCGTGGCAGACCAATTTATATTGCAACTTCAAACATTAGTAGTAAGTTGCAGTCTGGTATGAGAGATATTCTCTCTACAGAATTAGCGTTACTTCAAGACTATGACTATAACAACCTACCTAGGAATGCAAACTTACGTAGGGGTATATCTGCTTGTTCTGGTCATCTATAAGCAGCTGTTGATACTATCAATCGCCTAGCCCTTCTTGAGCGCCTCGCATCTCGCCTTGGCGTCACCGGGTACTGCATTGCAATGATCCAGGCCCTTTCTGAGGGAAGACTCCAGATTATTGATGTGAATGGATACAAATCATCAGAGGAGCCTCTGAAAAAGGGGCTACCTCAGGCCTCTGTGCTTGGTCTCGTTCTTTTCACGATTTATACTCTCCCTCATGCCGACGTGATAGCCGGGCACAATCTAGGCTTTCACTTCCTCGCAGATGACACTCCTTTCCTTGAATTTGAACTTTGCTTTGATCCCTCCCAGCATTCCAGAATTCAACTCCTTGTTTACTGACGACATCCACACATTGATGGCAGCAAAATTTCTTAAATTGAATGATGATTAATTTTCTCACTAGTTATATGTAAATAAAAATGATTAAGAAATTGGAAATGTAAATGCTCACAATTAGCTCTACCATAATCTTTCCGAATAAATCTGCACAAAATCTAGATGTCCTGTTCCTAAGTGACTTTTTATTAGAAGACCACGTCAGCTCCCTAGTCAAGTCCGCCTACTTCCATCTACATCACGTTGTTAAAATTCGCACTTGCTTAGAGAATGATACTTAATCTAAATTGGTCCATGCATTTGTGACATCCCGTTTTGAATTCTATAACTTAGTGCCGGCTGGTCTACCTGCCTTGCGAAATCAGGCGCTTGCAGCTGGTGCAAAACACTGCAGCTAGGCTTGTTAGTCGGGAGCGTCGAAGTTGCCACAACACAGCAACACACGCCTACCTGCACTGGCTCCCAGTGAAGCAATGCATCGCCTTAAAGGTTCTGTTACTCATTTTTAGGCCCCTTCATTTGTAGACTCCAGTCGGCCTATTGGATGTATTTCCCCACCAGGCGAAGCAACGTACCACTCGTTTTTTGGAAGCTGATTGTTTGCCAATACCTCATGGGCACCTCAAATCCTGATGAGACTGTGCCTGCAGTTCATTTGCTATCAAAACCTGGTACTCACTTTCCACTTACGTCATGAAAGGCTTGACCACATTAAAAGGAAACTAAAACGCGTCTATCTATCAGTACGTTTAGTGGGTCCACGTGATTCGTCCTGGACGTTCTTATGCGTGCTGACACTGTGCATGCTGTCGCTAACCCTATTTGCAAGCTGACCCTGTGCATGTCACGCCTAGCCACGCCCAAACCACGCCCAGCCTCGCTAGCCACGCTAGCCATGCCATGCTTGTCGTCGTCGAGCTACTGTGAGCTATGGCTAACCGTTCGATGGAGCTTCTTTTTTAGCAACTGTCAAGTGCCTAGAAAAAGGACTTCTTTGAGGGCGCTACATCAAATGCGTAATTTTAATAATAATAATAATTATTATTTCGCTAAGATTAGGGAGCTTCTGCCACCGTGGCTGGCTAAATAGATCTTCAAGTCTCAGCGGTTTGAGCACGCGTCTCCTTTGCTGAAAGAGCTAGGATGGTTGCGGTTGATCAAAGGATACAGAGCAAAGTTCTTATGCTGACCCACAAGGCCCGCCACGGCTTGGCTCCTTCGTACCTAGCTGAACTGCTGCATCAGTTTCAGCCTGTTCGAGCCCTCAGGTCCTGTGTGGACAATAAATTAGCTGTCCCATTCCTCCGCTTAATGACACTTGGCGACATAAGCTTTAGCTCTGCAGGTCCTAGACTGTGGAACTCGCTTCCAAAATTCGTACGCAACGACAGCTACTCTCCTACTGCCGACTATGGCACATCCTTTTCGGCGGTCCTGAGCTGCTACTTTTATGCTACTCACTACCTCATCTGCTCTCCTGACTCTTCTATGCTTCCCACTTTCTCTTTGTTGCGTGAGACGAAGTCTGTTGGCTACCGAATGCGTACCAAAAGCCCCTTAGGCTGTGAGTGGGCTATACAAAACTCTCCTGCGTAACACCCACATGGTCTTTATTACTTCGTTGAGTTACAGACGGAGATACTTTACATTACATTACATAAACAGCTCCTACTAAATTTCGGGTTTTGTCCAGGCCAGACTACCGGAATTCAGTGTAGGCCTGGCTAAAAATTTGATTGAGCCTCTGCAACTGATTCCAAATCGGCTGCTCAGCAGGTTGGTCAGCAGACCCAAGAGGTTTACGCTTGCGTCTCAATTGTTGATAGACATGCAGTGTCTTCTAGATGATTAGTTAATGCGAAGCAAAGCTCTTACGCTGACCCACCAAGCTGAGCTCCTTCACATGTATCTAAACTTCAACACAAGTTTTAATTTTCCCTTGCACCCAGGTCATATGCAGAAGAAATATCAGCTGTTTCTTTGTGTAGTTCAAAGAGCGGTTCCATAAAAAGCTTTCGCTGTGCAAATTCTAGAATTTGGAAATTAATTTTTAAGTTCTGAAGCAGCAATATATCCTCTCTCGCTGCTAAATGTTTTACGTCTTTTGCAGTCATCATGTGCGCCACTTACATTTTAGACTGTAAGCCAAACAGAGCTAGGCTTATCACATTCCCTTCGTTGCAAGCGATGAAGTCGGTGGGCTAATAACCGTCGGTGCACCAAAAACTGCTTTAGCTCTGGCTTATGCTGTAGGAAACACTCTACAGCATAAATTATTCCGATAGTCCCTTGCGGCTTTGTGGAGTTACCAACAGCGATTACTACGGAGATTAAAAAGACATTTCGCATTACGACAGCATTTAGAGGCTTTAGACTGACCTGGTACGTCGCAGCGATGAGAATCACAAACGTCGCTACAAGTCGTGTTGGAAACCTGAAGTATGGAGTCTTATTGTAGAAAAAATTGGCCCGGAGCTTTTCTGGATTAAAAATGCTCATTGAATGTAAACTTTTCCTAAAGAAATAGATCGGATTGAAATCTCACTTAGCAAGAAAAATGCCTGCTTGAAATTATCATAGAATTTCACGGAAACACCGATGCTAAACATAGATTGAACCGATTCAAATATATGCCTGTATGTACTCATAAATCTAATATTTGCGTGGCAGTCTTAGTTTAAAAAAACTCAGGATTTATATCACCATTAGACATGACCAATTAATTTATTTCCCTCAGGTCTTAGGATAAACCTTGGCTTGGATCATGGATTGGTTGATAAAGCCATCGTCTATGGTGCGAAATATCGTCATTTATGACGCATTACAAAATGCGACGAACGCTACACAGTAACCCTCAAGGATTTCAGTCGGATAACGAACGTCTAAAGCTCAAAAATTCAAAAATAATTAAGCGACTAGAACTAGTAACGCATCATGATATTAAATCTTTGATATTCCTCCGGCTGGATTTTAAAAGCTGCAAATATTGGATTCAGTTGTAATAATAACAATAATAATAAACTTGATAGAGTGCCCTTAGAGAGCTCAATTTCTTTCTAGGTGCTTGACATTATCCGTATGCGTTACTAAGAAAATTATAAAGTCCCTCTCTTAGATTACCAAAGTATAAGCATTAGAACATTTTGTCTTCTTTTGTTAGAAAACGGAAAGTTGCAGCGTCTGCCATGTGAATTGTTAATCTTCTTCAAATAGTTAACAAAAAGTTGGAATTTCTGCACTCATATTAAGCTAAATTACTGTGACTTAACGACAAATAAAAAAGCTTGAAATAAACCTTTCTGTAGTGGCATTTACTTCTAGTGTCAGGGGTGTTAGTGCTAATCAACTGCTACTTATGTTGCCAGCATTTTTTGGGTGCTTGAAAGAGATATATTTCTTGCGGTCTAGTATACAAATGTTTTATAGTACAGTAGCATCTTGGCTTGCGAGTTCAATTCGTTCCGTGACAAAGCTCGTAATTCAAATTATTCGTATTTCAAATTATTCGTATTTCAAATCAATTTTCCCCATATATTCGCATTCTGACAATGTGCATTTCGCTTCTAGCCATGTTATGAGTGTTGTTTTAGGAGTATGCTACAGCTATCCATTCAATTATACTTTTTATAGTAAATGAAAAGTGCCTAGAAAGAGATTGAGTTCTCTGAGGGCGCTGTAATAAATATATAATTATTACAACTATTATTAACAGCGCCTGAATAACGTAGTTCTGGCTTCGCTGAAATTCAATCCAATGTCACCAAATTTTAATTTCCTTAAACTAAACGACGAAAAATAACAATCTAATTATTATCGGAAAACCTTAGAGAGCAATTGAAATATGAAAATGTGCCCTTCTAATAGTGATAACATTGTGCGACCCGCACCGTGCGTTTGGAATTTAGATTGAATTGTTGAAAACTGCCATAATTTGAAAGTTTCAATTAAGAAGGATGCATCCAAAGCTAAATATCACGTCTGACACCTTTCTAAAATTAGGGACTGTCCACTAAGGTGGCTTGAAAACCATTTAGCTATTTAACTGGTTCGGTCTAGGCTGGATCTTTGCAATTCCATTTTGGCTGAGCTGTCAAAAAAGCCATTTGACCACTGCTGCTGGTGATGAATATGGCTACAAGACTAGTTTAAACATCCAGAGGTTCAGCCACAAGCGTTATTAGCTGAAAGAGCTGCTACAGCTCAAGGTTTATCAAATCATGCCAGGTGCAGTTTTTATGCTGACCCACAAAACCAGCCAGACTTGGCTCCTTCATACCTAGCTAGCTCATGCACCTATTTTAGCTTCATCGTCCCTTCCGGCCCTCTATGGACAATCAATTAGCTGTTTCATTCATAAGCTCAATGGCGGTTTACGACAGCAACTTTAGCTCTACACGTACTAGCCTGTGGGACTACTAGAATTCCTTCGCAGCCAATTCCATTCTTCTGCTGTTGACGGTGGCTCATACTCTTCTCAGCCGTCACGAGCGGCTGATTTCATGCTAATTACTTCCGAGACCACCTTCATTACTCAGCTATGCCTCTCACCTTTCTTTATTGAGTGAGATGAAATCTTTTTTCTACAGCCTGCGTAACGAAAGCCACATAAGCCCAGTGTGGGCAGAATAGACGAGTTTCCTACGTTGCGCCCTTTTAGTTTATGTGGATTTGTGGAGTCGCAGACTGATATTAGGCATAAACCCGCCTT
This sequence comes from Cristatella mucedo, assembly GCA_009760855.2. NCBI lineage: Eukaryota > Metazoa > Bryozoa > Phylactolaemata > Cristatellidae > Cristatella > Cristatella mucedo. Next base: position 53,789 of record WPIO01000180.1, read on the forward strand.
CGGTTAATTCAGTCGCTCAGGTGCTCGCCTTTGAAAACCAGTGTCAGGTCAAAGTGCTCACCGTTGACGACCGAGGTCGCTGGCTCGAGCTCTGCAGCGTGTGTGAAACGTCTGGACAAAGATTAGGATTTCTTAGAGCGCTATCCAAATCAATCATAGTCACAAGAAAAACAAAGAGTATCAAAGATATTGATCTAAGATATAAGTATCTAGTATCTAAGAGTAAGAGTATAATGAGAATAAATAAATATGTAATAAGAGTAAGACTATAATAATTCACTGTAATCTCAAGTAAAAAAAATTATGTTAGCGTTATCTGCCTGAAAATCGGCAGAATTGACTGGCTGCATAGCCTCTGTAGTCATATAGCAAAATGTCGTTTGGATCAGGACACTTGGATCATGAGCAGAATCGATTTTAAATTTAGAAGCTTGGCTAGTATTTTGGGTATCACAATTCTGATCCATAATTAGTTTAACCCTGAATGTCAGGTTTGTCATGTTAATATGGATTTAGAGATAGTTAGTTTCCGTCCAAATGAAAACAAGAAGGTCGCAAAGACAATGCAATAGTAAGAATACAAAAATATAATAATAATGCACTTGAATGAGGGCCCTCAGAGAAATAAATCTCTTTCTAGGTGCTTAACATTATTACTACTAATAATACATATTAAATAATAATCATATATTTGCTACAGCACCCTCAGATAACTCAATCTCGTTCTAGGTACATTACATTGGCTGCAAAGGAAGCACGATCGAGCGTTTAGTCGTAGTGGGTTCCGTGACAACAAGTTTAGGGATGCCATGCACGGGTTAAGCTTTCAAAGGAGACTAGTGGCAGCATGCACAGTAACAGCACACATAAGTAAGTAACCGACGAATCACACGATCCAATAAATGCAGTGATAAATAGCTGCGTTTTTAGTTTCTTTTTAAATGTGATTAAGTCAGTGGATGTTGTGACGGAAGTCGGGAGTGAGTTCCAGGCTTTGGGTGCATACTAACTGAAGGCATGGTCTTCAAAGGATTAGAGATTCATGCAATGTAAAAGTAAACGAATTAGATTACAATAAACAGTGGTACGATGCTTAAGGTAGGGCGGAGTAAATATGGTAGGTAGGCTAGAGCCGACGAATGAATGGACCTAAAAGTCAATGAGAAAACTCTGAAGTCCATGCGTTGCTGACTCGGAGCCAGTGCAGGTCAACTATAAGTGGTATGCTGTGACAGCTACTACGCTCATGACAGAAAAGCGTAGCTGCAAATTTTTGCACAAGTTGTAAGCACCGAAATGCGAAGGCCAGTAGACCAACAAGCAGTGAGTTAAAGAAGTCGAGAATAAAGGTCGCAAATGCATGGACCAATTTAGATGAGGCATCCCCGTCTAAACAAGCCCGAATTTCAGCAATGTTAGGTAGCTGAAAGTAAGCAGAAGACTGCCGAAGTGTTGTGTCACCTAATGAAAGGTCGCTTTGAAACCGGACATCTAGGTTTGTGGTGATGCAACAGAAGTTATGCTGGCAGGGACGATTGTGAATGCTAACCTTTCCAATTTCTGAATCACACTTGGTTCTCCCATTGCGTGACGACCCTGTGCATAACACCTCTAACCATGTTATTTCTGTTGTTTATTGAGAAAACAGCCACTAACCATTTGATCGTGCTTCCCTTGTAGCACATTTAAAGTTCCTAAAAAGAGATTGACTTGTCTGAGGGCGCTATATCAAATGCATTACTATCATTATCAATATTATTATTATAAAGTAGGTTGGTTAAATTATCATTCAATTTAAGAAAGTTTGCCGCCATCCAATTCAAGCAGAAAGGAGGCTCAGGTCTCATATACGAGACGGGTCACCTGTGGAGTCCCTCCACGGTCCGTCCTCGGTCTCTTGCTGTTCTCCATTTATACACAACCTCTGGGAAAAGTGATAAAGGCCCATGAAATAGGATATAACTTTTATGCTGACGATACTCAGCCGCATTTGTCATTCAAACCGTCGGAATCAGCTCCAGCAACTGATAAAAATGAATGCTTGCCTTGCCGACAATTGATCCTGGATGTCGGAAAACTTCTTGAAACTAAATGACGAGAAAATCGAACTGCTGCTCATAGGAAACCCAAAGCGTGTGGCTGGATTAAAAGCCAATGTTCTTCAAAAAGGTGATGCTGTTGTGCGACCATCACCACGTGCTCGGAATTAAGGTGTCGTTTTCGACAGCTGCCTGAATTTAAAAAGCTTCATTCAGAAGACTGCTTCTACAGCAATCCATCACTTTCAATCCCTATCTAAGATTAAGAGCTGTCTTCCACAGTGGCTTGGAAATCTTTTAACTAGCTCCTTAGTTCTGTCTTGGCCTGATTATTGCAATTCCCTCTTTGCTGGGCTACCAAAGAAAGCAACTAGGCCACTGCAGCTGGCTAAGAATATGCTGCAAGGCTAGTCTTCAAGTTCCAGATGTTTGAGCACGTGTCTCCTTTGTTAAAAGAGCTAGGGTGGATGCATGTTGATCAGTGGATACAGAGCGAAGTCCTACGCTGACCCACATGGCCCGCCACGGCTTGGCTCCTTCGTACCTAGCTGAACTGGTGCTCCAGTTTCAGCCTCCTCGTGCCCTCCGGTCCTGTGTGGACAATAAATTAGCTGTTCAATTCCTCGGCTTAAAGACCGCTGGCGACAGATGCTTTAGCTCTGCAGGTCCTAAACTGTGAAACTCGCTTTCACAATCCTTATGCAGCCACAACTACTCTCCTGCTGCCGACTATCGCTCATCTTTTTCAGCTGTCCAGAGATGCTACTTTCATGCCACTCACTACCTCAACTGCTCTCCTGACTCTGCTATGCTTCCCACTTTCTCTTTGTTCCGTGAGACGAAGTCTGTTGGCTACCGAATGCGTACCGAAAGCCGCTTAGGCTGTAAGTATGCAATCAAAAACTCTCCTGCGTAACATCCACATAGTCTCTATGGCTATGTGGAGTTACAGACGGAGATACATTACATTACAAGGAGTTGAGGGAATTTGACCTGCTTGAATGCTGGGAGGGATCGCAGCAAATGTCCAACTGGGTTTTATCTCCGTAGAAGTGAAAGCATAGATTGTGCCTGGCAATCACATCTGCTAGAGGGAGAGTATTAATAGTGAAACGAACGGGATCAACCGCAGAGCTCTTAGGTACCCTATACGTCAGTGGTTCCTCGGATGATTTGTGTCCATTCACATCGGTAATCTGGAGTCTCCACTTAGATAGGACCTGTACCATTGCAGTGCAGCACCCGTGATGCCCAGGCAAAATCGTCGATTATGTCAGCTAGTGTCGTGTTGTAGCAGTCTACTAATGATGACAGGGCAGCAGGGAATTGAGCAGCAGGGGCGAAGCAGATATTCTCCAAAGGACTGCTTTAATGTCAAGGGTCTTGAGGTTTCCTGATTCACAGGTGATTTTAGATGATTAAGGCACACATTGTAGACTACGTGAGGTTTGCACGTCGTCAGATAAGCAGAACTTGGTAATAATGATTATCATAGAGTGCAGGCATTGGAGAAAGTTCGGTCATATGCATGACCCTTGATGTGAGTAGGACAATGCATATGAGCCATTAGAAACAGCGAGTCAGTCAGTTCGCAAAATTCATTCAACATAATCGATAGCCTGAATGGAACTTGAAGCTAGTATCGTCTTATACCATCCCATCGTCAAGTAGAACAGTTTACGCTGTGAGTATAAAGGGACGCGTTTTCTTGAAGCCTCATGTTGCTGGAAAGGCTCACTGACGATTGATGACTGTTGACAAGAATGTGCTTTAAAATCTCTCGATATAGTTGGACTTAAACAAGTGCAGAGCTTTGTCTATAATGTCCATGAGTAAAAGTGGTAGCTCAAGACATACGCCAGGATCCCTGATGCTAATGGCTGCTGAAAGATGAAGCAGCACGGGTGAAGTAGCTACATTAGCCAGTGTTCCGCAAAATGTTATTAAACACGCGACATTGCAAGTGTACCACTAATTGTGCAATCAGTCTAGCATGCCGTAAAAATTGAAGATGATGTAAGTTATTGTCATACTCATGCCATGGAAGAGGCGTTGGTCCAAAAAGCCTCTGCACGTGCAAAACGTGGTGTTTTTCAGCCAAAACCTATAATTAGAATTATTAAATGTTTAGAGCACTCTTTATTTGCTGGAGCATTGTAGGCCAAATAATTTCTCAACATACCAACAGGCTTGTTGACACATTAGACGCCAAAGTAAGTGCATATTTCGCAATGTAAGTTAAAAAAGCAACTTAGAAGCCGCGGCAAGGACATAAAACTGTGCATTCAAACCAGCACAGAGCTTAACAAACACAGCTATCTGTTTATCGGCTACACTTTCAATTAAGCAAAACATTTACTGCTTTATATTTTTAAGTCCACGAGATATTTTATTTCTGTATGATAGATCTTTGCCTTTAGGATATGCAAGAAGAATTTCGAATCTTTTTCTGTATATTTTTGAAGTCATTGGTGTCACGGTGTATGGTGGAGCCAATTCTCCAGTAGTGTGTGTTCAGTAACCAAGATTTTGCACGAATAGGATAAATATTTGAGAGTCTCGCGATTGCAGTGATAATCCAGCCAGTGGAATGAAAATTCATGAAAAGGTAAAACCCAAAAGCCTTAAAAGGTGGATAACAAGAAATTTGATGCATCTGGTGCCTAAAAGCAGATTACCACCACCGTCAAGATCTTGCCAGCACAAGTTATCAAGTGATATAGATTGCCGAACTGGCAGCGCCTGGACAACCTTTTGAGGACCTTTCTGAATTATTTAAAACCACCATTCTTTGAATTCTTAATGATTCCTAAAGATATGGTTTTGAGCATTTTATGGCGAATGAGAATTTAGAAATCTACAAGCAATTTTAACATTTTAGTAAAAAAACGGAACTGGAATTAAACGCAATAGCTGCAAAAGGCTATGAAGTTTGCCATTTATGTTATTCGGCTGAAAAATAAGTCCTCACATATTAAATAACCTTTATGGACATTAGCTTTATAATAAAACATAATAGTAATAAATTTCTTATAGCGCCCTCAGAGAACTAGTCCCCAGCCAGAGATTTGTTGGCAAGGTACTTCATCGAACCTAAACATGAAAATAAATTAAAGACAGGTTAATCCAGTAGCATTACTCATATAGCGATTTCAGCCACTTGTCATGGGCTATAATGAATGCTACTGCAAGGCTTGGGCCGTGAAGTTCCTCACCCTTACACAGTGCCAAGACGAAAAGTAACCAAGACCAGTGGTAGGAGCCCACCAAAGAACTATTTTTATTTAAAGGATATCAGCTGAGGGCATTTAGATGACGCATGAATTGCTGCGAGAAGTTTCCTAAAGATAACTCATAATAAAAATAATGATAGTAAGACTTTTAATAAAGCGCCCTCAGATGATTCAATATCTTCCTACGCAATTTAAATTTACTGCAAGGGAAGCACATACGAATGATCAGTGGTTGCACTCTCAGTAAACAAAAAGAATAATACGGTTAGTAGTGACATGCACAGGATGAACATGCAATCGTGGTTAGTGAAAACGTGCACAGTGTCGGCACGCTGAAGCACATAAAGCAACGAATCACAAAGATCCACTAATACCATCATAAATAGTTTTTTAAATGTGGTCAGGTCAGAAGATGTCGTAACGCAAGTCGGAAGTGAGTTCCAGGCTTTGGGAGCATACGAACTAAATGTGCGGTCTCCATAGGATTTGAGGTTTGCACGAGGTATAAGTAAACAGTTAGTTTCCGAAGCTTAGCCTGGTGGGAGAGTAGATCTGATAAGCAGACTGGAGCCAAAGAATGAAGGGGCCTAAAAGTGAGCGACGCAACCTTGAAGTCGATGCATTGCTTCGCTGGGAGCCAGTGCAGGTCAGCGAGAAGTGGTGTGATGTGGCATCCGCGACTCTCACGACAGACGAGCCTGGGTGCTGAGTTTTGCACTAGCTGTAAGCGCAAGTAATAGACATTACCTCCTTCTAATTGCATTTTAATTAATGTATGGTCTCCAGAGAATACGTGTTCATGTAGTATTTACCTAAGCAAGCATAGCCATTGAGTGACTTTAACTAGACCAAGCCGGAGTAACCATTTTCACAAATTGAACATTTCACTAAAAGCTGATGTTGATGGTTATGCATGCCGGTACATAAAGGACCTGAAACGTGACGCGCTACTGCTGGGGAGCTCATTTAGGCTACTGAGACATAGATCTGGGAGCGCTTCGAAGTTCAAGAAGCCCTAGCTGCACAGCTTTTCACACTGTGTAAGCGTCAAAATGCTTAGATGCTTGCGAGCCCGGCAAGCCTCAGTCTAACTCGGCTGTGTTAATTGAGGGTGTAACCAGTGAGGATCCAACTTCAGGGGAAAAGTTGTGACGTGGCACATAATTCTTTAAGAAAGCAGTCAACGACTCGTCTATTTTTAGGTGATTGATGCCAACAAAGTAACATAATTTAGCAGCCGAGTTAGTACAGCGGTAGAAGAGCCTTCACGGCTTTCACCACCGCTTACAGTTAACAATAAACTAACACTAACTACAGGAATAGAACCAACGACCAGGGTCCTAAAGGTTTAGCAACCCAACCTCTTGTGAATTCTAGTTTAAAATTCCAAGAATATAGTTTATTCATTTGTTATATAAATAAACTAGGGTCATTGCCTTCTCAGTTACTAAACGAGCCCATAGCGACAAAGCTTATGAGGGATCTCTCTGACACACTTAAGAGTTTCCAAAAAAGATTACTTCATGGCCAATCTTCACGGAGAGAGTTTGAATAAAAAAATATCAATGGAAATTTTATCACATTATGACGTTTTTTAAGGTTCTCATTAGCCATTGTTTACTCTCTCACTTTATTTTAATGGGACCCTTGAATATGTACAAAGTGGTGAGACCAATGAGTCCTCATGGTCACTCAAAGAGCATATTAAAATTTTTATTCGACTTGTATTGCAACATGAACGAACGAGCTTTGGTTAAATGGAATATCATTTTTCGACGAAATACTTAAAGACAAAAATGAAATTATATAGGAGTAAATTACTGTAGCTTCTTCATGTAAGCCAGGCTTAAAATATAGCATTGAAAGTGTCATGTCATGTAAGGCTTCTCAGTCTGTAATTCCATCAAGTCACAAAGAACATGTGGGTGTTACTTAGGAGAGTTTTGTATAGCACACTATAGCAGCCTAAGCGGCTTTTGGTACGCATTCGGTAGCCAACAGAGTTCGTCTTACGCTAAGAAAAAGAAAATGGGAAGCATAGCAGATTCAGGAGAGCAATTGAGCTAATGAGTAGTTTAGGAGTAGCAGCTCAGGACCGCTGGAAAGGTTGTGCCATAGTCGTCAGCACGATAGTATTTGTCGTTGCATAAGAATCATAGAAGTGAGTTTCACAGTCTAGGACCTGCGGAGCTAAAGCTTCTGTCGCCAACGGTATTTAAGTGGAGGGAAAAGCCAATTTATTGTTCATAGAAGACCTGACGATGCGAGGAGGCTGAAACTGGTGCAGCAATGCAGTAAGGTATGGAGGAGGCAAGCCGTGGTGGGCCTTGTGGGTCAGCGTAAGAACTTTGCCTTGCATCTGTTGATGAACCGGTAGCCATCTTAGCTGTTTTAGCAAAGGCGACACACGGTCAAGCCTCTGGGATTGGCAATCGATCCTCGCCGTTGCCATATTCATAGCCAGCTGCAGTGGCCTGGCGGCTGTTTTCGGTTGCCCAGCTAAAAGGAAACTACAATGATCTTGTCGAGAAAAAGCTAAGAAGCTAGTTTCAATTTTTGCAAGCTGACCTGGAAGACAGCTCCTAAACTTAGATAGGGATCCGACGTTACGGGGAAGCAATCTTCTTGACGAAGCTTTTAAAATTTGGGCAGCTGTCAATGACGCCACATATATTTCGAGCACGTTGTGATGGTCGCAAAACAGCATCCCTATTCGAAGAGCAAAACCTTTTAATCCAGCCATACACTCAGGGTGCCCTAGGAGCAGCAGTTCGGTTTTATCATCATTTAGTTTCAAGAAGTTTTCCGATATCCAGGATCAAATATCGGCCAGGCAAGCATTGAGTTTATCAGTTGCTGCATTTGATTCCGACGGCTTGCATGAAAAATACAGCCGAGTATCGTCAGCATAAAAGTGATATCCCATTCCATGGGCGTTAATAACTTTTCCCAGAGGTTGAGTGTAAATGAAGAACCCAAACGCTTAGGGTTTGCTACTAGAAGCAGTTCAGTTCTATCCTCGTTTAATTTAAGGAAATTTTCCGACATATTGGATCAAATGTCGGTAAGGCAAGCATTCAGTTTATCAATTGCTGAAGTAGATTGCGACGTTTGCTCGCTCAACTCGCTGAACTCACCTCCTTTTTGGGGTACATAAGAAAACGGCCCTTGCGTATGCACTTCAACACACTGTAGCAATACTTCGAAATAAGTCCAACCAGGCAAATCAGTGATGGAGCGTTGTAGAACAGCGGACTGTATTTCATAATCACCTGTTGTGAGAGAAGAGCTTTAACTGTTATCCAGAACCAAAAGAAAAGTATCGAATTCAGCGGCACGTATGCACGAAATAAATCTAGTCCAAATGCTCGGACTTAATCGTAATCTTAAGCGTAATCTCGCGCATGCGCACGCACTAGACTAACGGAGAACCTGCAGACATTTGCAGGAAATACTCAATCAGAGCTCTCCATTTTGTGGTGAGTGCACAAGCGAGTAGGAGATGGAGCCTCGGCGAACGCTAGCAAATTCTAACCCAACGCCATTAGCCTAATATGACACTTTATTATGACGCAACCCTCTTATTTAAGATGATTGAAAGTAAAACAAATATGGCTCCAACCAAGCCTTGAATAATTCCGCCCTAACAATGCTGATGGCGCGAAAGCTGGCACACGCTTCGGAGTGCAGAGAGTACCCTGTCATGGTCTTACCTGCCCAGCCAGTATGGCTAATGTCAGCATTCGGGAGACAATCGTGGAAAGTTCTCAACGTTTTAATTCTGGAACTGTTTTGTTGATGTGACCTTTTTGAGACTTTAGGGGCCGAGGCCAGAGCAGAAGCTTATATTTTCCCTAAAACCTGTAAGTTGTACTGAGCTCCTGCAGTGGGCAACAAAGTGCCAAGTGTCTTCTTTAAACATGCAATACTTTCTGGATTTTCTTACAAACCATATCTAGTTACCAAGAGTAGCGTTACAAAAACCGAAAGGTGAGCTATGTTTTAGGACTTCTATAAGAAATTGATTTGCAGTATAGCCACAGATCTGAACATCTAGCTATAACTAAACCCTTTAGTGTGTTCATTTTTGCGACTTCACGAGTTAGACTTTTTTATTTTGCTTTCGCTGCTATTTCTTGCAAAATGTGCAACACAGATGCGAATTTCCAAGCTTTAAAATAAAACAAGGGAACTTAGTATTACAATATATAATCACAGGCTTTTCTAACTGCAACTCTGTAGAACATAGGCAATTGCACACTGACCGCTGTCCATAGAGAATGCTTTTGCAATATTGAGCTCCACTCAAACTTTCATAGGCACGCATACCCAGTGCTACTGGCTGATTGTCCGCATGCTTTAATTTGGATTTTTAAACCTCTACTTAGCTGCTTATGCCTTAATCTTTAGCTAGTTCATGCACAGCAAGTTTTTTCGCTGATCTATGAGGCCCGCCACGGCTTCGTCAATTCACAGCTACCTGACACGCAGGCTTCCGTCAGGCCTCGTCGTGCTCCCGTCGTTCTCTACAGACAACACACGAGCTGTTCCACTCATTCGCTTAAAGATTATTGAAGACAGAAGCTTTCGCTCTGCAGGTTCTAGATTTTTGAAATCAATTTATATCTTTTACGCAACTACATCAAATCTTCTTGTGCCGACTGAGGCAATAATAATAATAATAGTGCACTTGTTAAAGCACCCTAGCAGAACTTAATCTCTCTCTAGGCGCTTTCATTTGCTGCAAAGGGAAATGCAATTGAACGGTGAGTAAAATCAGGCTTGATAAACAAACAAGCCGCAATGGCTAACTAGGTAAGGTGGTTGTTTTTCACGACCTCGGCCCCGAGGTCGTGGGTTCTAATCCTGTGGTGGGCGATCCTTTATCACCACTGCAAGCGGTGGTGATAGCCGCCAAGGCTCTTCTGTCGCTATACAAAATAGGCTGTTGAATCAGCTAGTATTTATTTATTTTATTTAAACAAAATGAATAACTTGATTAGGGGTGACATACACAGGTTCAGCATGCAAATGTAGTTAGTAGCAGCACCCACAGTGTCAGCACGCATAAGCACATCAAGGAAGAATCACAGGGACCCACTAAATGTTGTCCTACATAGCTGTGTCTTTAAGTTCTTTTTAATCTGGTCAGGTCAAGGATGTTCTGACGCAGGTCGGGAGGGAGTTCCTCGCTTTGGGAGCATGCGAACTAAATGTGTAACCGCGTAGAAGCTCGTCCCCCGGTTCTCTACCGGTGGACTGTGCGATGCAGTACTGCAGTGCGGTTAAAACACAGGCGGCCACAACTGGGTGCCGAAAGCAACAGTTTATTGTGGGCCTGTTAGTAGTGGTTACGCGCCGGCGCAAGCGCTTTACGCGGCGCGTACCGGACCGACGGAGTTAACTGTGCGAACTCCCGAAGCCCGATTATGATAAACTACCCTATGCGTTTACGCTGCGCGTACCGAACCGACGGAGTTAACTACACGAACTCCCGAAGCCCGCGTATAATACACTATCCTATGCGCGCGTCGCTAGCGATTGTGAAGGCGGGTTGCTACAGCACCCCAAGATACGAGCAGCTAACTGAGAAGCCGGCAGAACACAACTTCGCAGTCTAAGTTGCACTTAGCTGTTCGTCGCCGTAGGTTCGTCTCGTGCTCTCGAAGCATAGTCTCGTATCGACTACCAAGCTGCAGCCCTGAGCTCTGTCAGTCATCTCATTATATTCTCTCTCCTCTCAACTCCTGACCTCGCGTGCAGCTGCTATTTCTACTTCAGCATATTAGTCAGTGCACATCCTGACCGCAACGTCTGCACCAGGCTTCATTCTAACTTTAGCAAGTAGACCAGGAGCCGGGCTTGTACTAGCTGTCCAAGTCGAACCGGCTAAGATTAGTCGCTCCATCTCCTAATCGCATCGCCTGCATAAAGCTCCATTCTAACCCGAACTAGGTGAGTCAGGAGCTGGGTCTGTACTAGGCGCCCTAGTCAACCCCCCTCTGAGGCAAGGGCTCCAATCGCACCTAAGCTGAGAGCTGCACCAGTGCAAATGCACGGTCTCCAAAGGATTTGAGGTTTGTACAAGGTATTTGTAGACTGTTGGATGTCGAAAAGCAGGTGGTACGATGCTTAGCCTGGTGGGGAGTAGATCTAAGAGATAGGCTGGAGCCAAAGAATGAAGTGACCTAAAAGTGAGTGACAAAATCTTGAAGTCAATCCGTTGCTTGACTGGTAGCCAGTGCAGGTCGGCGAGAAGTGGAGTAATGTGGCAACTGCCACGTTCACGGCAGACAAGCCTAGATGCAGAGTTTTGCACCAGCTGCAATCGCCTGATCGCACATTCCGGTGGGCTAGTAGGCAGTGAGTTGCAGAAGTCGTGACGGGATGTCACGAATGCATGGACCAACTTGGACGCGGTGTCCTCATCTAAACAAGCCCGAGTTTTAGCAATGTTATGAACCTGAAATAGGCAGATTTGACTGTGGAGCTGATATGGTTGTTTAACGAGAGGTCGCTTTGGAATATGACACATAGATTTCGAGCTGATTCAACTGGAGATATGCTGGCAGAGCCAATTTTGAACGTCAGCCTGTCTAATTTCTGAATCACACTGGGTTTGCCCATAACTAGTAAGTTAGTTTTATCATCGTTTAGTTTTAGAAAATTTGTTGCAATCCATGTGCGGATGTCATCTATACTTGCAGCTAGTGAGTTTAAAGAATTTGAGGTGCTCGAAGGCTCGGAGGGATCAAAGCAAAGGTACAACTGAGTGTCATCCGCATAGAAGTGAAAGCCTAGATTGTGCTTGGCAATCACATCAGCAAGAGGCAGAGTGTAAACCGTGAAAAGAACCGGACCTAGCACTGAGCCCTGAGGTACTCCATTTTTGAGAGGGACTTCAGATGATCTTTGTCCATTCCCGTCAATACTCTGGAGTCTCTCACTGAGATAGGACCTGAACCATTGCAGAGCAGTGCCAGTGATGACCAGGCGAGATGAGAGGCGCTCTAGAAGAACTTTGTGATCGATGGTATCAAAAGCTGCCGAAAGATCAAGCAAAACAAGCAGAGACATTCTACCCATGTCTGCATTCATAAGTAGGTCGTTGTATACCCTAAGCAATGCTGACTCTGTGGAGTGATTAGCTCTAAAGCCCTACTGGAACTTACTAGCAAGGTGTGAGATTTCGATATATGAGTTCAGCTGGTCTGCCACGACCCGTTTCAGTGTCTTTGACAGGAATGGTAGAAGGGAGACTGGGGGGGGGGGGTAGTTGCTTAAGTTCTCATGGTCTAGTGTCGTTGGCTTGAGTAGTGGCCTGACTGCAGCTTTTTTGAAATGTGATTTAGACATTGAGTTACTTGAAGGAATTGAGGGACAGCATTCTAGGGGGATGCTGCCATCGTAGGGATGGACCCCCTGATCTTGTCTATCATCTTGACAAAGAGGTTCAAGAGACGATCAGCACAGGGATTATTAGGTAGGGAGCTAACGTACGAGCGGTTGAGAAGCTGGTCGATCGTCAACATCGATATTTTGGACTGTGAATCTGTGATTCAATAGTGTTTTTATAGAAGCTAGACTAGGCCTTTGCTATGATTTAGTGGTATGAACTACTGTAGTGCTCATATGCCTGTCGATGGACAGTCAGTCCTGATCTTTTGTATGCTTTTTCAAGCTTGTGCTTAGTAGACCTAGCTAGTTAAATGCCTAGGGCAAACCATAGACAGTCTGGGCGAGGGCACACAGTGTGCTTAGTCAGAGGTGCAAACTCGGGGAGAATGGCAGCTAGTGTCGTGTTGTAGCAATCTATTAATGATGATAGGTCGGAAGAGAGACTGAGCAGCAGAGGCGAGGCTGATATTCTTGCACGGACAGCATCTATGTGAAGGGCCTTGAGGTTTCACGATTTAAAATTGATTTTAGAGGAGGAGCACATTTTAGGGCTTGTAGACTGTATGAGATATGCACTTGGCCAGATAAGCTGAACTTGAAAGAAATTGGTGATGATAAAGTGCAGGTGGATAAAAAACCTTGATCAAGTGTGTTACTGCTGATGTGAGTAGGGTCATGCACAGTAGCCGCAATAGGCAACGAGTCAATCAATGCACCAATGTCAGTGCTGAAGGCATCAGATAAGTTACCAAAATAAATGTTGAGATCGCCCATAACAAGAAAGGATCGAAATGTTATCGGAGAAATCTGAGATAATGGAAGACTCGATACCTGGTTAGCGACAGACTACTGCCACCATCGGTAGCCTGTTGTCGGGTGAAATCAAGAAAATCGATTAGAAAGACTGCTTCGAGGGTGTTGCAAATGACTTGGAGTCGAAGGTCGAGACCATTTAATGAAATAAGGTCGCTTACTACTAGAAGCATATTGCACATTGAGCGAGAATTTCAAAGACAAGCGCGATGTTGGGCCTCTGGGGTTATAACAGGCCTGATGACCACTAAGTTAGAGAGATTCACAGAGGAAGTAATTTAAAGAGCGTGCTGAGCAGTTGGAGACAATATCAGGAATACCAGACGAGTGGTGTCTAAGCTGGTGGCCCTGGCCACCGCGGCGGCTCCAGAGTGCTTTTCTTTTGATATTGCATAATTCAAAAACCTTTATAATAGCAGTAACTTATCCGAATGCATTTGCATTACGACGACGAAGCGATAATAGGTGCGCACGATCATAACTAATATGTAGGTCACTAGCCGCCGGCATGGCTAACTTAGTCGCCAGCGTTAGAGACACAGCAGCCCGAAGCCATAAGTGTTTAGATGTCAATAGGCAGGTAAGGTCTGACGCACAACAGTAAAAAACAATCAGATTAGCAATAAAAGTCTTTGCTGTATCAGTTTTTGCATGCGATGTTTGCAAGAACTTCGATTTTTGAAAGGATTCTTCAACAGATAGGAATGCACTTTAGTGTGCTCATCGGCGGACGGCGAGAATCAAGGGCAATCCATCGACCTAATTACAGAGCTGATTAAAATTTTGTCTGAACATGTAAGAAAAAGCAAATCTCTGTTTTCACTTTCCCGCTATTGAAAGTCAAAATTTAAACTAATGAATGCTTTATCTCCCCGTGTCTTGGTGGGGAGATAAAGCATTCATTAGTTTCAATTTTAAGTTACAGACGGAGATAGACTGTATTACAATACCTACAGTATATAATTCGCTACATTGTTGATGACATCTGCAGATCGCCATCTTAAAAGACTCGAGGCTGTCGAAGGAATTTTTCCGGTTCCTAAGAGACGCGTATATAAAAGAGGTGACACATTCAATGGCCAGTTCGTTTAAATTTAAAGAAACACTATTTTTCATAATACCAAAATAATTTTGATTTTAGATCCGCAGGAATACAAAATCGGACATAATACATTAAATAATAAGATAAGCTTTCACTATTATTTGTTAGCGTAAATGGATAATTTAAAAACATTTTCCAGATCAAGTGGCTGATGGAAGTACTTATAGAAAGATTGGTCTTAGCAAATAAATACTTTCGTGGTGAGGGATGTAGCTCTGGCGTAATATGACACATACCATATCTTGCTACCAAAGAAAGCTGTTAGGTCACTGCAGCTGACTATGAATAATAATAATAATAATAATAATAATTCACTTGATAAAGCGCCCTCAGAGAACTTAATCTCTCTCTAGGCGCTTTACATTTGCTGTAAAGTGAAATGCAAATGAACGGTAAGTAAAATGATGCTTGAAAAACAAACGAAATGAATAATATGGGTAGGGGTGACATGCACTGGGTCAGCATGCAAATGTGGTTAGTGGCAGCATGCACAGTGTCAGCACCCATAAGCACATCAACGACGAATCACAGGGACCCGCTAAATGCTGTCCTAAATAGGTGTGTTTTCAAGTTCCTTTTAAATGTGGTCAGGTCAGGGGATGTTCTGACGCAGGTCGGGAGGGAGTTCCAGGCTTTGGGAGCATATGAACTAAATGCACGGTCTCCAAAGGATTTAAGGTTTGTATGAGGTATTTCTAGACTGTTGGATTCCGAAAAGCGGGTGGTACGATGCTTAGCCTGATGGGGTAGTATATGTGAGAGATAGGCTGGAGCCAAAGAATGAAGGGACCTAAAAGTGAGCGACAAAACCTTGAAGTCAATCCGTTGCTTGACTGGTAGCCAGTGCAGGTCGGCGAGAAGTGGAGTAATGTGGCAACTGCGACGCTCACGACAGATAAGTCTAGCTGCCGAGTTTTGCACCAGCTGCAATCGCCTGATCGCACATGCTGGTAGGCCAGTAAGCAGTGAGTTGCAGAAGTCGTGATGGGATGTCACGAATGCATGGACCAACTTGGACGTGGTATCGTTATCTAAACAAGCCCGAATTGTAGCAATGTTATGAAGCTGAAAATAGGCGGATTTGACTGTGGAGCTGATATGGTCGTCTAACGAGAGGTCGCTTTGGAATACGACACCTAGATTTCGAGCTGATTCAACTGGAGATATGCTGGCAGAGCCAATTTTAAGAGTCAGCCTGTCCAATCTCTGGATCACACTGGGTTTGCCCATAACTAGTAAGTTAGTTTTATCATCGTTAAGTTTTAGAAAATTTGCTGCCATCAATGCGCGTATGTCATCAATGCATGCAGCTAGTGAGTTTAAAGAATTTGAGGTGCTCGAAGGCTGGGAGGGATCAAAGCAAAGGTACAACCGAGTGTCATCCGCATAGAAGTGAAAGCCTAGATTGTGCTTGGCAATCACATCAGCAAGAGGCAGAGTGTAAACCGTGAGAAGAACCGGACCTAGCACTGAGCCCTGAGGTACTCCAGTTTTGAGAGGGACTTCAGATGATCTTTGTCCATACCCGTCAATACTCTGGAGTCTCCCACTGAGATAGGACCTGAGCCACTGCAGTGCAGTGCCAGTGATGCCCAGGCGAGATGAGAGGCGCTCTAGACGAACTTTGTGATCGATGGTATCAAAAGCTGCCGAAAGATCAAGCAAAACAAGCAGAGAAATTCTACCCATGTCTGCATTCCTATGAATGTGGCTGTAAGGCTAGCCTCTAAGTCCCACAGATTTGAGCACCGTGTCTTCTTTACTAAAAGAGCTAGGATTGGATGCCGGTTGAGCAAAGGATACAGAGAAAAGTTTTTACGCTGACCCACAAGGCCCGCCACGGCTTGGCTCCTTCGTACCTAGATGAACTGCTGCATCACTTTCAGCCTGTTCGCGCTCTCAGGTCCTGTGTGGACAATAAATTAGCTATTTAATTCCTCGGCTCAAAGACCGCTGGCGACAGATGCTTTAGCTCTGCAGGTCCGAAACTGTGAAACTCGCTTTCACAATCCTTATGCAGCCACAACTACTCTCCTGCTGCCGACTATGTCTCATCTTTTTCAGTGGTCTTGAGCTACTAATTCCATGCTACTCACTACCTGAACTAGTCTCCTGACTCTGCTATGCTTCCTACTTTTTCTTTGTTGTGTGAGACAAAGTCAGTTGGCTACCGAATGCGTACCGGAAGCCGCTTAGGCTGTGAGTGGGCTATACAAAACTCTCCTGCGTCACACCCACGTAGCCTTTATGACTTTGTGGAGTTACAGACGGAGATACATTACATTCCATTCCATTCCATTCCATTCCATTCCATTCCATTCCATTCCATTCCATTCCATTCCATTCCATTCCATTCCATTCCATTCCATTCCATTCCATTCCATTCCATTCCATTCCATTCCATTCCATTCCATTCCATTACACTGCTATTAGCACTCGGCATTTTTCGATGGTGAAGTCACCTCAGATCGACAAAGCTTACTACATTAATCTAATTTGGCATTCGCTCTACGTGAAGAATCCTGGCAAGCATTCGGTGCAAGTGCTGAAAAGACGATTCTGCTTAGATGAGAACTGGCCGAGTACATTAATATATAAAATAACTATTAATGCTTGCAAAGAGTAAGAAAGCCAGCAGGGAAATGTACTTACATAATCTTGATAGTAATCTACTTTTTGACACGAAGAGACTGTCCATAATCCAACGACGAGTCTACAAATTGCCAGTCGCTCAGCGGTGAGGCGAAGTGGCAGTGGCCAGGTGACTAGCACTGTCATCCAATTGCTGGCAAAAGTACTATCCTAACTATTCTTGGATCTTGGATCCTATTGAAAACCATCGCAAGAAGCAGTGGCAGCAATTGTCAAATATTTGACCACCGGATCTGCTGCAGTGTGAGGCACGACGAGAAGCATAAAAAAATGCAGCCACGATCGTGTACCGTGGCAGTAAATTCAAGGTTGCAGCAGTGTGACGTCCTATTCGGCAATTCCACGACCTTTGCAAATGAGGCACGGTCTTTCAGCTACACAGTCATAATGAGCACTGACAGTAGCTTAGTAGCTAAGCAACTTATTGTAGGTATGCTAACTAATTCTCAAGTGCCCACTAGCAAAAGGAATAAATGCAAGCATGCTCACTTTCATCATATGCCAAGATATAAATCTGGCTCGCGTTGGACACTCATTTAATTTATTTAATTTTTATTGTTTTCACAGAATGGAAGGTACAGGGTCTTTAGGAGGGGAGATTTCTCAACTAGACTTTATTAAGGTAGCGCACTTGCATGCAGAAACCTCGGAAAATTTCTTAAGGAAGGTCACGGATTGCGATTCAATAATTGCCCAAGCATGAGGTTTATAATGGCGGCACGAATCTGTGCAACGTTTTCAGTGAAGAAGGCTGACAACTTGTCCGATGACCCGTTAATGCAGGGGTGTCCAACACGTGGCCCGCGGGCCACAACCCGGCCCGCCGTGGTCTTCTATGCGGCCCGCAACGTTATCCCAAAAATATTTGTCACTCCATGTTTTTTGTTAATTTTTAATCATTACAAACGGCGATTTAATAAGGCGCTGTGATGTACTTCACGCGCGCGTGAAGTGTGAAGGTGTCCGAATGGCTATTTTCGCGTGAAGGTAAACAAATCGACTTATTTTGCTAGCCTTGATGTGAACATTTTGGCGTGAAGTCGTAATATATTTGTGCTACAGCGGTGCCATTACGATCACATTTATAACGCTTCCGCAAGCGGAATTAGCTGTTTCACACTGTGGATAGAAAAAAGAGCCGTTTCTCAGCTGATGCTGCACGAACTGGAATCAGGCAGGTAGGTTTTTCAAAAAAACGCGTATTGTTCAACTTACCTACTAATACTAAGATATTGCTATGATAAAATATAAATTAATCAATTCGTAACTGGTCTGTTTTTTTATTTCACAGAGAAAAATGGCGGCGTATGTGAATACTAGCAAAAAACGAAAAATTGACGCAGAAGGAAGACTTTTCAAAGCATCTTGGACCGGAGACTATTTTGTATTGGAACGCTTTGGTAGGATAATGTGCCTAATATGCCAAGAAACAATTGCCGTTGCAAAGAAGTACAATGTTAAGCGACATTTTTCTACAAAGCATGGCGACAGGTACAACAGCCTGACTGGTCAACTTCGAATTGATCGTGTGAACTCGTTGAAACAGAGTGTCATCGGACAGCAGTCATTGTTTACAACAGTCAGCAACAAGTCTGAGGCTTCAACCAAAGTAGGTTTTTAATAGCTGAAGCTATAGCTAAGCGGGGAAAGCATTTTCCAATGGCGAATTTGTTAAGGAATGCCTCAGGCTGTTTACTGGTGTGGTCTGTCCAGAAAAGAAGTCAGAAGTAGAGAAAGCCAGTCTTTCTCATCAAACGGTTGCAAGAAGAGTTGACGAGCTCGCATCCAACATAGAAGAAAGTCTCACTAAAAGACTTGCTGAATGCGAATTTTATTCTCTTGCGCTCGACGAAAGCACGGACAATAGCGAATGGCTCAACTGTCGGTGTTTGTACGCGAAGTAACAGGAAAGTTTGCCATTATCGAAGAACTGTTGGATATATGTTCAATGAAAGGCACTAAAACGGGGAGGGATATTTTGGATCCTCACAAAATTTAATCTTCCTGAAACTAAATTGATTGGTTTAACCACAGACGGAGCCCCTTCAATGACAGGTAGACACAATGGATTTGTGTCTTTAATGGTAAAATTAGTACCTCACAAAATTGTCAGTCATCACTGCATCATCCACCAAGAACAGCTATGTGCAAAGGTCTTGAGCATGCAACATGTAATGGACAATGTAATTTCAACAGTCAATGTGATAAGGTCTTGTGGGCTAAACCACAGACAATTTCAGGCTTTCCTTGAAGAGTTGGGATCAGATCATTGTGATGTTATTTATTTCTGCCAAGTCCGTTGGCTAAGTAGGGCAACAACGTTAGCCAGGTTTTGGTCACTTCGAGACGAAATAAAAACATTTATGACAGAAAAGGGAAAAGATGTTGGCTTCCTCGATGACCAGCAGTGGTTGAATGACTTGGCTTTTTTGGTGGACATGACCACACATCTTGCAGATCTTAATGTCAAACTCCAAGGTAAGGATCAACTGGTTCACAAAATGTATGAGTGTGTTGTCGCATTTGTGCAAAAGCTGAAAATTTTCCGGAAACACTTAGATCAGAAGAAACTGTTACATTTCACAACACTAGCAACAAGATCACCTGAAACGCTGGCTCATTTAAAGTACTCCACTCTTGTTAGCAAACTTGTTGATGAATTCGAAGAGAGTTTTCAGGATTTCCAAAAACATGCGGATGACATGAACATGATTAGTAATCCATTTAATACCGATCCCTCTGATGCACCTTATGAATTTCAACTCGAACTAATCGACATTCATAATGACAGCAATTTAAAAACTGCTTATGGTCAGCATGACCTTGTTACCTTTTACAAGCAGTATTTTTCATCAGAGTCTTTTCCTAACCTATCCAAACATGCTCGCAGGTATATTGCACTTTTTGGCAGCACATATTGCTGTGAACAACTCTTTTCCAGGCTGAAAAATGTGAAAACAAAGACTCGATCCGTTCTCACAGATGAACATTTATCAGGAATCCTTAGAATTGCCACATCCACTGTTGCAGCAGATGTAGACTTTTTATGCAAACAGAAACAATGCCAAATATCTCATTGATGCCTGCAGTGCAGAAGACATTGAATACCTGTGGCATTTAATTATTATATTATGTGAGTACTTGTCATGCAATTTTGTAAGTCTTATAAGTTTCTGTCTTTATGCTATTAAAATAAAAATCCAAAAGTAAAAGATTTTCCGTAATATCTATCGAATTATTTTCCAGGACACATGATTACATTTTTATTATTTATTATTTTTAATTATAATTATGCTTACAATACTATCGTATTGCGGTTTATTTATTAAGTATACTAGTAATAGTCATACTAAATTACGATCTTATTTTCTGATGCGGTCAGCTACGCCAATTTACATGTGGCCCCCGGACCTTTTAAATTTTTGAAATGTGGCCCCGCAACGCAAAAAGGTTGGACACCCCTGCGTTAATATATGGGCCGTGAGACCTCTCAGAATCGGCCAGTGACTACTTAACCTTAAGTCCTAAATAAATGCTTCGTTTGATCCGACTAGCAGGACTTCAGTTCTCGAGTGAAAAAAGAAGCCTTGACTTTTTATAGCTTCGGCTTGTCGACTCCAAGGAAATCTCTGAAATGCGCTAGATCACAATCAAATCCAGACTTTGGAAGCACCTTTCGAGCCAACGTTCAGCGAGGCGCATCTTTTGAAGTTTTTTGTAAGAAAAAATTAATCTCTAGGACCCTGTACTGGAACAGAATGTACGGAAGCATGCTCATCAAGGGCACTCTTAAGTGTCATGTTCACTGCATTGTTAAGGATGTCGGGTTGCCGTTCGAGTCTGAGTGCAGATCAAGACGACCTGCCTCAGACGAATTTAAAATATTACTCCAGTTTAGTACTTGAGTTTCGTCGTGGAACAAATTGAAGCTACCCTGCAAGGACCACGGAGCAGGAACACTAAACGAGACCTAGAAAATCTGAGATGGTCAGTGGGCACACAGCAAGATCGCTGGGGCAGACATCCTTACTGAAAAAGAGATCCAGGATATAGCCAGTGACATGAGTGGCATGATTATCGTGTTGGAACAAACCCAAGTTCTCTAGACAGTCAAGAAATAAGCAGAAATGGCCGTTGTTAAAGTTTTCAACGTAATGTAATGTAATGTATCTCCGTCTGTAACTCCCCAAAGTCATACAGACTATGTGGGTGAAACGTGAATTTTGGAGTCCCCTGCAATCAGTAGCTGTCACTCACACATACATATTTTAGGGATGAACTTAGAAAACTCTTCTACAAACAAGTTTAGACAGTCACGAGGAGGCTGGGAGACCAAAACAGGGAGAGGCAAGATCTTGGATGGTTACCTGATCCCAACTGATTAAAAAATTATCCCAAAAGAAAAACGTTACATGGCTTACAGCCACAAAATTCACAGAAAACATTAAAACCTAGCCGCCCACTTTGTCAGACAGCACGGGTTGAAAGAATGAGATCCCGCATGGGATTTTCATGGTCTCATACACATAGCCATCAGAGCACGGTGACATTCATGTCTTGATTAGCAGAAATGCGTCTAGCTTCTCCTGGATAAAATGACTGCGGATAAATAGCCCCTTGGTTTATCAGTGAGTGGAAATTTAACAGGCGGAATGTAAGAGGCTGTTAAATAGCTGTGTGATGCCGATCGTATGACTAGCTTGCTAGGAGGCATGTAGCAGGCCCGGCATATACTGCTACTAGGAATCTAAATGGAACTTCAGTAAAGGCCGGCTTTCAACTCATCATAACATAGTTGAGGCATGGCAAGTGAGCTACTACCACAAAAAGTGCTAATCTGTGCTTTAAAGTTACGGGTCATAGATTTGCTTGCCGAGTGGTTGCTATGGCGAACGGAAAAAGGGAGATTCTTTTTGAGCTGCCAAAGAAAGCCGGCCGGAAGTAGGTACGGAATCATGGCGACATCGAACCTGTGCTAAGCAGGTCCTGTTTTGATTTGCTCATCCGAAGACAGCTCACGAACAGTCAAAGCGAAGATATTAAAAAAATACCCGAAAATATCACGGAAAAATCAAGTTAAGGTTCACGTTGGGCTTGCAGTCGCCAAGGCCGCTCTCCAGCACTGGGAAGTGAGCAGCTAATTTATTGTCCGTAGAAGACCTGAGGGCTCGAGGAGCCTAAAACCGCTGCAGGATTGTAGATAACCCAATCTGGACATAACAAGGTGCATCGTGATTGAGCAATTTTGAGACAAAAAGTATGTTTCTACGCATGGAATGGGCGTGAAATTAAAACTGGACAAAAAATTCGAAGGAAGCCTTGCACAAGTATTGGCTGGAAATGTATTTTCTTGATCAAGATCTTGATTCTTGATCTTGATCAAGATTCAAGACCCTCCTCTGCACAAGCCCTGAGTACGGATTTCCGGTGGTTTATATAAGGTATATTCATAGCAGATCTATCATTTCAGCATCAAATCTAATGATCTGCTTGTCAAAACTCCTCATTTAAGGTAATAATGTATCTCCGTCTGTAACTCCACAAAGTCATAAAGACTATGTGAGTGCTCTGCAGGAGAGTTTTGTGTAGCCCACTCACAGCCTAAGCGGCTTTCAGTACGCATTCGGTAGCCAACAGACTTCATCTCACGCAACAAAGAGAAAGTGGGAATCATAGCAGAGTCAGGTGAGCAGTTGAGGTAGTGAGTGGCTTGGAAGTAGCAGCTCAGGACCGCTTGAAAGGATGAGTCGGCAGGAGGAGAGTAGTTGTCGTTTCGTAAGAATTGTGGAAGCGAGTTCCACAGTCTAGGACCTGCAGAACTAAAGCTTCTGTCACCAATGGTCTTTAAGCGAAGGAATGGAATAGCAATTTATTGTCCACACAGGACCCGAGGGCGCGAAGAGACTGAAACTAGTGCAGCAATTCAGCTAGGTGCGAAGGAGCCAAGCCGTGGCGACTCTTGTGGGTCAGCGTAAGAACTTTGCTCTGTATCCGTTGCTCAACCGGCATTCATCCTGGCTCTTTTAGTAAAGGAGACACGTGCTCAAAATCTGGGACTTGAAGACTAGCCTTGCAGCCATATTCATAGTCAGCTGCAAAGGCCTAGTTGCTTTCTTTGGTAGCCCAGCCAAAAGGGAATTGCAATAATCAAGCCGAGACAGAACTAAGGAGCTTGTTAAATGCTTTGAAATACACCGTGAAAGACAGCCCCCAATATTAGATAGAGATCGGACGTGATGTTTAGCTGTAAAAGCAGTCTTCTGAATGAAGCTCCCTTTGCAGCAAATATAATGCGCCTAGAGAGAGATAATAATAATAATAATAATAATAATGCACTTGATAAAGCGCCCTCAGAAAACTTAGTCTCCTTCTAGGTGCTTTACTTTTGCTGCAAAGGGAAATGCAATTGAATGGTAAGTAAAATCATGCTTGAAAAAACACAATGAATAATATGGTTGGGGGTGTCATGCACAGGGTCAGCATGCAAATGTGGTTAGTGGCAGCATGCACAGTGTCAGCACGCATAAGCACATGAAGGACGAATCACAAGGACCCACTATATGCTGTCCTAAATAGGTGTGTTTTTAAGTTCCTTTTAAATGTGGTCAGGTCAGGGGATGTTCTGACGCAGGTCGTTAGGGAGTTCCAGGCTTTCGGAGCATACGAACTAAATGCACGGTCTCCAAAGGATTTGAGGTTTGTACGAGGTTTTGTTAGGCTGTTGGATTCCGAAAAGTGGGTGGTACGATGCTTGGCCTGATGGGGAGTATATCTGAGAGATATGCTGGAGCCATAGAATGAAGGGACCTAAAAGTGAGCGACAAAACCTTGAAGTCAATCAGTTGCTTGACTGGTAGCCAGTGCAGGTCGGCGAGAAGTGGTGTGATGTGGCAACTGCGACGCTCACGACAGACAAGCCTAGCTGCAAAGTTTTCCACAAAGCTGCAATCGCCTGATCGCACATACTGGTAGGCCAGTAACCAGTGATTTGCAGAAGTCGAGACGGGATGTCACGAATGCATGGACCAACTTGGACGTGGTATCCTTATTTAAACAAGCCCGAATTTTAGCAACGTTATGGAGCTGAAGATTGAGTTGTCTGAGGGCACTTTATCAAGTGCATTATATTATTATTAAGCTTTAAAAATTTAGGCAGCTGCCAAAAACGACATACGAATTTTGAGCACGTGATGGTGGTTGGGCAACATTATCAACTGTTAGAAGAGCAAAGCTTTTAAATACAGCCACACGCTTAGGGTGTCTTGTAAGCAACTGTTTGGTTTTATTGTCATTTAGTTTCAAGAAGTTTTCCGACATCCAGGATTGAAGGTCGGCAAGGCAAGCATTCAGTTTATCCATTATTGCAGCAGATTACGATGGTTGGAATGAAAAATACAGCTGAGTATCGTCAGCATGAAACACATCCTCTTCCATGGGCCTTAATCACTTTTCCCAGAGGTCGAGTATAAATGGAGAACACTACTGGACTGAGGACAGACCCTTGAGGGACTCCACACGTGACCCGTTTCGCGTATGAGACTCAACACCCACACGACACGGATTGAACACGATCGGACAAGTATGGTTTAAACAACGTCAGTGGCTTGTCTGCCAGACCGATCGTTGTCCTCGATCGTTCAAGTAGAATATAGTGTTAAATGTTGTCTAAGGCAGCTGATACATCTAGCTGAGCAAGGGCGGTGACATTCCTTTCATCGTTGCCACGTAGAATATCATCGCAAACACAGAGGAGAGCAGTTTCAGTGGTGTTCTGCCTCTTTAATCCTGATTGAAATATTTCTGACATTTCATTTTTTTTAATATGTGCAGCAGCTGAACAGGCCTGCTCTGTTTACTACTTTGTCAATCTTGTGCTACGCAGTCTAAGATAGTGAACTTTATATCTGCAGCAAAACCTCTAACGCTATCTTGGCGACCACCTACATTTAGCCTAGTCAAAGGACTAATCTCATCTAGAAAATATCGGCCAGCGTTGCGTTTAAGCATTCCATGGTTGTGGCCTTGAGTAATAGAATGCAATCAGGCGATTACAGCAGGTGCATAACTCCGCAGTTAGGCTTGTCTGTCGTGCGTCGCGGTTGCCACGTCACACCACTTCTCGCCGACCTGAACTGGCTACCAGTCAAGCGACGGATCGAATTCAAAGTTTTATAGCTCACTTTTAGGTCTCTTCATTCTATGGCTCCAGCCTATCTCTCAGATATACTACCCCATCAGGCCAAGCATCGTACCACCCGCTTTTTGGAATCAAACAGTTTACCAATACCTCGTACAAACCTCAAATCCTTTGGAGATCCTGCATTTAGTTCATATTTATGTATTTAGTTCCACAGTGTAGAACTCACTCCCGAATTGCGTCAGAACATTCCATGACTTGATCAAATGTAAAAAGAACTTAAAACACACCTATTTGGGACAGCATTTAGAGGATCTCTGTGATTCGTCCTTGATGTGCTTATGCGTGCTGACTCTGTGCATACTGCCACTAACCACAATCTCATGCTGACCCTGTGATTGTCACCCCTAACTATTTTATTCATGTTTATCAAGCACGATATTAATCACCATTCAGTCGCGATTCCCTTTGCAGCAAATGTAAAGCGCCTAGAAAGAGATTGAGTTATCTAAGGGCGCTTTATCAATAGCATTATAATTGTTATTATCATTGTCCTTACGTTGATCTAGAGGTCTTTTTGAATTGTAGCGGGAATTGCTCAAGTGCTTCGCGTCGGACTGAGAGGTAACCATGGTGACAAGTAGGAGCAGAGACACTGTGTCGCCCTCGCTCCGCATAAGGAGTTGTAGCAAGTGCCAGGCCCTCCACGGAGGCGAATGAAAGGAATATGCAAACTTCCGAGTTCCTCGTCAGCAAGGAGGTCAATCAGCTGGGGGAGGTAGGGGGTGGGACGCGAGCGAGGGCATGAAAGCCGGTAGTTTTCTCCAACGAGCTTCATTTGGCAGCGAAGTGTCTGTCTGCGCGACGAGTTGGCAGCTCGGACCATTGGTTTGCTACTCGGAGGGGGGCTTTATGGAAGCACGAATGTGCACAATTGCTAAAGTAAAGAAGGCTGAACCATTTTTGGCTGAGCCATTAATATCTCGGGAGTCAGACCTTTCAGCATTTGCCAGTAAATTGTTTACTGTCTTATAACTCTGTTTTGGGTCCGACTGGTAGGAAATCAGTTTTCGAATGAAAAATGCCCTGGTTTTGTAAGCTTCCGGGTGTAAACTCGAAGGAAGTCTTTGAAATTGACTAGGTCTGCATCAGACCACGATTTTGTAAACCGAAATTCAAACCTGCGCTTAACACGGCGCATCTTTTGAATTTTTTACGTGTAAATTGAAAGGAACCTCCGCAACTCTGAACACGGATAGAATGAACGAGAGCATGCTTGTCCAGAGTACTCCCGAGCGTTATGTTCAGTGCATCAGTGAGGGAATTGAGGCTGTACGTCGAGTCTGGGTGCAGATTAGGAAGACCTGCATCACGAACAGATTTAAAAATGTGTCAATGTCAATTAAGTTATGTCGCTGAAAAAATGTGACATTACCCCGTACGTAGAAGGGAGCAAGAACAGTAAACGCGACCGAAAAACGATCGGAGAGGGTCAGCGGAAAACGCCACAAGGTCATTCATTGTTATTCCTTTGAAGGTAATTGGGGCCGTCGTCTTTCGATCGACGCATGCCGCCTTTCTGTTAAAAAAATAGAAATACAATTAATGTGTAAGGCGCCGTAAGTGAACTTAACATCGATCTAAGGGTTTCACCACTTATATATGCCTCACGGATCGAGCTCACGACCTCGGTCGTTAAAGGCAAGGACCTTGATCTCGGTCTTTGAAGACGACCACCTTTGACCCCCGGGCCAAACCAGGGCGGCTCGTTCTCAGCTTGCCGACATGCTGACGGGAAGCGACTAGCCTAGTCCAGACCTAGCCATTTAGCTGTGCATCGAAATAACCTCAGATTCTTCAGAAACCGTGCCTAAGTAGATTTATCCGTGCATCTTCTCATTCTCCAAAGCACGAAACTCAATTCAGTATCACGTCACAAAATCCTCCGACTCGACATTCTCACAGAATTTATGGGTTCATGTTAATTACTCTTCGTTTACTTATGCGTGCTGATGCTGTGCAATTGCAGGAACCGTATAGACAACCTTCCTGTTAAACTTATATGAAGTACCTAGTCCTAAGTGGGCGCTAGAAAGATGCATTATTAATATTATGAAGGCAATCAATTCCTGGAAAATTTAGTCGCACAGCTCAAAGAAACTTTCGCCAACAAGGTAAATTCTTCGGATAATTATGGTCAATTTTTCAAAAATCTAGGAAGTAAATTCTCACTTTGATTTTTAGTTGCATTAAGTGCTGAATTTCTCAGCCCAAATCGTTAGGCCTAGATAATAAATATAGTCCAACCGACTCAGGATTGTAATTCTTACTGAAAGCAGCTAACTTCATATGCAGACACTCATATGCAAACATTTCTTAAGTAGCAATCTAATTTTACGTGGGCCCATGTTGAATACACGCTAGTATCTACGGCTGGTATATGACCATCTCATACTGCATCTACACTCAGTCAGCATTCCTTTAACCACAGCCCTCTGCGAAATGTAAAGAATCAAGCTGTACTTGTATTTCAAGACTGCAGTTTATTGCGTCGGCACTGTTGCATTGTGGGGGAATTAGAACGAGTAGTTTCGGCAGGACCACTCTTCAACGTGAAAAGTTTTTCTATAAGCTGTCCTCATAGTGTCATAGTATCTATTGAAAAGATTATCATCTCTCTCTCTCTCTCTCTCTCTCTCTCTCTCTCTCTCTCTCTCTCTCTCTCTCTCTCAGCAAGTCACAAATCACCCAAATGTGATTAATTTCTCTTATTAGCCTGTACAGCTCATACAACGTAATCGTACAGCGATATAAATCAATGCTGTTGTTGACGCTAACGCTCATCGACGTAGGTTGGAGAACTGCGAAAAGCATCAAAGCTCTAAAAGATATCGCGGTGGATAACAAAATGGTAGGTGCTCAATGTAGGAGCATACGCGTTTATAATAACGCAATAGTTCCTTGCTGAGAGGTATTGTGATTGATGGTATTCTACATATTTACTTGCAGATTCAATGCATTACTGTATAGTCAATAAAATTATTTAGAAATAATGAGCAAATTTATTTAGTGTTCACTGAGAAAATACATATTTTGCATGCAGTTGAGTAAAACCACTCGATTTATTTGTCCGACGCGTTAAAATGTTCTGCTACTACCTAGCGAGATACTAAAGTGTTTCTAAGATATTCTAGAAATTTATCTGTGCTTTAAAACTTGCCGAGAAAAGTAACTCTTCGAAAAGCACGAATGCAAACAGGAAGGAATTGTTGTTTTTCAGGCATTAGCCCAACTACAAGTAATCAGACCTCAGTGCTCTGTAAAATAGCTATCCAGGCGAATGCTAATCTCCAAAAAAGTAGGCTATTCATGAGACAGTGAGAATAGTAAAATAGTGACTCGATTTTGACTTCCAATTTGATAGTTTAGCGAACAAAGCAGCCACTATAAAAGTTCTCATAATGCAGGTCAAATGAATTTAATTCCCCCATTCACGTTGGGGCAGAAGAGCTTGCACTGGGCAATAGAGGCACGTCCGCGACAGGATTCGAACCGTCAACAACGAAAACCTTAACCGCGGAGCCGAGGACCCGAGGCCTAACCCAGTCGCTAGCTCCGCTAAGTGGTTAGCGTAGCTGCGGCTAATGGCTCCAGTGTTCACAAGCTCCTGCACCCGGTCTCACCTGTACGCGGTGCAGACGATGCCCATGATGGATCCAATGAATCTGTAGTCTGTGGTAATGCACAGAAACAGCGGGTAGAACGCCAGCGCTATCAATGCCACATTGAAGACGAGCACGAGAGCTGAAATGCAGGAAACAAAGCCGCTCGGCAAAATGTTCCCAGTCTGCTATGTGCTGCAGCCAAAGCTTCACGGACCGGCTTCGCGGGCCGTCACAGCGAGCCGATCGATCGCCGTCGCAGCTATTCCGCTCAGAGCCAACACGGCGGGTATGACCGCTGCAACTACGCAGCAGGAAGCCAGGAGTAATACCTTTGATAAACGGTGCGAGCAGCGATGATGATGTTAAGTCAAGGTCAAGGTCCAAAATGGCCACAGCTCCCGACATAGTAGTCTTCCCTGGCAGAAGCACGTCAATGAGTTGCACTGTCATGGCGCCGAAAATACAGGCGTAGCCTAGTCGATCTTTGTAGCCATCCAGCATATTGATAGGGCTAAGGACCAAGCGCAGTTATAATCATCAACGAAAGTCACGTTTTTTCAAACCATGTACATTGATGCACAAATTCAAAAAGACACTTGTTTACAAAAATAATTTTTGATAGCCTAGTCTAAACGTCAGCAAGAATTATAACTACAAGAATTGTTATCGATTTTCAAAATTAGACGATGATTCGTGCCTAATACGTTTGCTTATGAACTCCAAGAGATATCATTAGTATATTTGATCACCTAGGTGCCAAACGCCGAGGTCATAATGATTCACTATCATAACTATCAATACGTATAAATATATTTAATTAAAACTCAGCTGATTTGATTAAGATATTTAACTACCTGTCAATGTCTCGGAAATAGCAGACGAGCAAGATATCTAAACTTCATAGCCTTGGGTGAATTTTGAATTATGGATTCGGTAGCAATTTATTGCTTACTTCCAGAAATAACGACAGTAGTTATACAAATAATAGTACTCGTAGAAGTAATAAAATTGTTTGAGCACCCTCAGAGAACTTAGTTACTTTCTAGGCAACTTAAATTTGCTGCAAAGAAAGCACAATCGAATGGTAAATAAAAACATGCTCAATGTCAACAAGCCTAACATGGACAGATGTGAAATGCATAGGGTCAGCAACAAATGCGGCTACTGGCAGCCTGCACAATCTCATGACCCATAAGAACATACAAGACTAATCATGTGCACCCCGCTAGATGCTATGATAACTAGAAGCCTTTTTAGGTTCTTTTTAAATGTTGTCAAGTCAGTTTTGAAAGATAATAGCAATAATAAAAATAATGCACTTGATAAAGCGCCCTCAGAGAACTCAATCTCTTTCTAGGCGCTTACATTTGCTGGAAAGAGAAACGCGATTGAATGGTGAGTAATATCATGCTTGATAAACAACATGAACAACATGGTTAGGGATGACATGCACAGGGTCAGCACGCAATTGTGGTTAGTGGCAGCATACACAGTATCAGCACGCATAAGCATACGAAGGACGAATCACAGGGACCCACTAAATGCTGTCCTAAAAAGGCGTGTTTTTAAGTTCTTTTTAAATTTGGTCAAGTCAGGGGATGTTCTGACGCAAGTCGGGAGTGAGTTCCAGGCTTTGAGAGCATACGAACTAAATGCACGGTCTCCAAAGGATTTGAGGTTTGTACGAGATATTGGTAAATTGCTGGGTTCCGAAAAGCAAGTGGTACGATGCTTGGCCTGATGGGGAGTATATCTGAGAGATAGGCTGGAGCCATAGAATGAAGTGACCTAAAAGTGAGCGACAAAATCTTGAAGTCGATCCGTTGCTTGACTGGTAGCCAGTGCAGGTCAGTGAGAAGTGGTGTGATGTGGCAACTGCGACCTAACGACAGACAAGTCTAGCTGCCGAGTTTTGCACCAGCTGCAATCGCCTGATCGCACATGCTGGTAGGCCAGCAAGCAGTGAGTTACAGAAGTCAAGATGGGATGTCGCGAATGCATGGACCAACTTAGACATGGTATTCTTATCTAAACAAGCCCGAGTTTTAGTAATGTTATGTAGCTGAAAGTAGACAGATTTGATTGTGGAGCTGATGTGGTCGTCTAATGAGAGGTCACTTTGGGACATGACACCTCGATTTCGAGAACAGGAGATACGCTGGCAGAGCCAATTTTGAGGGCCAGCCTTTCCAATTTCTAAATAACACTGCGTTTGCCTATAACTAGTAAGTTAGTTTTATCATCTTTTAGTTTTAGAAAATTTGCTGTCATCCATATGCGGATGTCATCAATACATGCAGCAAGTGAGTTGAGAGAAATCGAGGTGCTAGAATGCTGGGAGGGATCAAAGCAAAGGTACAACTGAGTGTCATCCGCATAGAAGTGAAAGCCTAGACTGTGCTTGGCAATCATATCAGCAAGAGAGAGAGAGAGAGAGAGAGAGAGAGAGAGAGAGAGAGAGAGAGAGAGAGAGAGAGAGAGTATAAGTTGTGAAAAGAATCGGACCTAGCATGTAGCCTTGAGGTACTCCATATTTTAGAGGTACTCTGAAATATGGGGTAGCTCAAGGAAATATCGTGACGCCAGTTGGCATTGATTTCCAGACTAAGCGATCGTACGAAATAAATGCTCGGTCTCCAAAAGCCTTGATGGTCGCATGAGGTATAACGACACGAATAAAATTCGAATAAGCTAAATGCATTCCAAAAATAGTTCTGTAGCATGCATTTTCATTTAATCTTTTGTAATCTTCCAAAATGTAGGCTCATTTATATACGTTGCTCGATCGCACACTTCTACTGTTCAAAGTGATTTAAATTTGGAACTTATGGAAGTTGCTGAGATAAAAATTGGAATAGAGCTTTCCCGGCGTTGCTTAATTTTTGGTTGCCAGTTTTAATTGGGTTATTTTGTATGCCTTGAATGTTCTTCCAATTGTTTTATACGTCCGAACTTTGTTTTGCTACGTGAGATGAAGGCCTTCAAACGCGTTAAAGAAATCTCAGTGGAATAAAATACTTAGTATCCGGCTCTTACTGATTTTAAGATAAATTTACATGTAAACATACACACACATATATTTATATATCTGTATAATATATATATATATATATATATATATATATATACATGCCAATATATAAGCAGTCTAGGTATCATTGCATTCAAACAACTCGTGTAGTCTAAACTCAGGTGCTCAGAAAAGTCGTGGTACACATTGTTCAAACGTTTTTACTTGAAGACAAGGTTAGGAACATGGAGTGAACTTGTAATGCCAGCAGACATAAATCAGAGGAGAGTTGGAGTAATTTGATATATTTATAATTTTAAAATTGTATCAGTACGTCTATACATCCAGACAACGTTAATACTGGGCCACCCTAAGCTGCCGCAGCAACAACTGGGCTTTGTATACAGCGAGAGATTTTAGGTATTTTTAGATCATTTTAAATGCAGTTTGCACTCAATGAATACAGGTAAAAGGAGAAAACAAAGAAAATGAAAGTTAGCGAAATCACAGCCTTAAAGTTTGAAATTAGTAGCCAATTTTTGTATCAGGTGAGCCAAATGACTGTGCCATTTTTTACAACACTTACTAAATGCATCGCGGCCGGTTTCCTTTGCTGCAGCAGCACTGGAGCCTGTTATTCATCACCGCCAAAGTGATGACAACAATGATCTGTAACAAATAAACAGCTCTCTCGAGTTTTTTGAATGACCGGAAAATCAGGGTTTACTGCAATGGTATATAATATTAATTATAAGTTAAGTCCTGATAAAATATTAATAATAATAATAATAATTATGCACTTGATAAAGAACCCTCAAAGAACTCAATCTCTGTCTAGGCACTTTAAATTTGCTGCAAAGGGAAATGCAATTGAATCATGAGTAATATCATGCTTGATAAAAAAAATGAATAACATGGTTAAGGGTGACATGCACAGGGTCAGCATGCAAATGTGGTTAGTGGCACCATGCACAGTGTCAGCACGCATAAGCATATGAAGGACGAATCACAGGGACCCACTAAATTCTGTCCTAAATAGGCGTGTTTTGAAGTTCTTTTTAAATGTGGTCAAATCAGGGTATGTTCTGACGCAAGTCGGGAGTGAGTTACAGGCTTTGGGAGCATACGATAGTAATAAGAAACCTATTAGATGCTATGAAGTAGAGCTTCTATCCTTTAAAATCTTTTCCCTATTTCAGTTCTTTTTATTCGGTAGTTCCGTCTTTCCTATTCTAACTACTTACCGGTCAGGCTAGAAATAGTACCACACACTTATAAGAATCATGTCGTTTAGCTCTTTCTCTAATTAATCTCTATCGCTTTGACTAACATAACTTTAGCTCTTGTTATCTCAAGACAGAAAACTTCTCTCTATCGAGGTATGGCATCCCAAACCTTGCTTTAAAGGCACTGCAAAACAGACATAT
The DNA here is from genome assembly GCA_009760855.2 of Cristatella mucedo. Classification (NCBI taxonomy): domain Eukaryota; kingdom Metazoa; phylum Bryozoa; class Phylactolaemata; family Cristatellidae; genus Cristatella; species Cristatella mucedo. Next base: position 87,265 of record WPIO01000180.1, read on the forward strand.
TCGTCACATTATTTCTTGCGTCCATAAGAATTTTCTGTTTTGCGCTTTCACGTGTTGACGCAGTTCGATTTATTAAAAACGAAAATAGTAACTTTCTAGCATATGCAGACTGCATAAAAATAGATTTCGCGCTATGCAAAGGTCTCATTAAAATGATAAAATTTATGAAAAGCAGCTGAGGAACATCAAACAAATCAATCTGTAAACCATTTTTACTCTGGATAGCAAGTGTTATCTCTAAAATCTTTCTTAGGCATCAGAGGAATAACCAATTGCTGATAGTAATTGAAGACTTCACTTTTGTAGCAAGAATATGGACTAACTTGAAATTAACAAGTTTCCCATAAGAAAGCAAAGCTAATTAGCGTCTTGCGGTTCGCATTAAGTTGAACCTTTACAGCAAGTGAATACAAATAAGATTCATTTCCTATGACGTACTAAAATAACAATTAACATGAAATGATATTACACGTTCATAAGTTAAAGCTACTATTAATTTAGGTATCACGCTATAATCCAAAAACATTTTCTCATCGTTTCTTCATTATGCTGTCCTTGTTAACGAAATATAAAGTGCAGAATAGCCGGTCGAAGGCTCTCATCTTTGCTGCTCCGAGTAAGCTGTTACGTTCTCCTCAATTTTCTTAAAATAACTTCAAAAAGATAAGGTTAGAATACAATTCTGCACGATTTTCTGTTTTGTTATTTGTGAGAACCGTCGTCATGTATTATGGTATTGAGTTGAGATTACTTGAACCCAGTTCAAAGTTTGGAAGCATCAACCAGAGTAAGAGTAAGCAGCAGCTCGATTTGTCATCATGCCTCTACCGAATTTTTCAGATAGAAAAATAGTTTGCTCTATATTTTCCCCCTCTTCCTGCATGTACCACAATCGAGTTATACAGTTTGCATAAGACCTAATTATGTGCAAGAACTTTCACCTAAGCAGCAGCAATCTTTATTCGACCTTCAGGAGTTTCTCTGTGTAAGCGCTTGCATTTAAAAATGACTTTCACAGAGGTTGCATACATCCCTGATGTTGAAGAAAGCTTGATTTACAGGCGTCGTGCACATTTACTGATGGCCACAGGGAGTACGTTTTTTTACTTTAGCAGTTGTTCACGCTCCCAGAAAACAGCGTCTGCCGGATGCAACCTAGCACTTGCTCCAATGAGAATGAATAATTCTCATAATAATAACAATACTCAAAATTCTCTTACTGTGCCAAAACATTAGCTAGTCTTATAGCAAAGCCAGAAAACTTCAAAACATCCTCATCTTGAATACATAAGGAAAGCTTGGATTAAAAAATAGGTTGGCAGCAATATTTTATATTATAACAAATTATGATAGCACAAGACTCTGAGCGTCTTCTGCATTTTGAAATTATTAATTTAAGGAAAGAGTTCCACTTTCTGGTGCCACGATGTTCAAAACAAGGAGCAGATTGTATTACCCTTAATCAGAATCCGGGTATTTAGAGCTATACTCAGTAACTTTTCGCACAGCTTTCTGTGCGAGCCCAGCAGTCAGAGTCACAATTATGAACAGCAGTAATTATATTGGAAGCCGTAGACTTTAGAAGTCATTCCTCGATGGGACTGTAGACTTTATGGAGCCATGCCGGGCAGAGGGAGCAGCCGATAACAGCTAGTAAGTAATTGTGACAAGCAGAGTCAAATCAGTCTGGTTACAAAGCCTATTCAGGGGTTTTAACCGCCAAAAAAATTATGAGAACATTAAAGCTACAAACATGAACTCGTTGTATGTGCAAATTTTGGATTTTTGGGAATTGATTACTCTTTTTTCGTAAACAAGGTCAGCTTATTTAAGAGCCTCATTTATATAGCAGCAAAACGTTTTCGCGAATATATCAACCTCGGAAAAATAAATTTCACGTCAACATGTGATAGTAATTGTATTTAAGTAGTTTTAGATTGGCGTTTATCCGATATTTGCCTATCGATGCGAGCTTTAATTCTACGTATAGCCTAACACTGCCAACTGGTAGCCAAAACACTAACACAAGCAATAGACGAAAGTAGGAGCTAAGATAATTAAGGGCCTCTACAATTTCTTTTACAAGAGTGTAAATTTGAAAGAAACCAAACTTTCTCTCTCTCTCTTTCCATCTCTCTCCCAATCTCTATCTTGTAAGAAACTTATCAGGATAACGTTTTATTTAATAACAAAAAGTGTCATTTATTTAATAATAGTAATAATTCACTTGATAAAGCGCCCTCAGAGAACTTTATCTCTCTCTAGGCGCTTTAAATTTGCTGCAAAGGGAAATGCAATTGAATGGTAAGTAAAATCATGCTTGAAAAACAAACAAATGAATAATATGGTTAGGGGTGACATGCACAGGGTCAGCATGCAAATGTAGTTAGTGGCAGCATGCACAGTGTCAGCACGCATAAGCACATCAAGGACGAATCACAGGGACCCACTAAATGTTGTCCTACATAGTTGTGTTTTTAAGTTCTTTTTAATCTGGTCAGGTCAAGGATGTTCTGACGCAGGTCGGGAGGGAGTTCCTCGCTTTGGGAGCATACGAACTGAATGCACGGTCTCCAAAGGATTTAAGGTTTGTACGAGGAATTTCTGGACTGTTGGATTCCGAAAAGAGGGTGATACGATGCTTGGCCTGATGGGGTAGTATATCTGAAAGATAGGCTGGAGCCATAGAATGAAGTGACCTAAAAGTGAGCGACAAAACCTTGAAGTCAATCCTTGCTTGACTGGTAGCCAGTGCAGGTCGGCGAGAAGTGGAGTAATGTGGCAACTGCGACGCTCACGACAGACAAGTCTAGCTGCCGAGTTTTGCACCAGCTGCAATCGCCTGATCGCACATGCTGGTAGGCCAGTAAGCAGTGAGTTGCAGAAGTCGAGAAGGGATGTCACGAATGCATGGACCAACTTAGATGTGGCATCTTTATCTAAACAAGCCCGAATTTTAGCAATGTTATGAAGCTGAAAATAGGCGGATTTGACTGTGGAGCTGATATGGTCGTCTAACGAGAGGTCGCTTTGGAATATGACACCTAGATTTCGAGCTGATTTAACTGGAGATATGCTGGCAGAGCCAATTTTGAGAGTCAGCCTTTCCAATCTCTGAATCACACTGGATTTGCCCATAACTATTTGCATAGCGCTCAAAGCGAAGTTCGTTTCTATCCAGACGCTTTATGCATGTAACAGGGCTTCAGCTCACGATTCTGGTCGTAAAAGGTTAGCATCTAAATGCATGGCCAAACCAGAGTGGTAAAAAGTTTTTCTACCTTCTGGAATCAGGCTGGGTCTTAACGCTCAAGCGCCTTACCTATGGGCTATGCTTGCACGTAAATCAGTCTTCAACCTCATCAGGCTAATACCTACACTATATGAGTTGCCAGAGAAATATGATCAGTCAATATCGCACTGGCTAGCCTCACCAATCATTGCGAGTTCAGTTCAAGTGATATTGCAATTGCCATCTCAATATTAGTTGACCGTGTAAGTAACGAATTTCGTTAGCGAAAGACTCATTCTGGGAGTCATCCAGTTTGGGCTACGGCTCCTTAGTCGCCGTGTCCAGCCGCTTCTCCACACAGACAGGCTGCCCAGCGTCCACAGATACAATGTCCGCAGCAGCAGATACTCACAGCCATTGGATGTACAAGCAGGACGAGTACTCCATATGTCTCCAAATCGCAAGTAAAGTGTGTGGTTGAGTTGTCGTTTGACATAGTCGAGCTGATGGTAATGCTGGCGTTCGGCTAGTTGAAAATAGCCCGCGTCTTCAAAGAAAATCGGATGAACTAATAAAAGAGCGATGGACGAAACATTGCAAGTACCAGAAAATAGCCCGCGTCTTCAAAGAAAATCGGATGAACTAATATAAGAGCGATGGACGAAACATTGCAAGTACCAGCGTCCCTCTTACTAAAGCAGAGTGTCCAGCGTGACTGCTAAATTGCCGAGGTAATACCGGTCGAGTTTGCAAAACGATAGCGGGCAGAAGCAGGAAGGGCCACTGGAGGCTTGTTATCGCAAACCTTTTTCTGATTAGCACTAGCCAAACAAGTCTATCGCACGAGCCACCGATAACTGACGCACAACTTCCTGCCCAGGGGGTTGCTCACCCCGACAAATGAACGCCAGCCGCTCCATTCCACGTTGCGGTTGCTTTGCCAGTTTTGAATGAGAAAAACCTAAAAGTGACATAACTTTAAGATGATTTCCTTTAGCATAATTATTAGCCGCTGCATCTAGGCTCGTCTATCCTGAAAGTGACAACTTTAAAATCCCAGCCTTGCTGAAACAATTTCTTTACTGAGTGCGTCAAAAACATTCGAAGTAAGTTAATCCTTCTTGTTAATCCTCGCGTTAATACTCGCGAAGTAAGTTTGTGGTTAATCCTCGAGATTCAAACAATCATAAGACCAAATAGATACACACGGGCGAGCCTTGTATCGCCAGAAGTTTGAAAGACCTCAGCCTCAAGAGTGTTTCATGGAGTAGCACTCAATGACACATCTGTTCACAATCCAGACCTAATATTCCCGCAAGACTAGTCCTCCGCAGTAAATTCAGCTACTTTCAGCTAAAGTAAATTAGTCGAAATAAGGGTCTGCGTTAGTAAGAGTACGCGAGACTAACTAGCTCACGTCTAGTGTGACCTAGGTGAAGACTATTGCAGGTGCTCCTTTATTCAGTGCTCTCGGCCAGCCCTAATCACTAAGCATGAGCTCGACCGCTAAGCGTCCGACCGTGTTTCCTTTGCCGAAAATGCAAAGAGCCTAGAAAACGATAGAGTTGTCGGAGGCATATTTATCAAATGTATTATTATATTTTTATTAATGCCTGTATTCAGCACTCTCAGCCTGGCGCCCTTAATAGTCTGCAAGCAGTGCCTATCAAGCAGTACCTCGTCTTGTCTGAGGTCAGCGGCATTGATGTCAAATCCAATCGCTCCAGTCTCAGCCTCGATGACAAAATATAAAGAATCGAAATATTATAAGACCTTGTCTGGTCTACACGTGACTTTACTCGCTTGTACCGGCATCTGAGTTCCTTGCATTTACAGGGCGGACGCTCTAGAGTCGCGCGCGCATTGCGGTATCTAAATATCTTGCAGTCCCTTACGATTGTTCTGCAGACCGATTAGTCAAATCACGCACCCACCAAACTCGAACTGGAACTCAGCTTAAGAATTCTTCTCTTCTCGTCAGCTTTCCTTTCGGTCAAAGAACCTTCCTTTATTAACGCTTGGTTAGGATGCTGCCCGTGCACGCTGCACTGCATTCTAGTAGTCAGTCAAAGTTTGTCCTACTGATTGGTGGCCTCGGGTCTCTCTGCATTTGCTCCAGCATGGTAGCCAAAGCATTATGCACGCACGTTTTTATATATTTGACACCGACCGTGTAACCAACCCCGTAGTAATAGATTTTTTCACAGCGAGTTGTTAAGTGCCTCGGTAGGAAGTTGGTTTTCCAATGGCACAGTACAAATGACCTGCTATTATTTAGTTGATTATTATTGTACCATTTCCTACTGAATCGGTCCGTCGCCCTATCGGAAAGGGTATCTTGATTAAATTTTTCTTACTCGTTTATATCACGACATTATTGTGCTTGGGAGCACCTATTCTATACAGCATGGCAGGATTTTGCATCTAATAGCTAGCTCTCGTGTCTCAAGTCGTTCAGCTGGACCTTCAACTACCTCTAGCTCCTTCGGAGACCACTTCTTTACAAAGTAGGGTTCCAAAGTTTGTAACTCATGCCCGCCTGTAACTCATGCCCAACCCTTACCACGACATCCCCTGACTTGAGGAAATTTGGAGCGAAGCTATAACCACACCTGTTCTGGTCAGTATTGGAGCGTGAATATTACTTTGCATGGTAATTATTACAGAAAAAGAGCGAGTTTTTAGTGCGTCTACCGAGATACATTTTTCTTAAAGAGCTAGATAAATTAATAAATATTACGAATAATTATTGTAATGTAACTAAAAATCAGAAAATGTTGACTTCCTACGTTTTTATGTTGAGCTGCACATACTTGCCTAGAGAGCTATCTATCTATTAAAAATAATTTGCCATGAAATATAAAGACCATTTTTGCTCGTGCTTTTAATTTTCTCATACATTAGAAAGTGATCTCTTTATTTGCAATCTGGAAAATGCACCGTGTTCTGATGGAGTCTTGTTACTGATAATTCTGCCACGGCGTGACTGTGCCGCCTACATATTTCATAGAATCCTTTGGTAGGGGATTACTGAGACCCAAATGCAGCCACAGTGTGACTTTAAGAGGTCTTACAAGGAATCTTTATCACGATGGAAACCAATCGTAACAGGACATCACGGAAAAGAATATTGGACAAAAGAACCGTAATACAGTTTAGATAGACCTTCAAATCTGCTTTGCGTGTGACGACCAAGCTGGGAGCAACTGAGTCACTCTTTATATATGTTTAACGCGAACCTGAACCGGTGTGCTGACTAATGTGGCGTATAGATGTGCTCACATTTCTAGTGCAAGTACACTTCTAGCCATAAATATTAATATATATGCATGAAAATGGCTATTCAATAGTTTCTATCGTGCGTTTGGATTTAAACAGCAGAATACATGATAGAAGTTGCTTCACGTTGAATATTGGCACTTGCCATAGCCTACTTTTACGATTTCAAAGTATCGTAAGGTGGCATAAGCTTTTTTCAACTGTGCTCAGTTTTTAAATGCTATCTAATTCAATGCAATTGATTCAACGGTGTTGACATGGGAGTTATAATTTTGCTAGTATGCCGACAATCTTCTTTCTAATAGCTGGATCTTGTAGGGCTGGCCAGTTACTCCGATATTGTGAGTTAATAATAATAATAAGAATAATAATGCACTTGATAAACCGCCCTCAGAGAACTTACTCTCTTTCTAGGCGCTTTACATTTGCTGCAAAGGGAAATGCAATTGAATTGTAAGTAAAATCATGCTTGAAAAACAAACAAAATGAATAATATGATTAGGGGTGACATGCACAGGATCAGTATGCAAATGTGGTTAGTGGTAGCATGCACAGTGTCAGCATGCATAAGCACATCAAAGACGAATCACAGGGACTCACTAAATGCTGTCCTAAATAGGTGTGTTTTTAAGTTTTTTTTAAATGTGGTCAGGTCATGGGATGTTCTGACGCAGGCCGGGAGGGAGTTCCAGCCTTTGGGACCATAAGAGCTAAATGCACGGTCACCAAAGGATTTCAGGTTTGTACGAGGTATTTGTAGACTGTTGGATTCCGAAAAGCGGGTGGTACGATGCTTGGCCTGATGGGGTAGTATATCTGAAAGATAGGCTGGAGCCATAGAATGAAGGGATCTAAAAGTGAGCGACAAAAACCTTGATATCAATCCGTCGCTTGACTGGTAGCCAGTGCAGGTCGGCGAGAAGTGGAGTAATGTGGCAACTGAGACGCTCACGACAGACAAGCCTAGCTGCAAAGGTTTGCACCAGCTGCAATCGCCTGATCGCACATGCTGCTAGGCCAGTAAGCAGTGAGTCGCAGAAGTCGAGACGGGATGTCACGAATGCAGGGACCAACTTAGATGTGGTATCCTTATCCAAACAAGCCCGAATTTTAGCAATGTTATGAAGCTGAAAATAGGCAGATTTGACTGTGGGGCTGATATGGTCGTCTAACGAGAGGTCGCTTTGGAATATGACACCTAGCTTTTGAGCTGATTCGACAGGAGATATGCTGGCAGAGCCAATTTTGAGAGTCAGCCTTTCCCATTTGTGAATCACACTGGGTTTGCCCATAACTAGTTAGTTAGTTTTATCATCGTTTAGTTTTAGAAAATTTTTTCACAACCATCTATGTGCGGATGGTATTAATACATGCAGCAAGTGAGTTTAGAGAATTTGAGGCGCTCGAATGCTGGGAGAGATCAAAGCAAAGGTACAACTGAGTGTCATCCGCATAGAAGTGAAAGCCTAGATTGTGCTTGGTAATCACATGAGCAAGAGGGAGAGCATACACCGTGATAAGAGCCGGACCGAGCACGGAACCCTGAGGTACGCCATGTTTCAGAAGTACCTCAGATGATCTTTGTTCATTCACGTCAATACTCTAGAGTCTCCGACTGAGATAGGACCTGAACCACTGCAGAGCAGTGCCAGTGATGCCCAGGCGAGATGAGAGGCGCTTTAGAAGAACTTTATGATCGACGGTATCAAAAGCTGCGAAAAGATCGAGCAAAACAAGCAGAGACACTCTACCCATGTCTGAATTCCTAAGTAGGTCGTTGTATACCCTAAGCGATGCCGAGTTAAATATTCTGCTAAGATAACTGGCGATTTTTAATGGCTACTTAAATTCCTCCAGCGGCTGATAAATACTTCCTTGTCAGAAATTTGAATGCTTATACAAATATGAGCGAAGCTAAGTGAGTTACTATGTAGTCATTATTACGATGATTCGAGCACAGACCACAGTGACGGAGACATAGCTGCTTTTTCTGAGAGCTCCGAAGTAAGGGAAAAGCATATTTGGTATTTGGCTAAGAATAATAAGGATAAGTTTCACATTGAAAAGTATGTAGTAAATTTTACAGATAGATACAATTGATTAATCAGAATTGAAGATGCATTTAGACTTCGACGTAGCAGTTAGCGATTTTACACCTTGAGGTTGTTAGTCAAGCTGGTTACTTCCATCTATGTTTTACAATTTAATTCATTCGGCTACCTGTACCACGAACTTTCCGTTGTGGTGTCGGGCACAAGTCAAAACTCGCACTGTTTGGTATTAGCACAGTCAGTCGCTCAGAAATCATAGCGAAAAATGAGTGTTTGCTATTGAATCTAGAGTACCAACCGGCCAGCTATTTCTTCTATTAAGATGGCGCTAAAAACCTGGGCTCAAGCTATGATTTCAGTGGCACTAGCACGACGTGAGCTTGTACGTAACGATGCAAACTTAGCGTACAAGAAGCACCGTGAAAAAGAATATTTTGAATAGGCTTTCGCATACCGGTGAGAGGCTAAAGCTTCTGGAAACTGATGAAAAATCCATGCACCGAAACCTGCAGCTCTATACTGGGGCTGCACGTAAGATTGAAGTGCCTTAGACTGTTCGGCCGATTTGGAAATAGCAATGGCGATCGGACCTGAGTTGCCGTGTACGCTGACTTGGTGTTTTTTTTTAGAGACGAGAGACGAATATATTCTAGTCAGTTTTTTATTTTCCGCCAGTGATCTTGTCAATTTTATTCTTGCGAGCAGTAAGTGATTACCGCAAAGACCTTAAATAACTTAAAAAACACTAGAGCTGCAAAATCTTTGAAATCTGTTTGCGATAAGGATCTTTTTTACCTTTACTCCAATTCTTCCAACAACTTTGATGCCCTTACGGATGCAATAACCACGAAGCTAAGTCGTGTCCTTAATGACCATGACCTTAGTGCTCTGCTGCAGTCTGCCTGAGAATAGAATCGTGGAGATTTCCTTTAATCTAGCAAAAATTTGAAAAGATCTGCTGTATAGAGCACAAACTTGAAGCACATTGCTCTAAGAAGAAAAAAATTGACGGCAGTTTCTCTGGCCAGTTTCTATCCAGCGTCCATCTAGACTTCCTCCAAATCTACACCTGGAAGGCTAGAAATACCAAGGCTTCCTTTCTTGTTTAAACAAAAATTGTAGTCCTGCCGGTGAGAGACAAAACAGTAAAAAGATGATGAATAAATGGTTCCTAGAACTCCAAGTGGTCCCAATCACCGGATATTAACAGTTAACCAAATAATTTTCAGCCTTCTTCGTTGAAAATTGAACACGTTAGTACCTCCATACTGACCCAAAATAGTGACGCGACTAAAGCAAATTTTGAGTCACACCCAGTGACCTTCCACAAACAATTTTCCGATGGTTTTCGGATAACAATGGGCTACCTTTAATTAGCATATTAATTAGAGATCGCCTGCTTACCACTTCGTGGTCTTCACTGACAGACAAACTTAGTGCAGTTGTTACTCAGGTTTTAATGGCTCGCTGGATTTGCAGCAACTGTATGGCGCCTAGAAAGAGATTGAGTTCTGTGAGGGCGCTTTATCAAGTGCATTATTATTATTATTATTATTATTATCATAGCAGGGTTGCTCTATAGTCTGTCAAATTAGCCGTCGTTTCACTAGACTTGGAAATCCGGGTTCACATTCTGAGATATGGAGTAATATAATAATATAATATTATTCATTTTTATAACGCCTCAAGAGCACATAATCTCTATTTAGGTGCTTCACATATGCCTCAGGGCTCGAGCCGCCGACCTCAGCTGGACCTTGGTCGGGGCGACGACCTTGAACGCTGGACCAAAGCCTGAATCTTTTTGAATTCTGGTTGTTTTTACCCAAGTTTTCCAGTTGTGTCGTGTGGTGGTCGGATGTCGTCCGTCAGACAAGTCACCTGTGAATTTTCACGTGTGTCGTTTCCCGATCTTTTCTTTTTCTCCATTTATGCAATGTAATGTAATGTATCTCCATCAGTAACTCCACAAAGTCATAAAGACCATGTGGGTGTTACGCAGGAGAGTTTTGTATAGCACACTCACAGCCTAAGCGGCTTTCGGTACGCATTCGGTGGCCAACAGACTTCGTCTCACGCAACAAAGAGAAAGTGGGAAGCATAGCAGAGTTAGGAGAGCAGTTGAGGTAGTGAGGAGCATAGAAGTAGCAGTTCAGGACCGCTGAAAAAGATGTGCCATAGTCGGCAGTTGGAGAGTAGTTGTCGTTGCGTAAGAATTGTGGAAGTAAATTCAACAGTCTAGGACCTGCAAAGCTAAAGCTTCTGTCGCCAACTGTCTTTAAGCGGAGGAATGGGACAGCTAATTTGTTGTCCACACAGGACCTGAGGGTGCGAACAGGCTGAAACTGATGCAGCAGTTCAGCTAGGTATGAAGGAGCCAAGCCGTGGCGGGTCTTGTGGGTCAGCCTAAGAACTTTGTTCTGTATCCTTTGCTGAACCGGCAACCATTCTAGCTCTTCCAGCAAAGGTGACACGTGCTCAAACCGCTGGGAATTGAAGACCAGCCTTGCAGCCATATTCATAGTCCGCTTTAGTGGCATAATAGCTTTCTTTGGTAGCCCAGCCAAAAGGGAATTACAATAATCAAGCCGAGACAGAACTAAAGAGCTAGTTAAATATTTTACAAGCCACTGTGGGAGAAAGCTTCTAATCTTGAATAGGGATCGGATGTGATGGCTAGCTGTAGAAGCAGTCTTCTGAATAAATCTTTTGAAATTGAGGCAGCTGTCGAACACGACACCTAGATTACGAGCACGTGGTGAAGGTCGCACAATAGCATCACCTATAAGAAGAGCAAAGCCTTTTAATCCAGCCACACGCTTAGGGTGTCCTATGAGAAGCAGTTCGGTTTTATCGTCATTTAATTTCAGGAAGTTTTCCGACATCCAGGATCGAATATCGGCAAGGCAAGCATTCAGTTTCTCAGTTGCTGCAGCAGATTCCGACGGTTTAAATGACAAATACAACTGAGTATCGTCAGCATAGAAGTGATATCCTATTCCATGGGCCTTAATCACTTTTTCCCAGAGGTTGCGTATAAATGGAGAACAGCAAGGGACCAAGTACAGACCCTTGAGGGACTCCACAGGTGACCCTTCTCATGTCTGAGACCTGACCCCCACACGACATGGATTGAACACGATCAGACAAGTAGGATTTAAACCACGCCAGTGCTTCGTCTGCCAGACCGATTGTTGTTCTCAATCGTTCAAGCAGAACTTCGTGATCAATGGTGTCGAAGGCAGCATACAGATCTAGCAGAGCTAAGGCAGTGACATTCCCGTCGTCGTTGCCACGTAGAATGTCATTGTTAACACGGAGGAGAGCAGTTTCAGTAGAGTGCTGCCTCTTGAAACCTGATTGAAATGTTTCTGACATTCCATTATTTTCAATATGTTGAACTAGCTGCTTAGCAACAATTTTTTCAAGAATCTTTTATAAGAACGGAAGAAGGGAAACTGGACGATAGTTTGCTAGGACCTCTGTGTCGGATCCAGGCTTTTTAAGAATAGGTCTAACTATTGCCGATTTGAAGGACTTGGGGATGACCCCTTTTCCCAGAGAAGCATTAAAAATCTTGGTTATGGCAGGGCTAAGTTGGTCTGCAAGTGAAGACCACAGAGATGAAGGTATAGGGTCTTAAGGAGACGAGCTCTTTTTGCTAGACCTTATAAAGGCAGCCACATCACAAGCAGAAACATCGGAGAACCTTTTAAGAAAGGTCACAGGTTGAGGAACGGCGATTGCTTTGGTCGGAGGGGGCTTAATGGAGGCACGAATGTGCACAATTTTTTTAGTAAAGAAGGCTGAACACTTTTCGGCTGTGCCCTTAATATCTGGGGAGTCAGACCTGGCAGCATTGGCCAGTAAATGGTTTACTGTCTTATAAATCTGTTTAGTGTCCGACTGGCAGGAATTCAGTTTTCTAATGAAAAAAGAAGCCCTGGCTTTTTTAAGCATTCGGGTGTAAACTCGAAGGAAGTCTTTAAAATTGACTAGGTCTGCCTCAGACCCCGATTTCTTGTAACGACGTTCCAGCCTGCGCTTAACACGGCGCATCTTAAGGAGTTTTTTTGTAAATTGAAAGGAATCTCGACGACTTTGAACACGGATAGAGCGAACGGGAGCATGCTTGTCAAGAGCACTCCTGAGTGTCATGTTCATCGCACCAGTGAGGGTATCGAGGCTGCCGGTCGAGTCTGAATGCAGATCAAGAAGGCCTGCATCACAAACAGATTTCAAAAACTTGTCCAAGTCAATGCTTTGTAAGTTACGTCGTTTGGCAAATTCGAAATTGCCCTGCACGTACGAGGGAGCAGGAACAGTAAACGAGACCGAACAATGATCTCAGAGGGTCAGTGGGCACACCACAAAGTCAGTGGGGAGGACACCCTTAGTGATCACGAGATCTAGAATGTGACCACCGACGTGGGTGCTATGATTAACGTGTTGGGCCAAACCAAGATTCTCCAGACATATTTATACCATGTACATCCATGTATACCATGTATATCCATCTATACCGAGCTTCGGGGAAATGTTATTCTGGCACATAGGTTCGGCTGAAAAATCTTTGGGCTGACATTACTAAGCGCTATTTTTTATTAAAACCTTCAAAATTGGCTGCAACGACAAATAAACTGAATTCTTGCTGGTAGGACATCTCTGGGCGTCTGCTGCCGGACCAAGAAAACTAGGTCTTATAATTGGTAATTTTTGATAATTGGCGATTTTTGATAGTGCCGCACAATTGAGAGCACATGAGTATGGTGAAGACCAGGCTCATTCAAGCACCCTTGGTACGGCAAGCGTCTGGTACAATGGCACTCTAACAACTAGAAGTTCAATAGTAGTTGGAGGGCTTGCTGCATTTGCCGACATCCTACTTTGTTACGAAATGACCTATTCCTTTGCCATGCTGGAGCTAGACTAGGTCGCGTTAACCGAGCTAAATACACTGTAGCTGGTGTATTAGTCGAACCTGCATTGGTTTCTTCTCCAAGTAAAATTATTACGTCTTACCCATTTGCTGGAGGTGGCTAGTTATTGCTCGTCGGCTTTCTGGGATTGCTCTAAAGAGTATCCTCCGTCCCTCTGAAGAACTCAATGTCTTGTAGCACATAATTATGCTGGAATCACCGCTTGCTCATCTTTCAACACCATGCCACCTGAGAGACTTAGAACATCCCGTACATCAAAATAGTGTCGAAGAACCGATGGCAGATCAAGGCTGAGTTCAGGGGTAAAACCGGTTATTAACCTCTATTATGACTGGACCTCGATAGTTTTTGAAAATGGCTTTGGCATTGATCATTTTAATATTTCGCCCTTGACAATATTTCTCTAGTGCTGCCATGTTGCGATCGTGATCTCGTGTAGCATCCTGCTGAGTGTAAACTCTTCAACACAACAGTATTTCATTAGACACGCAGACTAGTTAAATTGGATCACCAAGAGCCTCATGCAGGTCTCATATTCAGGCCAAACGGCCGGCTTATCACAGAGAATTTTCAGTATTTGTGACCCATGCGGTTAGTTCATCTGACTCGTCGTCTAAATGTAGATGAACAAGGTCTAGTTGGCAGTGACTTTGCTGAATATCCTTGCCCTATTGAACTAAGGAAAAACACCGTCTTATGTCAGCAGTGATAATACTATCGCCGGAGAGCCTTATTTAGAGGCTGGCTGAGGGGCCAACGGCGATTCTCGATTTGCCGTTATCATTCGGCACCAGGGCCAAATGACCGAGCCATTCTGAGGGCTTCTTCGCCGGTATGAGGGTCCATCAGCGACCCAATGTTTGCACTTCTTGTTAGATCGCTTCATGATATGGGATGGGTGCTTAGTGGCGTGGTAAGCCTCTAGGAAGCACCACAGAATCGATGTGCAATCTGGCGAATTCTTGGTCACCGAGGTCGGTATTGACTTTCGTCTGTAGCTACAAGATGAAAAGGTCGAGTGCACGATTACCAGTCACATCGCTTGCATGGTCCTTGGGCCAAGCAAGCATCAGACGCAGCGACGAGCTTATTGGCAGTCGTGGTAAATACTATCTAGTTCCTCTATCCCGACTGAAACAACTGAATGGCTGCCGCCCCAGGACGAAAGGTATTTGAATATACACGAACTGATGTCAAAGACCAAACCGTTGATTAATTCAGTTGAAGTCAGCAACGTTGTCGAGCTGGAAGCATACTTTAGTATCAATTACCACCACCAGAGCTGCAATGCTCATGCTCTGAACACTCACTGCTATCTTGAACGTTTGCATATCGTCCTCATCATCAGCCACAGCTTTGTCGCCTCCGTGGACGTGTTACAGTCTCGATCGGCACGGTTGACTAATGTTATGGAGCCCATTGCACTTATGGCCGCAGCGTACTTGAGCAGGGCAAACGGCTCACGCAATGCTCTGGGTTTCGCAACGCAATGCTGACACTCTAGCTCCTTCAGTCCAGACTTAGCAGCATCCGGGCTTCCGGTGGTCGTTGAATGGTAGGCGACAAGTGCTATCGAGCTTTCGGCAAGGCAGCAGATATTTTTATTTGACTGGTAGGGCCATGAACACTCGAGGCCTGACTGCTCATTTAATGCATCGTCTTGCAAGTGGTTTTGAACTAGTGGCAAATTACAGTTAAGTATCATCCTATGACCAGAGGTTCAGATATGTTTCTTCTTTGTTGTGAGAGCTTGGATGGCTGCCAGTCAATCAAACGATAAGGAGGAACACATTTACACTGACTCAACAGACTCACCAAGGCCCAGCTCTTTCATATCTAGCTACTGCTTAACCTGTTACAGCCTCCTTTTGCCAACAGGTACTCCATGGAAGATTAATTAGCTGTTCTATTCCTACGCTTAAATACCGTTGGCGGCAGACGCTTTCACTCATTCTTTCCATTAGCTATTGAGCAGCAATCCGGTCTTCAGTTAATGAGCGTAGGTTTATATCACAGTTATCCATTAGTAAAACGCAGTTTTTTAGCGAATAAATATTGTCAGTTCAATTAGTCTCGAAATGTCAGTCATTGTAAACTTTCAGGTTGCCATTGCTTAGAAACTTGACGTTCTGAGATTGGTAAGAGTTGTGGCACAATCAGGAGAGTCGGGGAGGGGGCGGAGTCAGCTGCTGCTGTAAGCGAGTGATACGAGGCGAAAGTCGACGAGAAACAAGTTCATGCTGGCGGCACTGAGAAAGAGGAAGAAGCGACCTTAATGTGAGCGATCGCCTGTACAGCTTCATGTAATCCTATACGAGCAGTCGGAAATACGGCTACAAGAGAATAGTGCTGTGGTAGTGTCGCGGGTAAGTGTAAGGACAGCCCAGTAAATCTAGGATATACACCCAAGTAAAATTTAGGTGATCCTCACGTGTAAATGCTACACTGATTATTTCAAGAAGAACTCGGATTTCTGTGTAAGAAATTAAGCTAATGAGTATACCTAGGATATGAAAAGGGCATAAACAACTTTGGGATAAGTAGCCATCAATGATACCATGTCTGTTGGTGGTAAGATTCGCTCAGTGAATGATACACAGCATATTAGTAAATTAATTATTAATAATTCGTTTAATTAGTGAATTTATTCATCAAAATTTTGAATCAATTTCACGGTATTCGATAATAACTTGAGCGATTTAATCAATGTGCCTGTAGATTGGTGGAAAAGCAATACCTCCTCTCTAACATTCTATTCTGCAAGCTTCGTGTGCATAAGCCTCTCCCGTGAGAAAAACAGGTCGCTGTTTCAGCCATTCTCAATTAGCACGATCGCCTACTAAAGTGACGCATAATTAATTATATGCAACTTCCAAGCTACCACACCTAACTCGATGATTCTAATTGCGATTCAGCTCGGGCATGAATAAGTGGTTCGAATCTGCTGTCGGTGTAAAGCAGCCTCTTATATGAGTTCCTTGTCATTTTCCTTAGCACTCCAAGAGCTTGATGTACCTATTATAAATTTAATTCTCATCGTCGCATAGGAAATTGTACAAATGCACTACCCCTGATTTTTTGGCTCTACAATACTGTGTTCAGACACATAATGACGTGTATAAACACATAAGATCAACAATTACAGGTTTAACAAAAAAAAGATTGATCAATTTAAAGTAATTTTCTGCCATGAACACACAATAAACTCTGATCTGGTTTCAGTATTTCGATTCAAATTCGAGTTTTCGCAATATCAATTCTGCCATTAACATTAACCAGTATGGTCTTGAAAAGTTTCCACTGATTTATAATTGCAGAATTTTAGAAAGATTTCCTTTATTGAGAGACATTCGGAGAGTTATGCATTTAGCATAGCGAACAAATAAATATAATGATAATGTGTTCACAGTAAGGGGGACTACACACTTTCAATCAGTGTTTGCCAGCTGTAAAGAAACGTACTAGAAGAAATTGACTGACAAGTCGTATTGCCTAATAAGGATGTCTGGCTTTCAGCAAGGGGATGATTCCTTGACATTAACGGGTGTATAGCCCACAGTGTGCTGCTGCTGCAGTAGGTGAAGCGGCATTCGCTCGTTACTTCCGTTAGAGACTACGGATGGAGTTAGAGAATTATTATAAAGATCTGAAGTCCTGGATCCTTCCGCTTTCTTCCTCTCTGCAGCGACAACGCGATGCCTGGCCATGTGATCAACTTCCTCCAGTTTGATATTCTTTTTTCGATAGCGGATTACATCGGGATTATTAAGCATTGTATATGCTAGAAGCCAGTTGTGCCGGGAAGTTCTGGAGCTCCTGGTCTGTGCTGGTTCAGCTGCTTCTGGAAACAAACATCGAGCTTTTTTGAAAGTGTTCCAATAACAATAATGTGTACAACATGATGCAATCAGCATGCCTTTAACAATGTCTTTATTGGTAGGCTATTGTAAATAACTAATAAAAAAGGTACAGTGTGGCGCTCCTGTGGAGCAGAACTCAACCGAATTGCTAGCAATCGTAAAGCCGTTGGTTTTTCGGTCAGCAATATTCTCTTCTGACTATTGACAATGCTATTCTACTGTGCTCAACACAGAGCTTAGATCTGCTGTTGCAGCCAACTCTTTATATTCGATCCGCAAAAAATCAATGCAATGAATGATTGCAAGAGCACACTTTTAGATGAAGTACAATGCAGAGCTTAAACTTCAAACGTCTTTTAGCATCGGCGACCACTGACCCCGTTGGCTGCTCGACATACAAACGTCCACCTGGGTGGAGACAGAGGTCTTATCAATGGTGTACCTCAGCGTTTCTGGTTACTTCTGACTAGCTAATTACATCTATGTGCTGCATTTAGCAAAGTTGCAAATAAAGCGGAAGTTAACTTTGATCTCGGGGGACTGACTGCATTTCCGGCAGCCTGCTAGATTTAGTGTGGCCATCTCCACTTTGAGCAGAGAGCTATCGGCAACCAATAGAAATAGGTTAGTATGAAAAATGCAACCATGACGTAAAATTGAGGCTAGTCACATATCTGCCGCGACCAAAATTCAATCTCAAAGCTATTAGGCGGATAGAATCATTTATTTGACACAGATGTTAGAGCACATTGTGCAAAACTCCTGCTAAACTTGTCTGCTGCTATTGTTGCAATAGCCATATTACCCAACGTTTCACCAACCTGAGTTCACTCCTCCTCAAGCCGAGTATTTATATCATCGTTGATTAAATGCATTCCTAGATGTTACTGCTGTTGTTAAGATTCTTAAATAATGCCTTAGCAAAAGAAAAGCACCCTGGATGGCCTGACCCACCTGGGTGGCCAGACCCACGAGCTTAGAGGCCGCACGTTTAGCGGGTCATACGAGCCATCATACGAATCCATTCGTTTGGTATTCCTAGCATTGTCTCGAAGCGCTCGACCGCAACGAAGATATAGGGCCTCCCGAAGGCAACCAGATCATTCTTGGTTGAGCGCCTGAGGCTCAAGATTTTCCCTAGTCCTCCTTGTCCCCACTAGTGATCGTTACCAGAAGCAGGGCAACACAAATGAATTAAGTTTTGAAATCTTAATAATAAAAAGCCATTTGCTATGCACTTACTTTGCCCGTTTTTGCGATCCTTTGCTCCGTCCCAAAGCAACTTCAAGAAGACACGCACAACAGGATGGTCGTGTGTGGCTATGACTGTAAGCATGCTCAGGTAACTCATGAAACCTATTAAAAAAGGGTGAAATACTAGAACAGCCAAAGAGAATATTAAGAAAATGCACCAAACGTTTGCAAAAACTTAAAAGCTGCATTTTTTCTCTATGCTTAAAATAATTTGCAGTTAATACTATTATATCTTTGCTGAAATTAGAATTCAGAGCTCTAAGAGCTTACTCATAGATTTAGAAAGATAACTTTTGAGTATATTGAATGTGCTAATACTGAATAGGCACACAAATTCACTCTGGCTTTACTTGAGCTATGAGAAACTCTCGGGAGTTAGTGATTGAGTAAAAATATTTTTTCATTGTGAAGCTAAGAACAAAAGTGCTTGCTTCCATTTGAAAATTCCTTCAGCAGGAATTCCGGAAGCCCACTCAACACAGGTTGGTGTGAATCTTGCATCTGGATTCCAATGATCTGTTTCAACTGCCAAAGCTGGCACAACGCATTATTCTATCAAAAAGAGAGACACACAAATCCCAGATGCATAATAATAATATCATATATTGTATAATTTCCAACAGATAGCTCCGAATTGATAGACATTTGATGGGGCGTTATTCGTCCCATATTATATTTTAATCAAGAATACTACGATCGCAATTTGCATGATGATTAAAAACTTAAGAATAAAAAGCATCAAAATTACACATTATCATATTTATAATATATATTTACATGCTACTAAGCATGAGACCACAACAAGAATCACCATGATCAGTGTCAACAGATATTTAAAGCTAATAAGTTTTTATAACCAATTATCTAATCAAAGAGATGTGCTGCCGGAGTAATCGTTAGACTGCCCAATATAATGAGACACAGAATATGAAAACTTTGCTCATTTAATTTCGCAAAAATCTTTTGCCATCTTGAGGATTAAATCCGTTTTTAAATTTTATATATGTTCAAATACATCATATTCCGAATCGCATGGCATTCAATAATTCCCAGAAGTAAGGTGTAAGTACTAGACGAAGTGAAAGCTCAATGGCTCCCATGACACCTACCGCCGTCTAGATGCTCGAAGCCATGCATCATGATGCTACGGTCAATCCTTGGTATGAAGAAAATTCCAAGGACCATCGCTCTTAGTACTCGCATAATAGCTGAGACAGCTCCGAGAAATATGTTGAAAAAGAAGTAGACCAAGCTAAAATTGTAGAATACGTGCCTAAAAAGAAAACGCTGAGGTTATACATGGCTCAATAAAGACACCTTGTAAAAAAGTATGCCTACGCTAAAAAGACAGCCTATACTGCTGCAAGTAAATGCAGCATTAGTTTAACCAATAACCGAATTCAAAAGAACGTGATTCGTAAGAATGCTTGCATTACTAAAAATATGCACAAAAGAATGAATCTAGAAACCAGCCGACATGTACAGACATGTACGAGTACGTGACACGTACGAGTTCGCATCTCTGAATAAGAACACTGTGCAACCCGCAAATAAGACACCTGGCTTACCTCAGACATGAAACTAGGTCTACTAAATGCAAGCTTAAAAAAAGCATACAAAAGATCAGGACTGACTGTCCATCGATAGGCATACCAGGACTTCTGTAGATCATACTAATTGATCCTAGCAATGGCAAAGTCTAGCTTCTATAAAAACATTGTTGAATCACAGATGCACAGTCCAAAAATGCTGATGTCGGCGATCAACCTCAACCGCTCAACTCCTCAACCGCTACCACATTAACTCATTACCTGATGATCCTCGTGATGCTCTAGCCGATCGCGTTTTTTCGATTATTTGTCCAGAAGATAGCCAAAATTAGAGAATCCATCCCAGCGATGACAAAACCCCCCTAGAATGCTGTTCCCTGACTCCTGGCTGCATCACAATGTCTACATTTAAGCATATCACTAATACAAAAAAATTAATCATAATAATGCACTTGATAAAGCGCACTCAGAGAACTTAATCTCTTTCTAGGCGCTTTACATTTGCTGCGAAGGGAAATGCAATTGAACGGTAAATAAAATCATGCTTGAAAAACAAACACAATGAGTAATATGGTTAGGGGTGACATGCACAGGGTCAGCATGCAAATGTGGTTAGTGGCAGCATGCACAGTGTCAGCACACATAAGCACATCAAGGACGAATCACAGGGACCCACTAAATGCTGGCCTAAATAGGTGTGTTTTTAGGTTCCTTTTAAATGTGGTCAGGTCAGGCGACGTTCTGACTCAGGTCGGGAGGGAGTTCCAGGCTTTGAGAGCAAATTAACTAAATGCACGGTCTCCAAAGGATTTGAGATTTGTACAAGGTATTTGTAGACTGTTGGATTCCAAAAAGCGGGTATTACGATGCTTGGCCTGATGGTGGAGTATGTCGGAGAGATAGGCTGGAGCCATAGAATGAAGGGACCTAAAAGTGAGCGACAAAACCTTGAAGTCAATCCGTTACTAGTGATCTCGTCCTGAAGTTCATATTCCAATCAAAAATGACAACCAGTCATCTGTACCCTATTCCAACTGCTCCTGCGTTGCATTGATCTGCTGCTGCAATGCATAAGTAGCATCGTTAACATGTCATTAGCCTCAGGTCATGTCCCAGCACCTTTCAAAAAAGCTGTAGTCAGGCCACTTCTCAAAAAAACCACACTAGACCAGAGAACTCGAGCAACTACCACCCAGTTTCCCTTTTACCATTCTTATCAAAGACAGTAGAACGGGTCAAGGTGGACCAGCTAAACTCACATATTGAAACTTCAAACTTTGCCAGTAAGTTCTAGTCTGGCTGTAGAGCAAATCACTCCACAGAGTCAGCATTGCTTAGGGTTACAATGACCTACTTAGGAATGCAGACATAGGTAGAGTGTCTCTGCTTGTTTTGCTCGATCTTTCGGCATCTTTTGAGACTATCGGTCACAAAGTTCTTCTAGAGCACCTCTCGTATCGCCTGGGCATCACCGGCACTGCTCTGCAAAGGTTCAGGTTCTAACTCAGTGGGAGACTCCACAAAAATACTGACGTCGACGATCAAAAGCCTCCTCAACAGCTCACAGAACAGCTCCCAGAACAGCTCCTAGACCTAACGATCCAGGTGATAATCTAGCTGATAGCTTCTCCAGTTTCTTTGTCAACAAGATAGACAAGATTGCACTGGTGCAGCTCTCAGCTTAGCCGCGATTGGAGCCCTTGCCTTAGAGGGGGGGGGAGGGGTCGACTAGGGCGCCTAGTACAGACCCAGCTCCTGACTCACCTAGCTCAGGTTAGAATGGAGCTTTATGCAAGCGATGCGGTTAGAAGATGGAGCGACTAATGTGGTTGTCTTAGCGGGTTCGACTTGGACAGCTAGTACAAGCCTGACTCCTGGTCTACCAGCTAAAGTTAGAATGAAGCCTGATGCAGACGTTGCGGTCAGGATGTGCACCGACTAATATGCTGAAGTAGAAATAGCAGCGGCGCGTGAGGTCAGGAGTTGAAAGGAGAGAGAATATAATGAGACGAGTGACAGAGCGGGGAGAGAGCTTGGGTAGTCGAGCAGAGACTACGCCCCGAGAGCTCAGGGCTGCAGCTTGGGAGTCGAGGCGAGACTACACCTCAAGAGCTCAGGGCTGCAGCTTGGGAGTCGAGGCGAGACTACGCTTCAAGAGCACGAGAGGCAAACCTACGACGACGGACAGCTAAGTGCAACTTAGACTGCGCAGTTGTGTTCTGCCGGCTACTCAGTTAGCTGCTCGTATCTTGGGGTGCTGTAGCAACCCGCCTTCGCAATTGCTAGCGACGCGCGCATAGGTTAGTGTATTATACCCGGGCTTCGGGAGTTCGCGCAGTTAACTCCGTCGGTCCGGTACGAGCCGCGTAAAGCGCTTGCGCCGGCGCGTAACCACTACTAACAGGCCCTCAATAAACTGTTGCTTTCGGCATCCAGCTGTGGCCGCCTGTGTTTCAACCGCACTGCAGCACTGCATCACACAGTCCACCGGTAGAGAACCGGGGGACGAACCTCTACGCGGTTACAAGATCAAGTAGTCCATCCCTACGGTGGTAGCACCCCCCTAGAATGATGTCCCTCAATTCCATGGAGCTCCTCAATGTCTGCATTAAAGCATGTCACTAATGACCATTGAAAGCCTAGGCACTTGACGAATATTGAGACCCTCTTTACCACAAAGTATTGAAAGATACGAAACGGTGTTCGGGCTTTAAAAGAAAGCCCGTAAAATTATAATCGCAGCGAACCAACATTTTATTATAGTTTCCGATGCGGGAAAGCCAAGAAGGCATACAGAGGTATGTTCCGAAAGGCACTAACAGTGTCTCAAACTGAACTTCTCAAGCTCGATGCCGAGTGTTTGGAATAAATCAGATGCACCCCTTTCCAACGTCAATTTCTAGGTGATGTTCGGCCTACATGCTGCAATAGGTATACTATAGTAGGGATCTTTAAAAATCCGAGCAGTCTTTTTGTCTACCGCCAAGAAACCAGTACGAAAGTATTTACAAGCTACTTCTCTAATTTCATACTACTTGACCTATGATAGAGAGTCTGACGACAGTAAATTATTATCTGGTGAGCCGTGATGGCAGACTAAGTAAGGCGGTTGCTTTCACGACCTCGGTCCCATGGTCGTGGGTTCGATTCCTGCCGTGGGCGATTCTCTATGGCCACTGCAAGCGGTGGTGATAGCCATAAAGGTTCTTCTGTCGATATACAAAAAGAGGATGTTTAATCAGCGAGGATTTATTTTATTTATTTATTTAATATACTTGAGCTGGACTCATGAATGAATAAAGCGGTGATTATGGTGCTGGAAATTTCACGCGAAGCAAATGCTAAAACAAGAGCTAGGGCGTATTTCTTATTTAAGCGAGTTCTGTTTTACTCCTTAAGAAACATAGAACTGATGTTTTTAATCGTTTCATAGGAAATGTAGAGCACCTATAATATAACTTCGTTTAGAATTTCATGTCTTGAAATAATGCATCCTGATTCTAAAATCTTAGTTAATCTTTACTCAAAAACATATATGGTATATATTCATGACAGTGTACTGCTAAAGAAAGATGTCTCTTTAAAGTAGCCAGTGAATATAAGACGAGGCATAGTTGTAATCTTGACCTCACGTTGTGACCAATTTATTTTCGTAAAATTGTTTTGGAAACACTGAGTGCTGCTGAGTGGTGACGATGATAGTAATAATAAATATTTATAGCGCCATCAGTGAACTGAATCTGTTTCTAGGCACTTAAAAGATTCTGTTAAAAAGCATTACTAAATGCTTGGTGTTAACATCCGAAAGCAGCAAGCATAGTGTAAGCAGGTACATGCACCTGAAGGACGACTCACAAAGACCCACCAAATGCTGTAATAAGCAGGTGCGTTTTAAGTTTCTTTTCTAATGATGATCGCGTCAGCCATATAGCAAAAATCTAGGCAACAGAATCGACATGACCTGTGGCACACAGAAATAAATTCTTTCACTAGTTTCTGAGACACCGGAAGAAAGCTCCCGGTCTGCTCCCGGCTTCCATGCCTTGAGAGCAGGAACAAGCGGACTATGTGACTTGATGCGTCCGTCGACAATGAATAGCTGTGCAAGGCTAATCGCCTATGCTCAGCCCTTGTAAGAACTCGTGGCTGGTGGGCCTGCTGTGTGATTCGTCTACAGGCGTGCCACTGCCGAAGTAAGACCTGGGCCTTTGACCCAGCTCCATGCTAGGCTTGTCTCAGTTGCACGGGCATAGATCGAGGTGGCAGCAGGCAGAGGCAGCAGCTGCACTACACCATTGTTGGCGAAGACTCGTAAAGGTCTCAATTAAAAATACTGGGTCAGGCACACTGAAATGTTTCTGGCACTCTCACTAACCTGTTGTTAACTGCCAACGGCACCACAGAGTCATCAGCTTTGATCTTGGGCTGCAGGAATAGAAATCGTGTAAAAATTACTTGACTGTAGTAGATTGACATACTGATTAGAGTCGGAATTCTGAAAATAAATGTCCGATTATAGATAATCTGAAAGCCTTGAACAATTACCTCGCACATGCAGGTACACAAATAATCAATCAAGCCATATACACCGGAGTTCGAAAATAAGCACTTCTACTGAGTAAATTCTAAAAGCTGCAGTCGGTGCTGATTGGCCAGCAGGATCTGAGCAACGAAAGAGAGTCTGGTCTGAGACTGGCGACTGTCTGACAGTCTCAAATCTGATGCCCTCTGCCTGTTAAAACAGGGCGAATGTAAATGTGCCTTAACAATCCACTTGATACTCTAAAATTACACTTCTTTCGAAAACGTAAGAAATTCAAAAACAATTAAATGATATTAGCAAACTTCACAGAAAAGAATCCGCAACAAAAGTGACTAAAATAATTTAAAAATCTACAGATCTATGACGGAACTGTTAGGAACATCAGCTGGCGGCAGAGAAAGCCACGAAGCGAGCTCTGCCGAATTGTTAATTGTGTGGAAAATTATATTAGCAAAGTGTTTTTTCTTTTTCTCTATTCGACCTCTACGTTAAGAAGACACTGCCCGATAATCTGCCCATAGTGGGAGCTCAGTAGTTAGGTTGGCCAACATTCTAATACAGTTTCCAATGCAAATATAGAGCCTCATTTAGACTTTCACAAATTAGGCCAGCTGCATTTTAATGGTGACTTTTCCCGTCGAACAATGACGACCAGGGAAGATTTATTTAATAGTATATTGAAGCTATAGTGTAAGCTAGAAATACGGGAGAGCTCTCAGCAAGGGGAACACGCCAAAATAACAACAAGGATTTCCTATGACAGGAACTCCTATACCGGGAAAACGACTTGCATGTGAATATAGAAGGGATGTCATATATGGTTGAACAATCATTCCATAGTGAATTACGTCAGGATATTTCTTCGGCCAACGCAAGAAGCACAAACCATGAGCTGAGTTTGCATCAAGCTTTTAATCTGCTAAATAGTAGAGATGGCAAATATGTTCCACCTTAAGTGTTGACAATCCTTCGTTCAGCCAATCAGGATACTCGATGACTTTTTTGCATCTCGTTATCGTCCAAATTAATTAGAAACAAGATCAGCCGATGTAACTCTGAAATATAGGGCACCACAGGGCTCCGTGCTAGATCCGGTTCTTTTCACGGTTTATAATCTCCCTCTTGCTGATGTGATTGCCGAGCACAATCTAGGCTTTCACTTCTATGCGGATGGCACTCAGTTGTACCTTTGCTTTGACCCCTCCCAGCCTTCGAGCACCTCAAATTCTCTCAACTCACTTGCTGCATGCATTGATGACATCCGAACATAGATGGCCGCGAATTTTCTAAAACTAAACGATGATAAAACTAACTTACTAGTTATGGGCAAACCCAGTGTGATTCAGAAACTGAAAAGGCTGACACTCAAAATTGGCTCAGCCAGCACATCTCCTGTTGAATTAGCTCGAAATCAAGTTGACATGTTCCAAAGTGACCTCTCGTTAGACGACCAAATCAGCTCCACAGTCAAATCTGCCTACTTTCAGCTGCGTAAAATTGCTAGAATCCGGGCTTGTTTAGATAAGGATACCACGTCTAAGTTGGTCCATGCATTCGTGACATCCCGTCTCAACTTCTGCAACTCACTACTGCTACTACTACCCTTACTGGCCTACCGGCATGTGTGATCAGGCGATTGCAGCACGGACAAAACTTCTCAGCTAGGCTTGTCTGTCATGAGCTTCGCAGTGCCACATCACACCACTTCTCGCCGACCTGTACTGGCTACCAGTCAAGCAACGGATTGGCTTCAAAGTTTTGTCGGTCACTTTTAGGTCCCTTAATTCTTTGGCTCCAACCTATCTCTCAGATCTACTCCCCTACCAGGCCAAGCATCATACCACCCGCTTTTTAAAATCCAACAGTCTAGAAATACCTCATACAAACCTCAAATCCTTTGGAGACCGTGCATTTAGTTCGTATGCTCTCAAAGCCTGGAACTCACTCCAGACCTGCATCAGAAAATCCCCTGCCTTGACCACATTTAAAAAACTTAAAACACACCTATTTAGGACACCTATTTAGTGGGTCCCTGTGATTCATCCTTGATGTGCTTATGCAGGCTGACACTGTGCATGCTGCCACTAACCACACTTGCATGGTGACCCTGTGCATGTCACTGCTAACCATGTTATTCTTCTTATTTATTGAGTATTCCACCACTAACCATTCGATCGTGATTGCTTACCATTGATTAACAAATGTAACGTGCCTAGAAAGAGATCGAGTTTTCTGAGGGTGCTATATCAGATGTATTATTATTGTTATTCTTATTATTATTATATTTATTTATTGAGTCCAGGGGGTTAGCATGCAAGTGTGGTTAGGGGCAGCTTACACAATGCCAGCATGTATGAGCATAGAAAGTCAAATCACAGGAGCCCACTAAATGTTCTAATAAATATATGCATTTTAGTTTCTTTTTAAATGCTGTCAAGTCAAGAGATGTGGTGACTCAAGTCGATTCAAAAGTTTCTCATCTCAAGCATCATGGTTTTTAGTAAATTTGTCTCATGAGGCGTTTGAAGATGGGGCTAGTTTTTGATGTTCAGATTGCTACTGCAATTACATTTATTATCTCACTGATTTAGTCCAAGGGGCTCGTGATACCCTATATGTATATGTATGTACTAAATTTGCACAGCGAAACAAGAAGATTCAATCTATGTCCTTATCTGTTCATCCTTTCACATTTGTCGCAAGGCTCAAACCGACGGACGACCACTTTCGGTTTAGTCAAAGCCTTACCCTTAGGTCAAACATCTGAATCTCCCATTTTCTGGTGAGGGCAAACCTTTGATAGCACAATATGTAAAAGTGTAGTAGCAGCTATGCCAAAATAGTGCAGTGCTACAGTAAAAAAGCTCAGCAAATTTGTTGTGTCTGAGGAACTCTATGGAAGCCTCTAAAAATAAATTTGTGTAACTCATTGGTATGGCACACCATAAGTGAGCTTAAACTAGCTCCTGGCGTTTAAAAATTCTGAGGGACTTAAAGAAATAACTTCGGTCATCAAAGGCTAGCACCTATTCTCGAGTCAATGTAGGAGACATCTCTACACAAATGTTGGTAATTATAAAAATCAGATGAGAACTAAGTACAAAGCTAGCTTCTTAAATAGTATTAAGACAAAGCGGCTACAATATATTGCTAATACATTAACGGAATGAAAAGTATTGTTCACCACCATTGCCGAAACTGTTTGGCAACACGGTTATTCAGCTCAAAAAAAAGATTTTTGCTCACTTACATGATAATCTCAGCAACCGTAATAACGATACCATAATATTGAAACTCCACCACTGGCATGATGATCACATAAACTACGATGAAGAGTATTAAAGCTAAGACGACCTGTATCCACACGAAACCTACAAGTAGGACTTCAATTTCGAATAGTTTCAACAGGTGATGGTGCTTTTAGCACTGCACATTGCAACTCATTTGAAATTCATTACGAAAGCTAAACTTGCAATGAATATCTCAGTCAAAATAAGTGCTTTTTTGGAAAAGAATTAGATATCTTGATTGAACTTGTAAATTATTACGAGGTGGTAAAAAATGAGGATTGAGCTCGATAAATTAAGACTTGACACGACTGTGTATCATCGTATTATGGAGAATAATCTTTTACAGCCATCATTACATATATAAATAGATATGAATCTGTTTGTTTTAAGGTTATCACGAGCCAAACTGTATTGGTAATAGGGCCTGAATATATTATTCAAAAGCAAAAACAGCTAACATACACTCTCAATTGCCACATTACTCCACGTCTCGCCGACCTGCACTGGCTACCAGTCAAGCAACGGATTGACTTCAAGGTTTTGTCGCTCACTTTCAGGTCCCTTCATTCTATGGCTCCAGCCTATCTCTCCGACATACTCCACCATCAGGCCAAGCATCGTACCACCCGCTTTTTAAAATCCAACAGTCTAGAAATACCTCGTACAAACCTTAAATCCTTTGGAGACCGTGCATTTAGTTCATATGCTCCCAAAGCGTGGAACTCCGTCCCGACCTGAGTGAGAACATCCCCTGACCTGACCACATTTAAAAGGAACTTAAAACACACCTATTTAGGACAACATTAGTGGGTCCCTGTGATTCTTCCTTCACGTCCTTATGCGTGCTGACACTGTGCATGCTGCCACTAATCACATTTGCATGCTGACCCCTGTGCATGGCACCCCTAAACATGTTATTCCTTTTGTTTGTTTTTCAAGCATGATTTTACCATTCAATTGCATTTCCCTTTGCAGCAAATGTAAAGCGCCTAGAATGAAATTAATTTCTCTGAGAGAGCTTTATCAAGTGCATTATTATTATTATTATTATTTTTAGAGCACTAGATTGCTGACTTTTAACTAAACTATTTTCACTATTCCACAAGAGCAATTGCAGGCCGGAAAAGGGGAGTCAATGAGGGACAAGCATGAACTGGACTACTCTGATGCACAGAAACATGAGTTAACCTAATTGGTCGTCGGTCGTCAGCTTATTCAGTAATTCAATGTTCTGCATTATTGTTTTTCATGTTGGATTGGAGGACATCTAGTTCCAACCGGCAATGCATGTGGAAGTTGAAGCATTCACTAGACCCGTTTTCTTGTTAGCAATACTTGTGGCTGTTAAAGACGGTAGTTATTGTCAGAAGCCTTACACGTATTGGGTAGATGTGGGAACAGATTTTGCAAGCTATATCACGTTTGCACAAATTGTGAGGACTCGAAAAGCCGACAAAAGTCTTCTAAGCTCTCATGACTCGGCTATCGGCTTCTCACTTTCACTTTCATGAGTGCGATTAGTTATTTTGGTTCCCGAATGCGTTCCGAGCACCACTTACACTTTGGGTGTACTCTCCTGCATAACACCAGTATAGTCTTTGTGGCGTTACAGTTTGTAGAGTTACAGACTGAGACCCGAGGATGCTGCTACTACAGATGAAATGACTTGGAAATTCAAGAAATGTGGTACTACTCAACAAGTGAAGAAAAAACTCCGGTTTAAAAAATTGTAAAACGGTCTAAACATCTTTCAAGCCATTCATTAGATTTATGATAAAAATACAGCCATATTTCCCCCACTCTACTGAATGAAAAGAAGCCTTATACGTGATGTTTTCGCATGAACCGTGGCTTTTTGTTTTAGCAACATCAGATGTCCCCAATCAGTTGGTTAGCTATGGCAAAAGCTTACAGGATTTAGTCCGCAGTCTTTTATGAGTCTCACGCATACATTTCCGTGTTCTGTTGCATACTCTAAGACTTTGCAAGTATCGTATCTAATTTGCAAAAGATCCTCCGTGTGAATTATATATGCAATGCATATCCAGCAAATTTAAGGGCGATATCATGCTGATTTAGCTTTCAATTACGGCAAATATTTAGCATGAAATACCATGCAAACAACCAGCAAAACTTGAGCAGATGTGTTGAATTACATACCCCACATAAAATATGCCACCTGAAGACCAGCGTACCTAACAGCATTTGTCTAAAACAAAAAAGAATCACTGTACAGCTAGCTATACTTGGATACAGGCCCAGAAGAAAAATATTCTTATTTAACTGAGCACGTCATGAGTTGAAATATTACAACAAGCAGTTCTTCATGGTCGTCTGAAAGGGAATTGAAATCCTCTGCACTACACAAAGACGCTGTTAAATCAGTCAATCAGCACTATTTTTACAATTTTCGCTGATTATTTTCAAAGATTATCCACGCTTTTCTATATTTGAATGTTCAGCTACTATCAGCACGCGGTGCTGCCCTGAAAAGTCGCAAGGAGTTCATCTGGTCTACCACGACCCGTTCCAGTGTCTTTGATAGGAATGGTAGAAATGAGATGGGGAGGTAGTTGCTTAAGTTCTCTTGGTCTAGTGTCGCTTTCTTGAGAACTGGCCTGACTACAGCTTTTTTGTTGGGTCATGACTGGGGGCTGATTAAATAATAATGATGCTTGTTATGCATGGCAGCAGTAGATCAATGCAACGTAGTAGCAGGACAGTGGGAATAGGGTCCAGAGGACAAGATGCTTCACTTCGTAGACAAGAAAATACACCTCTCGTTGCAGACAACTGCCGATTAATACGATCAAACGCTACGAGAGATAGGAGTGAACGAGAACACCATTATTCCTTTTACTTTCCAAAAAGTTTAAAATATCTAATACAATGTGAAAAAATATTCGAGGCTTTGTTTGGACTATGCCTACGTTAGGACGCAGAAGTTGAAGCAAGCTTAAAGCAATAGCGGAAACCATTTTGAAGCAGGCACTAAAGTTGCAACGTGAGCCAAAGAGCTCTTAAAAAGCTAAACGAGCTAAACTGGTTGAGCGCTTTAGAATAAGTTTTCTTGTACAGTGGTAAGGCAGCACATATGAATGTCAAATTACTAAACTAAATACATACCATAATTCTCTGGCTAGCCTGCCGGATCCAGCTTCCAGGAAACATTGATTTATCACCTCGGTATAACCTATATATGTGTTTTCTGCAAAGAAACACTCAAGGTGAGTGATCAATGTTACTGGCGAAGTTCAGGTAGTATAATTTCAATTTCTCCGGTCAATGATGCAAGCAATGGATGTGGGCCAACGGCTACAATAACTAACAGGAAACTAAGGTCTTCGGGTTCAAAAATATAAATAATATTAAAAATAATAATGCACTTGATCAGACACCCTCAGAAAACTCAATATCTTTCTCTGTGCTTAACATTTGCTGCAAAGGGAAACACGATTGAATAGTGAGTGGTATCATGCTTGATTCAAAACATGAATACCATGGTTAGGGATTGCAGGATGCAATGTCAGCATGCATAAGCACATCAATGATGACTCACGGGGACCCAATAAATGCAGTTCTAAATAGGTACGTTTTTAAGTTCTTTTTAAATGTGGTCAAGTCAGGGGATGTTGTGACGAAAGTCGGGAGTGAGTTCCAGGCTTTGGCAGCATACGAACTAAATGCACGTTCTCCAAAGAATTTGAGTTTTGTACGAGGCATTAGTGAACCTTTAGATAGCGAAAAGCCGGTGGTACGATGCTACACTAGTTGGGGAGTAGATCTAAGGGATAGGCTGGAGCCAAAAATGAAAGAACCTAAAAATGAGCGACAATAAGAATCAATTAATAAATAAGGCCAGAACAGACAGAAGTATTGAACAAACAAATGTCTAATAATTGACATTTAATAAAGCTATTTATTAGATCTATTCTTGAATCGGAATCTAGGGTGATTATTTATCTAGAGGTTTTAATTTCTAACACACCAAATGAAAGAAGCCCGTCTGCCAAGATTATGAGTGCTCAATAAATTTTGCTCAGTGCTTGAACGACCTTAAACATAGGATTATTAGTCTATAGCTTCACTTTTATTGTCGGAGCTACTAATGTATTTGGATTCATATAGCTTGAAAACTTTGATTAAAATTTTTAATTAATCAAGTTATTATTCAGATTAAATAATGCGACAATATTACATTTCGTGGTCGGCGACCAGTGAGCTCATCCATAGCCTTCTTATGCAGGTCTAGCGAGCTCATTCATAGCCTTCTTATGTAGGTCTAGGGAGCGCATCTGTAACCTTATACAGGTCTAGGATGCTCATCCGCAGCTTTCTTATGCAGATCTAGGGAGGCCGGGGAGAGACCCCAGAATAGGTCCGCCATAAAACCATTAGGTACCCATGAATTGCTGGACGTAAGTGTTTTCCGTAGCGGAAAGGCAAGAAAACTTGGATGTAGTTTCAAGCTATTTAAAACCCAAGATGTCAGCTATAAGACAGAGTTTCCAGAAAAATTCCGCCTCAAGAGTTAAAACTCATTGCCCAACTCTTGACAACCCGCCAGTGCCCATACAATTTCGCCCTCTCAGCACCCAACGATGGGTTTTAACTAGGATAGTGATAACTATACATTGGAAGACTCTTGTAAACTAAAAATTCCTATACAAGAACTACCAGGGCTAGAATGTAATTTTTAACAATATTTTAGAAATAATTCTACTACAGAGTCAGCACTGCTTCCATTGCTTAATGAATCCTTAATCAGCGAGAGTTTCTTCGTCGCTCTATCTATGCGATAACGCACTGGATTTTGGTAGCATTGATCGACAAGTATTGCTGCCTATTTTATTGGCATTGCATGCCTATTTTACGGCATGGTCATCGCTGAAATTTCTCTAACATTGCAATGGGGTCCTCGATATGTCGATAATGCCTTTTATGAGGACTGTAAGTCAAAACCACAATAGCTGTAAACAATGCATAGATATTAGCTCCTAGTGCTGAATGTACTGATAATATTCTAGTTTTGAGATCGTTTCGCCAATCCATATATAGAGAATATTAAGGATGATTTTACAGCCTCGTTCATATAGCGGATGGAGAGCCTTAATGGCTATCACCACCACGTGTAGCATACAATAAACGATCACCCATCTCAGGTCTTGAACACCGACCCAGGACGTGAAGAATGCGGCCCGTATCCTGGTTTTAAGACACAGGCTAAGAATTCCATCATCGAGGGTTTATAAAATTAATGAGACGGTAGAACCTTAGAATGGTAAATCAAAAGTAGGTGGCTATGTTAACGTTTCAGTTTAAGCTTTCTCGTGAACTCAGGTCATGTATGAACAATAAATTAGCTGTTTCATTCCCCTGCACAAATACCGTTGGCGACAGAAGCTTTTGCCTTGCAGGTTCTAGACTGAGGGATCCATTTCAAAGTTCGTATGCAACTATAAATACTCTCCTGCTGCCCTACTATTGCACATCCTTTCCAGCGTCCTGAGCTGCTACCTCCTTGTTACTCACTACCTCAACTGCTTGCCTAACAGCTATGCTTCCCACTTTCTCTTTGTTGCATGACATGAAGTCCGTTGGCTACCAAATGCATACCAAAAGCCGCTTAGGCTGTGAATGAGCTATACAAAAGTCTCCTGCGTAACACCAACATAGACTCGTGGCATTGTGGAATTACAGACGTAGATAAATCACGTTGCATTACATGAAATGACATTACATTACATTACAATATATATGCTTCTCTAAGCATGATAAGTGAGCGCTTTTGCACGATTAACATAGCCTGCATCATATCTTGATACTCCCTCTTCAAGGCACTTGCCAAAAAGTGTGTTTTATCATTCATGCTATACTCATATTCTGGAGCAGTAGAGTAGAAGTAGCCAAATACCAAAATTGAAGCTAACAGAAGTTATAGGTGTCTTGCGAGACAAATAATAAACTAAAAGAGAAAGATTTCTGTTTTTTTTCCATCTCGCATCATAATTAAAATAATGGCTCTTGTGGGTATGTGCTGTTCATTGTCCATACACATCCTAGGAAAACTTGAGGCCTGGTCAAACAACTTCTGCCGAAACTCAGGGACAGGCATGTACAAGTAAGATTCTTATCTCGCTATTATTCATCGAATTAAAAGTAACATAGTAGTAGTAGTGACTAGTCACGGTTTCAAATTTTATTTGCTTGCTTCTCGATCAGGCGGCCGAAAACTATATACCTGCAGCTGACAATACAAAATTTGCGGGTCAGTTACAGCATATAGTACCCAGACGGTCCAGTGGCTATGAGGTTCCCATAGGATTTTCCCAGGCCTCAGTGCAGGTATAATCAATCTGCGACTGAGAACAAGGTTGAATGAAATATCACAGCAAATAACTCAATGTAGAATTAGACCCTTGCTATTTTCGAGAGCAAACAGTAATAATTAGCACATTGATATACTCACTTGTAGCAAATGCTTGCGCTGTAAATATACAGAACGGCTACCAGAGCGGTAACAACTGTTGTAACAGTCCACAGATCTAAAAACGCAAGGAAAAATCACAATGACTTATACTTGACTTAGGGAATGTGTGCTGTAGTGCCCTGGTTCTACGTCAAAAACCTCAAAAAGCCACAAGGACCAAAGGCTTTCGCTAGAGTGTTAAAGCAACAGGTGCTTTTGGAACCCATACTGTAGCCAAAAGCCTTCATCATAAGCAAAAAAGAAAAGTCAGAAGTCTAACTGAGCCATTAAAGATGTCCATTAATAATACTCGTGGTAAAGGGCTCTCAGAGAACTCAATCTCTTTTTAGGCGTTTTACATTTCCTGCAAAAGAAACACGATCAAATTGTGAGTGGCATCATGATTGATAAATAATATGAGTAAAATGGTTAATGGTGACATGTACAGGGTCAGAATGCAAGTGTGGTTAGTTGAGGCATTCACAGTGTCAGCACACACAAGGATATAAATGACGCATCATAATAACAATAATACACGTGGTAAAGAGCTCTCAGAGAACTCAATCTCTTTCTAGGCGCTTTCAATTTTCTGCAAAAAAACAAGATTGAATAGTGAGTGGTATCATGCTTGATAAACAACATGAATAGCATGGTTAGGGGTGACATGCCCAGGGTCAGCATGCAAGTGTGGTTAGTGGCAGCATGCACAGTGTCAGCACGCATAAGCACATCAAAGAGAATCACAGGGACCCACTAACGGCTGTCCTAAATAGGTTTGTTTTTTAATTCTTTTTAAATGTAGTCAAGTCAAGGAATGTTCTGACACAAGTCGGAAGTCACACAGATCTAATAGATAATGTCCTAAATAGGTGCAGTTTAATTTGTTTTTAAATATCGACATGTCTGGTGATATCGCAGAGGAAGTCGGGAATGAGTTCCAATCTTTGAGAGCATATGAACTAAATTCACGGTCTCCAAAAGATTTGAGGTTTGTAAGAGGTATAGGTAAACAGCTAGGTAAACGAGCAAATAATAAGGTAATAGGTAAAAAGCTTCCGGAAAGCAGATGGTACAAAGCTTGGCTTGGTGGGTGAGAAGATAAGATAAGTAGGCTGGAGTCGAATAATGAAGGGACTTAAAATTGAGCGACAGAACCTTGAAGTCGTTCCGTTGCTTGACTGGTGGCCAGTGCAGGTCAAGGAGAAGTCGTATGGTGTGGCAACTGTGATGCTCACGACAGACAAGCCTAGCTGAATTGTATACAAGTAGGACTGTGGGAAAAGCATGGGTCATTGCTGCCAACAAGAAATAAGTCATTGCACGAGTAATGCGGTATTGAGAGTGGATCTAAAGCTACTGACACAAAAAGTCTTCACGTAAAGGAGTAAAACAGCTGCTATTATTCATTGGGATAAGAGAACGTAAGGGTAAGATGAGGATAAAACTGGTGCAGCAGTTCAGCTAGGTACGACGGAATATGTGTTTTGGATGGTGAAGAATAAAGAGTAACTGGTATAGGGTCACCAGGCTCCAACTTAAGTGGAAGTAAATAAGGCATTTCTTCGACAGCAGCCGCAGAAAAGTTCTTAATTAATGTTGTAGAATGGGACTCTGGTCAATAGTTAAGTATTTATTTTAGTCTTTTTGAAGGCATGAATGTACACAATTCTTCAGTGAAGAAGCTGAAAAAAATGAGCCGAACCCCTAAGATATGGAGAATGAAATTCGGCATTGTCCTACAAATAACTCGCTGTCTGCAATTAGCTTATGCCTCAAAAATGCAGTTTTCAAGAGAAAAAAGAGCCCCTACATGTTTAAGCTTTCGTGTGTCGCCATGATGGTAGTCTATCAAACTGCATAAATCGGTGTTTTGAATTGGACTTTATAAATTTAAATTCAAACATTTTCGCACCCAAGGCGCATCCTTTGCAGCTCTTTAGTTATTAAAAAGCAGTCACTACGAGTCTATGCATGGAAATAACCTAGGATAGTATGCTCGTTGCTCGCCACAACACACACCACACCTCGTCGGTACAAGAACGTCCTCCTCCCCTGACATCCAGCTTGACTCGCGATGCGCCTCGCGACGTCCCTCAATCATCTTTGACGACATCCTCTTGCATTTCTTCACGTGCCACCCCATCTGAGGCTCCTTGCTCGCCCTGATGCTGAAGCTCTCTGCCTTACCTCAGCCTGCGGGACAGCTGTCACCGACTACTACAGATGCTCCACGTTCGCCTTGAAAGTTCATCGAGCTATGACTGCCCAGTGTACAGGCCAGCGTCCTGGTGAAAGACTGGCACGTCTTCGTGGCCACCGTCCTTCTTCTAAGCAAGGACTGCTTGTTGCTTGCTGGATGCATAATTAAGGATCACGAGCTAAGGCACAGCTGCACTCGTTCTGAACCTCAGCCACCTCAACCGGTGACCCTGCATCCGGCGGTCCACGGCCGTGGGAGGAACGCAAGGTTGCATCAGGAACGCCTCTAGGCGTTCAACCGCACCAAGGCCGTCCTCAAGATCCTGCTGCCAGCGCCAACATACTTCACCAGTGACCTAGCAACCTGCTGCTCCTACTGGGAGACCGAGTCGCAGGCTCAACCTGTTGACAATAACAGTCTGCAGACTCAACTGCCCTGGACCATCTCTTCTCACTCGGCTCAGCTATCTAAATTGATGTCTCCCCTGTCAGAGGAGGACGTTGCCGCCCCCTTTCGCAGAGCCTGTATTATGTCTCAGGGAGCTCACCGTCTGGAATATCGCCACATACGCCTCGTCGACCCTGGTTGCAAGCTTGCTCATCGCTTGCATTCTGAACGGTTGCATTCATTTCGTGGACATTCCTTCGTCGTGGGAAAAGGGTTTTAGCACCCTTATATATAAGAACGGCGACCCAACCATGCCCAGTAACTTCCATCCCATCACACTCTTTACAAGCTGCTTTTGGGCAGTCTTGCCTGACTGTGCAAGTTTGCTGGTGGCCGTGGGCTACAATCGCTGCTACAAAAGGTCTTTGTTCCGAATGGCTTCCTAGAGCAATCCTTTCTTGTTGAGAGAACCTTTGATAAGGCCAGAGATCGGCAGTGGCTGGCATTGTGTACTCGGCATTCATCGACATAGAGAATGCTTTCGGCATCATTCAACATGTCTCCCTTCTCAGTGTGCTTCGGAATACCGGAGTGGAGGAGAGCTTCTGCAGGTTTGCTGAGCTCGTCTATAACGGCTCGCTCCTGGAGCTTCAATTGTGAGGAGAGACGTTGGTGGCGTTTCCTACGGCTGCCGGCGTCCGGCAGGGTGACCTTTTATCCCCAATTCTTGTGGATCTGGCGATTGATCCGGCTGTCAGAATCACTGCTAACATTCAAGAATCCTGTTTCATGCTTAGCAGAACCTCCCTGTTGATCTGTGCCTTGGCAGATGACCTCGCTCTGTTCTCAGGACGTCATCTGGTCTTCAAGCAACGTGTCCACAGTGGAACAGGCTGCGTCGATGCTGGGCATGCAGTTGCGGCCGGCGAAATGTTGTATCGTCGCCCGAAAGGGTTCAAAGACCGTGCCCACCTCAATCACCCTACATGCCAGGTGGATCCCCGAGCTGCTGGAGATCGAGACAGTGGCCTACATTGGAGCCCTGCACGGCATCGGACAGCCTATGGCTGAAATAGAGCAGGCCTGTAATTTAATTTAATGTATCTCTGTCTGTAACTCCACAGAGCCATAAAGACTATGTGGGTGTTAGGCAGGAGAGTTTTGTTTAGTGCACTCACAGACTAAGCGGCCTTCGGTAAGCTTTCGGTAGCCACCAGACTTCATCTCACTGAACAAAGAGAAAGTGGGAAGCATAGCAGAGTCAGGAGAGCAGGCCTGCTCTTCCCTTACACGGGACAATAACCTGTTTTGGGCCAGACTTCTCGGCCCTTGGAAAAAGCTTGATGCCTTGCATAATTTCCTCCTGCCACTGCTTGAATACCTTAGTTGGGCGCTGCTTGTGCCTAATTCCGCTATGAAACCAGCCGAAAAGGCTCTGATGGAGCTATGTTGCTTCGTATTCGGTCTGCCGAACTTTGCATCTGGCTCTGTTGGCGGGCTTGGCTTGATCCACTTCGGGACGAACGCCTCCATCGTACGAGCTGCGAAAGCCTGTCTCATACTGTGCTCACCAGATGCCTGCATACGTCATGTCACCCGTCACAGACTCGACTGGGCAGTCGCCAACCTGGATGGCACGACATTGTCTGACTAGGGGTGTTCGCGATATCTGAGCCCAGGATTCTTCGACCCTGGAAGCACGGTTCGCCCGATCTCGCTGTGGTCAGGTGTGGGTAATTGCCTCAAGCGGCTCTCTTGTCGTCTGTCGCGAACCGGCCCTGAAGTGCGGCTGTATCCACCGACCATGACGGCATCGAGGTCTGGGTCGTGCCACGAGTGGTCATCACGAAGCTGCGAAAGTACGCCTGGCTCGTGGAAGGCCGTCCTTGGACGGCCCAGCCAGCACAGGGCAGGGTCAGCCAAAGCTTGGCCACTGAGAGATTTGCCTACCACAGTCACTTCTTGACCACGGGTCTTGGTCTGTCGTTGAGGGCTTGGTGGTTTTTTGTGCCGAGCGCTCCTGAATATGCTGCCAGTGGCTGCTGCCAAGAGTCGAGCATACTTTAGGACGGTTACCAGCTGCCACCTATGCTGCACAAAGGTAGAGACTGCTTGCCACGTCTGGAGCCACAGCCGGCTGATGCTGAATACAATTATGGCCCGAGACAACCTGGTTCAGGCCACCTAATCGGAGCTCTTCAGGCCACCATGCTCAACTACATGTCGGCAGGCCGCGCCCTCTCACTTGC
Organism: Cristatella mucedo; assembly: GCA_009760855.2. NCBI lineage: Eukaryota > Metazoa > Bryozoa > Phylactolaemata > Cristatellidae > Cristatella > Cristatella mucedo. The sequence continues at coordinate 126,569 of WPIO01000180.1, forward strand.
CAGTGGTCTGGCTGTCAATCCGGACCTGGTCATTGACAATTGCTCTGATTTAGTAATTACTGATGTTACTGTGTCCTTCAAAGCAGTGACGATGCTCCTATTATGGCGGCCCGAAAAAAGACCATAAATATGCAGCCACTGCTTGGTCTTTCCTGACTGCCTGGTACCGATAGGCCATTCGTTGTCAGAGCTCTCGGCGTGGCAAAATAATGAAGCTTGCCTGGCTGACCTCGGCATCCCACGTGCATACAGGACGGTTTTAAGGCAGAACTGCTTCTCCGACACCATTACTGGATCGGAAGTGGTGTGGTTCTTGTTCCTGAACCCAGAGGACCAGGTGGCAACCGAAATCCCGGCAGAGCAGGGCACCACCGGCTATAGCATATAGGCACCTTAAATATTTTAATAAATATTGAAAATCATTTGACATCTCGTCTCGACTTCTGAAACTCACTGCTTACTGACCTACCAGCATGTGCGATCAGGCGATTGCAGCTGGTGCAAAACTCTGCAGCTAGGCTTGTCTGTCGTGAGCGTCACAGTTGCCACATTACTCCACTTCTCGCCGACCTGCACTGGCTACCAGTGAGGCAACGGATTGACTTCAAGGTTTTGTCGCTCACTTGTAGGTCTCTTCATTCTATGGCTCCAGCCTATCATTCAGATATACTACCCCATCAGGCCAAGCATCGTACCACTCGCTTTTCGGAATCCAACAGTCTAGAAATACCTCGTACAAACCTTAAATCCTTTGGAGACCATGCATTTAGCTCGTATGCTCCCAAAGCCTGGAACTCCCTCCCGACCTGCGTCAGAACCTCTCCTGACCTGACCACATTAAAAGAAACTTAAAAACACACCTATTTAGGACAGCATTTAGTGGGTCCTTGTGATTCGTCCTTGTTGTGCTTATGCGTGCTGACACTGTGCATGCTGCCACTAACCACATTTGCATGCTGACCCTGTGCACGTCACCCCTAACCATATTATTTATTTTGTTTGTTTTTCAAGCATGATTTTACTTACTATTCTATTGCGTATCACTTTGCAGCAAATGTAAAGCGCCTAGAAAGAGATCAAGTTCTCTGAGGGCGCTTTATCAAGTGCAATATTATTATTTTTATTATTATTTGATATAGCAAACCAAGAGAAGTGAATATCTTTCTAGATGCCTTAAAGTTTCTTCAAAGCAAATACAATCGAATGTTTAGCTGTAGCATGCTCAATTAGCAAGGATAACATGGTTAGGGATGACATTCACATGGTCCGTGTGCAATTTCGCTTAGTGGCAGCAAGCATAGTATCAGCACACATAAGAGCATAAAGGGCGAACCACGGGGATCTGCTAGATGCTCTTATAAATGGATGCGTTTTTAGTTTTTTTTAATAAGAATAAGTCAAGAGATGTCGCGACACAAGTCAGGAGTGAGCTCAAAGCTTTGGGAGCATACAAACTAAAGGCGTGGTCTCCGAAGGATTTGAGGTTTGTACGAGGTACAGGTAAACAACTAGATTCCGAGAAGCAGGTGGTTCTATCCATAGCCTGGGGGGCGATAGATCTAAGAGGTAGTCTGAAGGCAAAGAATGTAGGGACGTGAAAATAAATGGAAAAACTTTGAATACAAGTATACAAGTATATCGAGGGTTTTGTCCTTACAGTAAGCTTAATGAACCACTAGATAATTTAGCACAACTAGCATGGGAGCTGCATACCCAAACCTCTAGATTTCTTAGCTGATATTTCGTTGCATGGTTTTAATACCATTAACCAAATTTTACTGCATTTAGTTTAGCTTTGAGTAAGCCATTGAAGGAGAACCCGAATAAAAGACCTTCGTGAGACGGACCTGATCTCACTGAGTAAGCCTGGTGCACCGGAGATAAGAAGCATGGCGAAGAATAAAAATAGGTTGCCTGAAGGGAGACCGATAGCCACGCCGAAATATGTCCGGCCAAAGGTTGACTGAGAATCAGGTGTCTTACCACTTGCTAGCGAAATCCAGTTTTCAAGCCGCTCTAAGTATTCCCCCAAAAGCCCAGTGACCAGTGGACCCACGGCACTTTCGGTGGCGTTTTTACTTGCTTTTCGGAATTGTCGAAACCATGACCATACCGGAAAAATTACCATCAGGCCAACCTAAAAATATAAAAAATATTCCTAGTAATTTAAAAAACGCCTAATAAAATAATGATCATAATGAATGACAAAATCTATAGCAAAGACAGCTCGTTGAAAGTACTTCCAGCGTTAAGGCTAATTTCAGTAGTCAATGTCTGATCATGAACAATTGGTATATTCATTCACTCTGCTAGTTACTCATGATGCCCACGTCTTGATTGATGGAAAAGACTAATACAGATGGAATATTAAGATAAACTTGTAGCCGGGATATCTGATATATATCGTCAAGTTTATGCAAATAAGAAATTTGTTCTAACTAAAATTAGCTAATAGGTGCGCCGTAATTAAAGTGGTATCGCCTTCAAAATATGCGTCACAAATATTTAATTTTTTATGGGAGAGGGCCCAGCCTTAAGTAACCCTTTACATCAGGCTTCAGGTTCTCGACCTTTGCTACCCAGTTCATGGATTCGAGTAATGGAGCAGGCCCCTTTTGTCCCATAAGCAGATGCACATGGCCTTTTCCCCAGTTCCGAGGATAATGCCTACTGCATTTGCAGTGTGCAGTTCCAACTACAATTGCCCTACTGTTTGATAGAAATAAAATAATAAATTGCCAAAGCAATTAAATTAATGACACTTATCCTCAACCTACATGATATATATAGTTTTCAAAATGAGTTTGTCAGTACGTAGGTCTGCAAACACTAGTTATTGATGTCATGCTTTCAATATATGCTTTGTGATATTTACAGTACTAACAAGATGATAAGTGATGGGCGACAGGTAAAAATACCAGCCAAAATTTCTTAGCAAGATTTGTACCCAAGTGCAATTTTTTCCAGTTTTTGATATTGAACAACTAATTAAGCATTGAATAGAAAAATATAAATGAGTTGAATTCAAGTTGGAATTTTATAAAAAAATACATAGGTAACAAATTAACAGATCTCTCAGGAGAACTGATGAAATTGAAGAACCTGACAAGAAAAATTACCCGACGTTCTAAAAGGTATTTGAATTACTGAGATTGAGACTTCGTACTGCTATAACCTTATTCATTAAGGAATGATCTTTATTTTCAAAATCACAATTGCCTGGGAAAAATCATTGGCCGGTTTGGTCCAATTAAAGGAGTTAACTTTATTATTTAATTAATACTGCAGAAATATTAACAAACATTCCATCAAAGTGTCCTGAATTTATTGAACTTATTAATCAATAAAGTTTAATAATTTAAAAAAAAGATTTTCATCGATTTTTCGTTATTTGTTTTATTAATCTAGGATATTCAGAGTATAACCTTCTATCGCCTGCTGTCTTGAAGCTAAGGAATGGAACAACTGATGCATCGTCCACAAAGGATTTGAGGGCATTAGGAGGCTTAAACGGGTCAGCAGTTCAGCTAGGTATCAAGGAGCAAAGCCACATGCACCTGAGACAAAGCATTGGTTTATTTGCAAACATCATGAACGATAGCTGTTACGGCAGATCAAGTTCAATTAATTAGGAGGTTTGCAAATTAAAGTAGAGATCAGTTGATTGACTATGCTCCTACAGCTCCTATAGCTCGAAAAGAGCCTTACTAATCTCTCCCATCTTGGATTACAGATTCAGTGACTCATGCTGTACAATCTAAGCATGGGGAGCTAGAGCGACTTCCTCCTGTACTAACCCCTGGGGATAAATATGTATTGCTTACTAAAACTATCAGAAAGACCTTTAAAGACAGAGCTACTAAAGACAGTGCTCTCTCCGAATTGAGCACTGAAAATAATTCTGCCTCAAGCAGGTGAAGCATTTCCTCAGCCTACAAGAAAGTGCTCCAATTTTCGAGCGACGAGTGACCAAGTTTCCAACCATGCTCGGAACAACAGTTTATAGCTCTGACTTTTAATTTTATTGGGGCGCTCCATACGAGCCTTGGGCATTGCAAGCATTAATTTTTATCTTAATAGCACCTAGTTGATTTTCAATTTGCAGCATTTACGCTGCCTGTAGCCGGTGCCCACAGATTGTACAATACGAAACGAACATCCGGGGTTCAGGCATCGTGGGAGAAGCTCCCCACTTGCGTCCTGGGCTACCAGTGAGTGACTGAGTGCATGTGCATTGCTTTAGTGGCCGATGAGAAGAAATGACTAATTTCCACAGGCAGAATGAACGAATGCAGTCTGTGTCTTTCGTCTGATAACAGAAATGAGGTTGTCTTTAGTATAAAGGCAGAATTTAAATACCTACAGTTGGGATTTCACCTGATTTCTACTGACCTGGTATGTTGCAGCCATGAGGATTACAGCAGTAGCCACCAATCTGGTTGGAAACTGGAAATATGGTGTGGACTTGTAGACAAATGTGGCCATAAATTTCTCCTTGTCAAACATGCCTACAGAATGCAGGTCCATCCTGAAAAAGCATGATCATGCTTTGCAGAAAGGCACAATTAAGGATCTTCATTTGAAGACTTGTGGATACACACTGAGATATCAAGGTTAACCGATTCTGCACTGGCCTAAATAAAAGATAAAGCACTCGCAGCGCTACTGCTAGCTCTGCTAGTAGCCCAATGGCAATCTGATCGCTAATTGAGTCTGCTTTATTTTGCCATGCCGAAAATTGATCCTGGATGTAAGAAAAAGTTTACTCAAACTAAGAGATGATAAATATGAACTGCTGCTCATAAGACACCCTAAGCATGTAGCTGGATTATAAGGCTTTGCTGTTGTAATAGGCGATACTTTTGTGCGACCATCACCACGTGCTCTGCACGTCTAAGTTTAGGTGTCGTTTTCGACAGTTGCCGAAATTTTAAAAGCTTCATTCAGAACACTGCTTCCAAAGCTAGCCATCAAGACCGATCCCTATCCGATTCTTCCGGAGCTGCCTTTACCGGTGATTTGAAAAGAATTTAACTTTAAGCTAATTCATTCTGCTTCGGCTAGATTATTGTAATTCCCTTTTGGCTGGGATTCCAAACAAAGCGACGAGGTCACTGTAGCTGGCTATGAAAATGGCTGCAAGGCTGGTTTTCAAATCCCAGAGGTTTGAGCACGTGTCTCCATTGCTAAAAGAGCTAGGATATCTGCACGTTGATCAACCGATAAAGAGCGACGCTCTAACACTGACCCGGGAGGCTTGATTTCTCCATACCTAACTGAACTGCTGCGCCAGTTATAGCCTCCTCGCGCCTTTGAATCCTGTATGGACAATACCGTAGATGGTTCATTCCTTCATTTAAAAACCATTGACGACAGAAGGTAATGCCCTTCAGGTCTTAGGCTGTGGAACTCGCTTCCGCAATTATTATGCCACAACTATTCTCCTACTGCCGACTCACCCTTTCAGCCGTCCTGAACTGCTAATTCCATGCTACTCACTGCCTCAACTGCTCTCCTGACTGAGCTCTCCTGCCCACTTTTTCATTTTTGTGTGATATGACATCTGTTTGCTACAGAAAGACGATTAAGCTGTGGGTGGGCTTTGCAAAAATCTGCTATGTAACACCCGCATAGTCTTTGTGGCTTTGAAGAGTTATAGACGGAGGTACATCACGTTAAATTTAACATCGCTACAAGTGCCAATTGGTAAGGCTGTTTGATAAGCTTGAAAGGTGTCAGTTTGGGTTCATTGGGTTTTTCTTCCTTACAACTGTTTGGCGGTTAAAAACTATTCAAAGTGCAACGAAAGTAGGTTTCCTATGCAAAGTTTTCAAAAAGGTTTTGTATCTTGCATTATAAATTAGCGACACACAGTACTTACTCGTGCCAAGGTAGAGGTGCAGATCCTAAGAGCCGCCCCACGTGTCGAAGGTGATGCTCTTCTGCTAGAAGCTGCGAGTGATATCAAGAACAGAACAGTTATTGACAGCTAACGAGTGGAAGCGGAATTATTCGAAGGCAATGTCAGAGCGTCACTTGCATAACTATGCAACTAGGTTACCTGAGGCTTAGGATACAGCCCAAATTGGCGCTTCTGAACGCACCTCACTGCTTGCAGGAAGAAGTTTGCTATAAGCCCAATTAGGAAAAGCAAAGATGGTGCGTTGTAGAACAGAGTATTGTACTTTGTCAGTGCCTAAAAATAGAAGGCAAAGACGCACCAGAATGTTTTATGTACTATAATAACATTGCAGTATATAGTGTGACATACATAGCTAAGCTGCTACATATGTTTTAGCATCATAGTACCGTCTGTCCGCCAATGAACAATAAGTAGCAGAGCTTTTCACAAACCTCAAGGCCATTTGTCAAACAAGCTTTTGAAAGTACTAGGCTGTGGAGCTTCCAATCACAATTCTGACACAGCAGCATATAACCATCTGCTGACGACGATGGCACATAATTCCCAGCCATCCGAGCTTTTACTTTCATAATAGTATTAATAATAATAGTACACTTGATAAAGCGCCCTCAGAGAACTCAGTCTCTTTCTATGTGCTTTACATTTGCTGAAAAGTGAAACACGATTGAATGGTGAGTAATATCATGCTTGATAAACATGAATAACATGGTTAGGGGTGACATGCCCAGGGTCAGCATGCAAATGTAGTTAGTGGCATCATGCACAGTGTCAGCACACATAAGCACACGAATAAAAAATTACAGGGACTAACTGAATGCTGTCCTAAATAGGTGCGTCTTTAAGTTCTTTTTAAATGTGGTCAAGTAAGGGGATGTTCTGACGCAAGTCGGGAGAGAGTTCCAGGCTTTGGGAGCATACAAACTAAATGCACGGTCTCCAAAGGATTTGAGGTTTGTACGAGGTAGTGACAAACTTCTGGATTCCGAAAAGCGGGTGGTGTGATGCTGAGCCTTGTGGGGGAGTAGATCTGAGAGATAGGCTGGAGGCAAAGAATGAAGTGACCTAAAAGTGAGCAACTAAACCTCGAAGTTGATCTATTGCTTGACTGGTAGCCAGTGCAGGTCGGCGAGAAGTCCATACTCCTGACATCCTCAATTACCTTCCAGACTCAGTTATTCTTATTTTAATAATAATAATTATCACTTTGCAGGGCCCCATTGGGTGACTTAATCTCTTATTGGGCTCTAAAAATTACATCTTTCCAACATGACTGCCAAGCATAATCTAGGCTATCACTTCTATACTGGTGACACTTAGTTTTACCTTCGCTTTTTTCCCTCCCAGCCCTCGAGCAAGTTAAATTCTTTCCACTCCCTTGATGCATGTATTGATGATATCCCCACGTGGATGACAGCAAATTTTCTTACTATAAATGATGATAAAATTAATTTAAGAGTTATATGCAAACTAAGTGTGATTCAGAAATTGGAAAACCAAACGCTCAAAATCGGCTTAGTCAGCATATCTCCTGTTAAATCTATACAAAATCCCAGTAGAATGTTCCAAAGTGACCTTTCGTTTGACGACCACATCAGCTCAGCAATCAATTCGGCCTATTTTTTAGCTAATTAACGTGCCGAAAATTAGGGCTGGTTTAGATACGGATAGTACATCTAAGTTGGTCCATGCATTTATGACATCCCGTTTTGACTTCTAAAACTGGCTTCTTTCTGACCTACCAGCGTGTGCCGCCAGGCGGTTACAGCTTGTGCACAACTCTACAGCTAGGCATGTCTTTCGTGAGCTTCGCAGTTGCCAAATCACACCACATCTTTCCAAGCTGCACTGGTTATCAGTCAAGCAATAGACCAAATTAAAATGTTTTTTCGCTCACTTTTAGGTTCCCTTCTACTTTAGCTCCAGCCTACCTATCAGGTCTGATCCCCCAAACGTGCCAAGTATCTTACAACCCTCTTTTGGGAACCTAACTGTTTGCCTGCACCTCGAACAACATCAAGACCTTTGGAAAGCGTGCATTTAGTTCGAATGCTCCCAAAGCCTGGAAAACTAACCTGACTTGCGTCGGGACACCCCCTGACTTGACCAAACTGAAAAAGAAATAAAAAACGCGCCTATTTATGTCAGAATTTAGTGGGTTCTTGTGATTCGTCATTTATCTGCTTATGCCTGCTGTACTCTTGCATGCTGCCAGTAACCACACTTGCATGTTTAGCCAGTGAATAGCACCTCTAAGAATGTTATTCATGTTGTTTAGCAAGCACGATACCACTGACCATTAGATCGCCCTGCCTTTGAAGCAAATGTAAAGAGCCTAGAAAGAGATGAGTTCTCTGAGGGCACTTTATCAAGATTATTACAATTATTAATTGTGGAAAGATAGTACAATCAAATGAATAGCCATAGCATGCACCAGGACAACAAGCCCAACATTGTTAGAGGCAACGTGCACAGTGTTGAAGTGCAAAGTATGGTTAGTAAACGATGATACAACCGAACTGCTGCTCATAGGACACCCTAAGCGTGTGGTTGGATTAAAAGGCTTTCCTGTTATAATAAGTGATGCTATTGTGCGACCATCGCCACGTGCTCGAAATTTAGGTGTCGTTTACTAGAGCGGTCTCAATTTTTAAAGCTTCATTCAGAAGACTGGTTCTACATGTAGCCATCGCGTCCGATCCCTGTCTAAGATTAGGGGCTGTCTTCCACAGTGACTTGTAAAAAATTTAATTAGCTCTTTAGTTATGTCTCGGCTTGATTATTATAATTCCCTTTTGGTTGGGCTGCCAAAGAAAGCTATTAGGCCACTACAGCTGACTATGAATATGGCTGCAAGGCTAGTCTTCAAGTCTCAGCGGTTTGAGCACGTGTCTCCTTTGCTGAAAGAGCTAGGATGGTTGCCGGTTGAGCAAAGGATACAGAGCAAAGTTCTTACGCTGACCCAAAAGGCCCTCCACTGCTTGGCTCCTTCATACCTAGCTGAACTGCTGCACCAGTTTCAGCCTCTTCGCGCCCTCAGGTCCTGCGTGGACAATAAATTAGCTGTCTCTTTCCTTTGCTTGAATACCGTTGGCGACAGAAGCTTTAGCTGTGCAGGTCCTAGACTGTGGAACTCCCTTCAACAATTCTTACCCAATGACAGCTACTCTCCTACTGCCGACTATGGCTCATCCTTTTCAGCGGTCCTGAGCTGCTACCTCCACACTACTCACTACCTCAACTGCTCTCCTGACTCCGCCATGCTTCCCAATTTCTCTTGGTTGCGTGAGACGAAGTCTATTGGCTACCGAATGCGTACCGAAAGCCGCATAGGCAGTGAGTGTGCTATGCAAAACTCTCCTGTGTAACACCCACATTGTCTTTATGACTTTGTGGAGTTGCAGACGGAGATACATCACATTACGTTACATTACATTACATTACATTACATCACATTACATTACATTACATTACATAACATCAGTGGTAGAATGCCCTAGGTCATCACCCATAAGCACAAACAAACAAATCGCCAGGACCCAAAAATTGCTGTGATAAGCTTTTATCATTCTATTTAAACATCGTCAAAGTAAAGGGATGGCTTGACGGCAGTGTGAAATACGTTTAAGGCTTCACGATCATATGAACTAAAAGCGGAATTTTTAATAGATTTGAGGTTCGCCTGAGGGATAGCTAAGCGATTTGAGTTAGATAACGGACGGTATAGTGCCCTAAGTGGGAGGAATAGTTCTATCGTTAGGCTGAAGATATAAATTGAAAAGAACTAAACGTGGGTGACCAAACCTCCATGTCAATGCGTTGCTTGTCTGGGAGCCAGTGCCGATCGGTGCGAAGTGATGTGACGTGGTAACTGGGATGCTCACAACATTCATGCCAAGCTGCAGAGTTTTGAAACAGATGTAAGGGCATGATTTCGCTGGCCGACAGACCAGAAGCAGTGAGTTAAAGAGGTCATGACGGGACGTCACGAAATGTATGGAGCAGCTTCGATATAACATGCCTGTCTAAACAAGCCCATGTTTTAGCTATATCGAGTACCTGATAGTGGACAGTCGTGACTGTGGACCTGATGTGGCGATCTATTGAAATTTCACTTTGGAATTGGAACCTAGATTTCGATCAGATGTAATAGGGTATTCCGGGAAAAAATAATTTTGAGTGTTAAACCTTAACATTTCGGTGTTACAGTTGGTTTGCCCATAACACTTTACCTAGTTTTAGAATAGTCAAATTTTATAATATTTGTTGCCATAAATGTGCAGCTGTCAGCAATATAATTGGTACAGGAGATGAGGTAATTCTACATGCTAGAGAACTGGGAGGTATGCAAATCTACCAATAGGTTCAATCTACATGCAAGTACCTCTGAAATATAGGGTACATCAGCGCTCTGTGCTAGGTTCGGTTCTTTTCACGGATTACACTCTCCCTCTTGCTGGTGTGATTGCCAAGCACAATCTCGGCTTTCGCTTTTATGTGGATGACACTCAGTTGTACCTTTGCTTTCATCCCTCCCAGCCTTCGAGCACCTCAAATTCTGCCAGCATATCTCCAGTTGAATCAGCTCAAAATCTACTTGTCATATTCCAAAGCGTCCAATCGTTAGACGACCATATCAGCTCCACAGTCAAATCTGCCTATTTTCAGCTTCAAACCATTGCAAAAATTTGGGCTTGTTTAGATAAGAATATCTCATCCAAGTTGGTCCATGCATTCGTGACATCGCGTCTCGACTTCTGCAAATCACTGCTTACTGGTCTACCAGCATGAGCGATCATGCGATTGCAGCTGGTGCAAATCTTTGTCTGTCGTGAGCGTCGCAGTTGTCACATTACTCCACTTCTCACCGACCTGCACAGGCTACCATCAAGCTACGGATTGACTTCAAGGTTTTATCGCTCTCTTTTAGGTCACTTCATTCTTTGGCTCCAGCCTATCTATCAGATATACTCCCCCATCAGGCCAAGTATCGTACCACCCGCCTTTCGGAATCCAACAGTCTACAAATACCTCATACAAACCTTAAATCCTTTGGAGACCGTGCATTTATTTTGTATGCTCCCAAAGCCTGGAACTCCCTTACGACTTGCGTCAGAACATCCCCTGACCGCATTTAAAAAGAACTTCAAAAGACACCCATTTAGGACAGCATTTATTGGGTCCCTGTGACTCGTCCTTCATATGCGTATGCGTGCTGACACTGTGCATGCTGCTACTAACCACATTGCATGTTCGTTATGCTGACCCAGTGCATGTCACCCCTTACCATGTTATTCTATTGTTAGTTTATCAAGCATGATATCACTCCACATTCAATTGCATTTCCCTTTGCAGCAAATGTAAAGCGCCTAGAAAGAGATTAAGTTCTCTGAGTGCTCTTTATTAAGTCCATTATTATTAATATTATTATCAAGTGAAAGTCCCGATCCTGCTCGACAATGACATTAGCAATAGGGAGAGAACTAAAAGTGAAACCAAGCACAGAGCCCTGAGGTATTTCAACGGTTCCTATATCCGTTCACTAAAGCCGTGACGGCACACTAGGTAAGGAGGTTGCTTTTCACGACTTCGGTCCCTTAGGTCGTGGGTTGGAATCCTGTGGTAGGTAATCCCATATTGCAGCTGCAAGAGATGGCTGTAGCCTTAAAGGCTCTTTTGTCGCTATGAAAAAGAGTTGAATCGGAATTTTTTTTCATTTCGATCTTAAGTCTCGATCTGACATATGATATTAACCAAAGCAGTGCTGTGTCAGTGATATATATAAATAAATAAATAAATATAAATATATATATATATGTATATATATATTTATTTATTTATATTTGGATTGGTGAAAATTCCTATGAGGAGACAAGCCATCAGAAGTTCGTATTCACCGTAATATATATATATATATATATATATATATTTATTTATTTATTTATTTTTATTTGGAGTGGTGAAAATTCCTATGAGGAGACAAGTCATCAGAAGTTCGTATTTCACTGCTCATGTTGGCAGCACGTGCCCATCAACAGGTTTGAACCCAGCGGTCGCTTGCTCGAACTTGCCGCCTCTTAGCGATCGTGGTGAGCCATGATGGCACACTAGGGACGTGGTTTTTTTTCACGACCTCGGTCCCGAGGTCGTGGGTTCGAATCCATTGGTGAGCGATCTCGTATTGTCGCTGCAAGTTTGGGGCGATAGCCGTAAAGCGTAAAGCTTAAAGCTTTTCTGTTGCTACACAAAATGCAGGCTGCTGAATCTGCTAGTATTTGGGCAGGCCATCGTTCTTCACCACCTTTGCAAGTGGTGGAAAACGCCGCCAAGGCCTTCTAACGCCAAATTAATGAGACAGCTGACTCATCCAAGACATAAATCTTGTCCTTTTAAGCATAACCTGTTCCTCGAAACAGTTCAGTCGCCGCTCATATAGTCATCGTCACGACAGCGGCTCCATTTCAGTACGGCGCCAGCTCCCAGCTCGCGTCAGCAACTCAGACGTTAACTGGAGCCTGCATGCTCAATTTACCTCGTCACAGACACTACGAGTCTACGAGCAGCGGAGACGTTTGAGAACGGAGACGTGCTTTAAAGGAAGGAGAGCACAGCGAAATGCCCAGTGATTATTGACTACAAGCTCGTGACAGCTCGTGACAGCTCGATCACCAACGATGACCTTTGCAGCTGAGCAAGAACTGAGCAGCCACTTATGAAAAGTAGCCGCGAAAGGCGAAATACACTTCCGGCTTAATTCCGGCTTAGACTTGGTTTGCATGCGAATCTTTTTGGGAATCTATAATCTGAAAATCTATAATCTCTCGTTGGTCCTTGTGAGTTTTTCGACATACTGACGGAGATAAACCACGAAGAGAGATGACGCACGACTGTATTTTGTAATCCAATAGGAATATTGAAATGAGCCTAATAGTGAAAGTACACCATGCTAGAGCTTGAACTTCCAGTAATCCTTAGTCTGATGCGATATATTAGGCTTGATACTTAAAACCGGATAGCATAGCAAGTTAGCCAGCTCAGAGTAGCATACATTGTCCTTATTGTACATCATACTTAGCTGTAATAGAATGGACAACAATTTTGATAAATTGAAAAGATAAGTCAGAGTGTTGAAAGTACTGCTGCTAAACTTGTGAGCATTCAATATCTTGTAAATTAAGAATGGTCATCATTTATGCAAATTTCCTGGCACCGGTTTGTGAGTTTTCTCTTTGCTCCTGTCACTGTCCTAAGTTAATGCAAATGATTGTGTCCAGCAGTGTATTTATACTAGCATGCTTACGGGCGCATTTAGAAATTTGAAATTAAAGACATTGTTGCAGAATCTTTATTATTAATATTTAAGACTATATTGCAAATGATGGCCCACTAGGTAAAACGGTTGCTTTTCGGGATCTTGGTCCCAACGTCGTGGGTTCAATCCCTTGATGAACGATTCTTTATTGCCTCTGAAAGCCGTCGCGATAGCCTTTAGGCTCTTCTGAGGCTGTACAAAAGAGGCTGTCAAATGAGATAGCCTTTAATTTAATTAAAAATGCGCTTCAGGAATCGAATGTCAAGTGCCTAGAAAAATGAGCTCTCGAAGGGCCCTGTATAGAATGTGTTATTGTCGTTATCAATCCTAGCTATGCAATGGCATTACTTTAAGCTGATAATGTAATTTATAAAAAAACTGTGAGTATAGTTAATTGTTTTATCTAAGCTCTATTTAGTTTTCTCCAATATATTGCCAACAATTAATGCAGATTTATCCATGACCACCTACTGAATTTTTTTCTTAGCTCAGTCACTGATCTTGTTCAGCAACATCAAATGACTTCTTCCAACAATCACAAAGGGTATAGAAAGAGAGTTAATTTCATTAGAGGGTTTTACAATCTTCAATAGTTACTAACATTATTAGTGGCAGAGATCCTTATTTGGTAATAACATCTCGCCGGTCAGTAGTAAGTAATCCTAAAATGTGTGAACTTGAATTGAGCGATTAACTAATGGATCACTCTCGAGATTGGTGCTTGAATATTATCCATCCCTGTCAATTTTCTTTACAAACGAACAGATTCTTCAAGGTTCAGGTTGGTTGATTTCTATCTGTGTTGGATCTAGTGAGTAGTAAATGAATATGCCAAAGACAGCAGATAGGCTCCGGAGGATAGCAAATATATTAAACCGCCTCTGATCATTGCAGTTAAGACACAACGACATTTGGGTCACCTTAAGTTAAGGTGAAGTGCAATGTTATCCTCTGGGTCAGTAAATTGATGGTGGATTGCATTGCCTACCCACAATCGTTTAATGACGAAGGTTATCTTACAATGAAATTTCCTTGCTCTCACCAGCCATCAGAGGGCGTGGCATAGAGCTGAGCGAGAAATTATTCAGGAGTAGGGATGGTCCTTACAGAAAGTGAGTTTATAAATATAAAGCTATTAACCCTGAAGAGATGACTAACAATATGATTAGGTAAAAAATTTCTAGGTGGTTTTTTTCTGCCCACTATTAATCGATCTTACTTTTATTTAACCTTCGTTTTTCCTGTGTCAGCTATTGGCAAAGTTGGGACAGTAACTCCTTGTTTCCTAACGAATGCCGTCACGTCTTGATCTGATGGTGGCGGTAACAAAGGCATAAGAAAAGTAGTTTCAGGTTCTGCTGCCTCTTTTAGCAAGGCAATGAGTCTTTCGTTTGTGGTTTTGTTATTCCTCTGCTGAGCTAGTATTGTTGTCACGAAGTTTTCTTTTTTGGTCAACCAACATATTGTGACACTAAGATTGTCAGACGGCAAAAAAAGTATGGTTATATATAATTCATTTATATAGCGCCACAAGAGAACTTAACCAGCTCGGCGTTATGGTTTGGCTCTATTCGGCACATTGATACTAATGCTAGGCCTAAGAAGACGATCGACAGCTAGCAGCAGATTTAAATACATCGAAGATGCATGCACCATTGATTAACAAGTGTTGGTTCAATTCCAGGACTGCTTGGCTGTTCTCCTCACGAGAAGGCGATGTAGCTCTTTTAAGGTAAACAGCTATATTCAGTCATGATTCTTGAGCCAGCTGCCGCAAGCCAGAAGGCGTTTGGAGGCGACAACCTCGAATGACTGTTTAACAGCGGTGGAACAATAGGGTGTGAGTGAGGCTATTGGCCTATATTAACCAAGGACAGATTCCATTTTTAAAAGAGGAAATACAGCCATATAGCTTGAGTAAACTATTTTAGCCTGAAGACTGACTCAAATCTGCTAATTTAGGAAATAGTCACGATAGGGTATCTTATGAGTAGCAATATATTTCTCATTTAACTTCACTGATGCAATTATTCTGCTCTGGTCATTAGTGAGCCGTAATGGCTCACTAGGTCAGGCGGTTGCTTTTCACGACCTCGGCCCCGAGGTCGCGGGTTCGAATCCTGCAGTGGGCGATCCTTTATCTCTACTGCAAGCGGTGGTGATAGCCGTAAAAGGTCGTCTGTCGCTAAGCAAAAAGAGGCTGTTCAATCAGCTAGTATTTATTTATTTATTTCATTATTTATCTACACTAACTGGAAAATCCAACCTTAGCAGGCTCACGTTTTTGGAGACGGTCTGCAATTTAGAGAGTCTTGTGGCTAATTACTATCTAATATAAGCACGGAGTGAACTTGTCTGTAGTCATCCCTCCCATAAAAACTGTAATGTGCAGGAAATTAGTCCAGCTTTAACCAGAGACTTTGTCGCTAATGCTGTGAGTAAAATTTCACCCAGTCAGTACTCACCATTAGGCTAATTGGAAGCTTTAGGGCCCTCAAAACCACACGGGTTGTGCGACGAAGCAGTTAACAGTAGACATAGGCACGCACGGTTTTCCAGCTTACGTTTATCGGTCTGTCATTCATTATTAAGCGAAATAGGTTTACAGCACACTTACGTATTTAACAGTGTAATCTGACGTCTGAATCTGGCATTGTGAAACCAACCAAATGGCAACACCGAGTCTGTGAACGAAAAGAAATGAAACGCCTCAATTTATTAAGAGTTAAAAGGACTTTAACTGCATACACCCAACCTGAAGTTTTTATTGTTTTATTAATCGATATTCTTCAATTAACTTTAGTTCAGAGGGGTGTTTTTATAAATAAAAGTTTTGGCAGAGTAAGAAGCCAGTCCTTTCCTGACGATTGTGTATGTCATATCCTTACGGATTATAAGCCGTCTTTAAGGTGGAATTCTCAACAGCAAAATTAAAAGCAAACAGATCATGTAAAAAGGCTGATAATAGTCCCTATGAATAAAGATGCAAAGCGACTCAGAAACGAAGATCTTTCCTAGCATCACAATGAACAAATAAGAGCACTCATGAGCTTTTATATGGTTGATACTAGATAATTCAGGATGAGCTACTTCAGAAGCACAGCATGTGAATAAGAAAACTCAGTCCGATGCACATACACATGTCCTAGGATATCAAATAATCAAAAAAATAAAACAATCAACGACGCCCTCATACATTAATATAAAGCCCGCGTCTTTCCTCTAGTGGTGGGTATTCCACTGCCACCAAGCAGCTATACGTACACAGAATCTGCGGTCCAGAGAAACCTCTTCATCTTCAAATTCCGCGTTCATTTTAAAAATCTCAAGTGTATATTAGTCATTTCTCAAAGATTAAGTGCCATAAATAATTCAACTCCATTGTAATCAAACAGTTTCACAAATTTTCAAGGAATCCCTTATATTAATGCTAAGATTATCAAAAAAGCACGACATTTGGCTGCTACCTTCCCACCAGAGAAGCATCTAGTTCTCAGAGGTCAACAAAGATTGCATGTGTAACCATTATCACTAGCTGCTCACTAAAGTACGAACCGTATCAGTCTCTTAGAAGCTGAATCTTCTGAATCCCGTGTTCTGATTCAATTGGCCTTCGGTTGCGTTAACTACTAACGTCTGGTCCGAAAGCCCTATTGAACATTTTTGGAAGCTTGCTTGGCTCCGGCCTACCTATCAGATATATTCCCTCACCAGGCTAAGCATCGTACCGCCAGCTTTTCAGAATCTAACTGTACCTCCTCCTCGTACAAATCTCAAATCCTATGGAGACCGTTCATGTAGTTCCTATACTCCCAAATCCTGGAACTCACTTCCGACTTGCGTCACGACATCCCCTGACTTGACCACAGTTAAAAAGAAATTATAAACGCACCACATATTTATGACAGCATTTAGTGGGTCCATGCGATTTGTCCTTTATGTGCTTATGTGTGCTGACACTGTGCATGGTACCACTAACTACACTTGCATGCTGACCCTGTGCATGTCATCCCTAACCATGTTATTCATGTTGTTTATCATGCATGATGCCACTCACCACTCGATCAGTTTCCTTTGCAGCAAATGTAAAGCTCCTTGAAAGAGTGTGAGTTTTTCGAGGGGTCTGTATCAAGTGTCACTATTGTTATTATTAAGCTCTGTGTATTTGACAATTCCGAAATCGTTTTACATTCTTACAGAGTGATTTTAATATTCATTCTTCATGAATAAATGATCCCTTATGAGTAAATTGACTCACTCTATTGTAGATTGGCTGATGAGTTGCTTCTCTGTCGTGTAATGCCTCTTTCAGGAGAGGTCCTCGTGCTCAATCAAATTTTCTCTCACAATGACAGGTTTTCAATTCTACTGATAGCTAAGCGTTACAAGTGAGGCCGTTAAATCAGCTTTTATTTAAAAATATTACATTCAAATCCTTAATAGAAATTACGAATTGGAACATACACTTTATTCATCTTGTGCTTTGGGTCTCCTTAGGTTAACGAATACTGTATCAAGGAATAATGGAGACCCTTTATAAATACACCCAGTAGAGAATAACTACATCTTTTCTTCTTCCCAGTCAGTTGTCACAGCTGATCTTGCAGGCATTAAGCACAAGACGAAGCTACCCGATAATCCGGAAGAGGCTACTTCTCTGACAATATAGGACATCACCTTACTGCAGACGTTAAACTAGCAGGGACAACTAAGCTTTGAGACTTAACACAAGGAATTGCGGAGCTGATTGTCAAACGATTAGTGAATGAGGAATTATCATAGGTTGATTAAATTGAGATTGGAAACTTTTGTATTCGGAGTTGAATAAGTATTCAGTAGCATGCGGGGCCCAGTGCATCTGAGACAGATGGACCAGAATTCATGTTAGTCAACCAGCTTGGGCCCTAAGACACCCTCACAGGTGGCGTTAAACACAGCTGAGGGATTTATTCTTACTAACCTGAGAGCTGACATGATTATAAATGTTCAGGTTACTCTGCATAAGTCTGAACGTAGAACGCTTCAATTTTAATGTCTTTCTCGTTTTCTTCGTTTGGGGTTTTTCAATACTCGCATGGACCCTGCTTTTGCATTGAAGCTGATACTATCTCGATATTCAACGATACGCCTAGCAGACTAAAAGGCTAAATATAACTCCAAATTCGCAGCTATAAGCACAAACTTAAGTCACACACTGTGCTGGAGTTCACCTAAGGATCGGCAGCAGAAATTTCAGGCTAATGCAGTGAATCCCTGAGTTGAAGACGGAACAAAGAGCGACCACGTGTGCTTCATTTGCATTGCCGTGGGCCGGTTACCAACAGGTATCGGGATCAGTCTCTACTCGGGGTGAAATTTCTTTTAGGTATTAAATACCAAGAACGACGTCTCGATTGCACTAAGTAATGTGATAGAACTGTTCGCATTTTTTTTTGCTATGATCGACCTTTTGAAATACGAACTTATCTGAAATACTAACTTCTTAGGATTCTCTCTTGAGCAACGGTCATCATGGACTCGGAAGTTTTGCTGAAATTGAAATTGGTTCCATATGCTTTAACAATTTGCTTCCAGTCGTTATGCTGCTAACGCCTGGAACTGCCTAGTGTCTGATGTCGTAATATACCTTGACGTTGTATTAAAATAAAGTTTACAATCCACCAATTCTATATAGACTCAGCTTATAGGACCTCTTTCTCAGCATTCTTAGGTTAATTGAGTTGTACCTGTTCTAATGTTCAGGTAGTTTTCTTTCTGTTAAGTCTCAAGTCAAACTTCTACGACAAGATTCTGTTCGGTTATGATTCTATTTAGTACCAGTGGGTGAATATCAAAATTAATCAAAAGCATGTAAGCAACAGTCCTCAATTAAGATGTCACAAGAATTCTGCTCGAGCCTGAGTGTACTTACCGGTAGGCCGTGCATACTATTCCGAAAAAAGCCCCAACAAACCTGTAGTCCGTTGAGATACATATAAACAGTGGGTAGAATGCCAGGACGATTAAAATAACATTCAAAAGTAGCAGAACCGCTGAAAAAATAATGCACATATAGTTGTAATCATTCTGCTCTTTGAAATCCAAAGCTTGTCTTGCAGGCTGGTACTGACCATCAGCCTATCATGCAGCAAACTTAGCGCTAGATTTCCCGTATTAAAGACAATAGTTAATTGCGAAATAAGCCAGATAATGTCCAATAAAAAAGCCGTACATTACCTGTGACAAATGGTGAAACTAACGGATAACGGTCCATGTTGATCTCCAAAAGCGATATCTGGAGTGCACCAGACAGAGTAGTACCTTTGAGGAGAGCGTCAATTAGCTGCACTGTCATAGCACCAAAGATGCAAGCATATCCGAAACGATCTCTATAGCCGTCGAGCAGATTTATTGGGCTAAAATGAGACAAAGAAGAAATATTTGCATGCATGTCCATTGGCATACAAGATAAAGTATGATTGAGGCAAGCAATCGTATAATTAGCTAAGGTTTTTCAACTGGATCACAATGAATTTCACGCATGCTGTAAAGGGCCACAATTTTTAGTGATTTTGTAATAATTTAGAGCAAGTGGAACTTATAATACACTTTTTAAATCGTTACTGTTAGGAATATTGTTTAGATTTTATGAGATTGAAAGTTTACGAAAATATTGACCAATTTAGGCCTATAAATCTTGCACGATAGGTTATAATTTCAGTTCGCTACCTCAGCCACGACATAATTAAATCACGAGCTTCAATGCAGTAAATAAAGCTTCAAGGATGCCACGAGTTCCAGCGATGGTCATCCTGTATGCTTTTTGGTAGCGAAAAAGCGAAAGGCACTGCTATTGCTAACAGCCAGGGGTCCCAAGCGTAGTAACATGTTAAACTTGTAAAATTATGAGAGGATTAAGCTATTTTACGAAGTTTCAAGAATGGGCCAGCGTCCTTCATGCGCCGCTTATGAGGTTTATCAGCAATTATTGGCAGTAAATTGGAAATGATCCCACGATGTTACACTAAAAACAATAAGCAAACTTTTCTGAGAAAAAGTGTGGTAAACTAAAAAAACAGTGTGTATACCCTTAACCAGATAGCCAATAGTATATTGTAGTGGCTAAAACATCTATCAATGGTAAGTGAAGCTAGAGAAAGCATGAAACAATATTATGAAAGTTAACAACTAGCATAAGAGGGCTATTTTATAGGATACAATTTCCTAGCCGTTTTAACCGAGTAAATCTTCTGATCAGATACATTAGAGTCACCAAAGGATTCAAAATGCAAGAGGAGCTAACTGGTAAGGCGGTTGCTTTTCACTACCGTGGTCCCGAGGTCGTGGGTTCGAATCCTGTGGTGGTCGATTCTTTATTGCTGCTGCAAGTAGCATGCTAAAAGTTTCTGGTGTACTTTAACATAAACTGGTGCATTATTGCAGCATCAATACTAACCAACATTATTGATAAAGTTAAATTATTTTATTCTAACGACCTCCATACTAATTTAGAACAACCTAAATAAGATTTCCTAATATTTAGGCCATCTATTTAGAAGGCTACTCATTGTAAAAAAAGGGTAGTCGTTGCTCTGCTCATGATCCAAGTCCACTAATCATTGGTAAGATAGAATTTCATTCTGAAACCCATCATTTCTTGATGTAACACGAAGCCTATATCTGACGTAATATACAATCGTACTTACTATATGCAATAAGGACGGCCACCTTTAGTGCATATGCATTTGCCGCAGTTCGTTAAGATCGCCAAGATCATAATTACAATGACCTACAAAAATGATTGCAATGAAGATCTTTCTTCGTAACAATGAATACCTTGCTTTTTGTTGTAAAAACAGTAAAGGTAAATTAAAAAAATGAAGGAGCTTTTACTGGAACTGAAATTAAAGAATAATCATTCAGCCAATGCATAAAATATTTCTTAACATGTAATTAAGCGAAAGCACATCCAACTAACTCATCCATTAAGGGACTCTCACCGAGACAGGCTGTAAGAGTTAGTTTTTTTTTACTGTACACCTTCGACTAAGAGTTATTTTAGCAGCATTATAAAATGCATTTAAATAACTCACTGAAATAAATCCTGCACTTAACCAATTGATCATTCAGTGCACAGTTCAGTGTTCATTTTTAATTGGAATTAAAGTGCACATTGCTTTTACATGTGCAAATTAGTAAATTATCTCTTTGGTCATTTTTTATGTGCCGTTCATCATCGCTGGACCTTCTTCGTAGTACTGCAAAGATCATAACGATTAGCGAGGTAGGTGTTACCTAAGGGCATTGTGTCAACGGATTCACCAACCGGCACATTTAGTTTCTTTTAAAATTTCATTAATCTTTGTGCTATCTAAGGTAATAATAAGTTGACTATAAGTTGATTGGTTTTGGTAATTTTCTTGCACTTGAAAATCAAACATTGTCCTAGGTTTAGGAACTTGGTTAAGTTTTTGGATCTAGTCCTGTGAACTACTAATAAGCCGAAAGGTAAAATGACTTAGGTGAACTAGTTTTCTGAAATAGGTATATATGTTGATTGATGGCTTATTCTGCTATCGCCTACATATCTTCGGGCATTTGAGGTGCTTCTGGGACTCACTTGCCCCTCTGTGATACGATAGATAGTTAATCGATGATTTGTCATGCACCAGCTCGCTCTGACAATAACTAATTTCGTGGCATTGAGTGTGAAACTCTTGGGATCCAGAGCACTCTTCAATAAACATACATTACTATTTTTCCCTTTAGCAGTGGTCTTAGGAAGGTACCGGTGCTGCCGAGTGCACTTAATTTCATCTCCAGAGGCACCCAGTTACATAAATTGGCTAATTAAAAATGACTGCAATGCAAAAACCTCAGTTGTCAACCGCAGATATTTTCATTGCAAAGGTGTACTTCATTTTCCACTATAGTTTTAAAGTGAAATTAAAGTCTCCCATCTGAGAAGCAAGCAACTCGTCAAATATCCATGTTAATATAAACAAAGACAGGCAAACAGCTTAAGGAAATATGTGTTTCAAATTTATTAAATTTTGCCAAGTCAGAGGTTATTGCATCATTAGATGGTAATAATTTGAGTACATATCCTCAAGACTCACCAGGGCTTTGCTCCTCCATACCTAGCTGTACTGCTGCGACAGTTTCAACCTCCACAAGCCCCCCAGGTCCTGTATGGACAAATAATTAGCCGTTCCATTCGTCCTCTTGCAGACCATTGGCGACAGAACCCTTAAATCTGCAAGTCCTAGACTGTGGAACTCGCTTCCACGATTCTTACGAAACGAAAACTACTCTCCAGCTCCCGACTACGGCAAGTCATTTCCAGCTGTCCTTAGCTGCTACTTCCATGGTAATCACTACCTCAACTGCTCTCCTGACTCTGCTATGCTTCCCACTTTCTCTTCGTTTCATGAAAGGAAGTCTGTTAGCTACAACATGCATGCTAAAAGCCGCTTAGGCTGTGAATGCGCTTTACAAAACTATCCTGCCTAACGCCCGTAAAGTGCCTGTGGCTTTGTGGAGTTACAAACGAAGATGCATTCATACACGCAGACAAGTTTCTGAGCAATCTCAAAAAGGAAGAAAAATTACATCATAATCTAGTGAACGGTATTACAGAACATGGCCTACAGATAACTTGCATTGCCTGCATAGATACATCGGCAAGCTAATTCGAATGCTAGGCTCTATTGCTTATCCGTTAAACTAGGTTGGCCCATAACATTTAGGTTTGGTGTCATTGTCAATCAATTTGAGAAAGTCAGCCGTAATCGACATCTAATTTTGGCATCTAATGCTGTAAAGAGTAGAGAGAGTTTGAAATTCTGCTAAGTAGAGATCAATCAAAGCAAATTCAATACAGTTTTAGGATAAGTATTTCGCATTGAATCTTAAGAGAAAGATACCTCTTTTATGGTTGATATACAAATCATTGCTAGGGAAGCAACGACCAAGTGTAGTTGACACCCAAGAGCTAATACTTAGGCAAGCATCTAACAACAAATGAAAATGCACACAGCGAGGCTTTTTATTAAGACTATTGGTAGTAACATGCACTGAAGAACGTACAAGTAAGCACTTGAAGCATCAAGGATACCGCCCAGTCTCCCTTCTACCTTTCCTATCAAAGACACTGGACCGGGTCGTGGCTGACCAGCTGAACTCCAATATCAAAACTGCAAACCTTGCTAGTAAGTTCCAGTCTGGCTTTAGAGCTAATCACTCCGCAGAGTCAACATTGCTTAGGGTATACAACGACCTTCTTAGGAATGCAGACATGGGTAGAGTGTCTGCTTGTTTTGCTCGATCTTTCGGCAGCTTTTGATTCTATCGATCACAAAATTCTTCTAGAGCACCTCTCATCTCGCCCGGGCTTCACTTGCACTGCTCTGCAATAGTTCAGGTCCTATATCAGTGAGAGACTCCAGAGTATTGACGTGAATGGACAAAGATCATCCGAGGTACCTCTGAAATATGGGGTACCTCACGGCTCCATGCTAGTTCAGGTTCTTTTCACGGTTTATACTTTCCCTCTTGCTGATTTTATTGCCAAGCACAATCTAGGCTTTCACTTCTGTGCGGATGACACTCAGTTGTACCTTTGCTTTGATCCCTCCCAGCCTTCGAGCACCTCGAATTCTCTCAAAACACTTGCTGCAAGTATAGATGACATCCCAACATGGATGACAGCAAATTTTCTAAAAATAATAGATGGTAAGACCAACTTACTAGTTATGGACAAACCCAAGCGTGATTCACAAATGGGAAAGGCTGACGCTCAAAATTGGCTCAGCCAGCATATCTCCTGTTGTATCAGCTCGAAGTCTAGGTTTCATGTTCCAAAGTGACCTCCGGTTAGACGACCAAATCAGCTCCACAGTCAAATCTGCCTACTTTCAGCAACATATCGTTGCTAAAATTCGGGCTTGTTTAGATAAGGAGGATAGTACGTCTACGTCGGTCCATGCATTCGTAACATCCAGTCTTGACTTCTGCAACTCACTGCTTACTGGCCTACTGGCATTTTCGATCAGCAATTGCAGCTACTGCAAAATTCTGCAGCTAGGCTTGTCTGTCGTGAGCGTCGCAGTTGCCACGTCACACCACTTCTCGCCGACCTGAACTGGCTACCAGTTAAGCGACGGATTGACTTCAAGGTTTCGTCACTCACTTTTATTTCATCTCATTCCGTGGCTCCCGCCTATCACTCAGATCTCATCCAACAGGCCAAGCATCGTACCAGCTGCTTTTAGGAATCCAACAGTGTACCAATACCACGTACAAACCTTAAACCCTTTAGAGACCATGCATTTAGTTCGTATGCTCCCAAAGCCTGGAACTCCCTCCCGACTTGCGTCAGAACATCTCCTGACTTGACACATTTAAAAAACTTTTTAAAACACACCTATTTAGGACAGCATTTAGTGGGTCCCGGTGATTCGTCTTTTACTTGCTTATGCATGCTGACACTCACTATGTTATTCATGTTGTTTGTTTATCAAGCACGATATTACTCAACATCCAATTGCATTTCCCTTTGCAGTAAATGTAAAGCGCCTAGAAAGAGATTGAGTAATCTGAGGGCGCTTTATCATTTGCATTATTATTATTATTATTATTAAGGATAAAGATGAGCTCATTTAGTAGAGGAGAAAGCTGAACCAAATAGAGGCAGCCGAAGCTGAAAATGAAATAAATTCAAATTAAACGTGGACGCCGACTGAAGGTAAAACAAGTTGTGGAGCTTTAGTGCATATAACAAGAAGGCAAAATCACCTAAAGATTTAAATTTAGTAACACCGTTTCTGAAAACTGGATTGCTGGTGATTTGGGAACAGAGCAGAGAGGCAAGGAGATCAGACAAGTAGGGAGGTTAGAGCGTTAGAAACCGCCCATGTTGGTCAGGTGGGTTAATTTGGAATTCAGTGCGATGCTTGATGTGGAAACTGTCAAGCAGCTCAAACAGAAATGCCGTTGTAGCAGTTGATGATCAACGATGATGGAAAAGACAGGCTACTCAGTTTTGCATAAGCTTCAGAGGATTAAGGACCCAGAACTCAAGTCCTGAAATGCGAATTGCTGTAATCTAGACACTATGCCACACATACGAGAACTAGGTGTATAAGTAAATCATCAGAGTTAACAGAAACACAGATTGTGCTTGAAGATCACAATAAAAGATAGTCAAAAATAAAATTGAAAAAAGTGGTAAGACACGATCAGGGGGCAACTTTGACTTTAAAGACTTATTAGAAAGTGGTCATGACCTAACTTTCGTCGAATGTGATTATGTCCAAGTTGGTAATTTAGGTTTGCCACAATTCCTTGAAACACTTGTTTATCAATACACGTTGGAATGGTCTAAGCCAATATTACGGCATCCTTTGCTGCTGCTAGCCGTTTCCTTAATTTTAACCAGTGCCTGGTGGTGCACGAGTTAAATAAAAATGCATTATAGATTAGCTAGTCAAATATTCCTCCAAAAGTGTCAGTCACGTTTAATTGGTTCCATGTTTTCTTATTTCGTTCTAGCTATTAGGAGTGGGATGGAGTTGGGGCCTAAAATATATTTATCACACAATACCTACATGCACTGTATATAACTTTATATTATATTAAACGCTTAGAGTTTGCATGTGACGTGGACAATAATTACAATCATACCATCAATAAAGCTTTTATATAACTTCAAAGAAGTTTTTTACGCTTTCTCCAAGCATATATGCACTTAATGCTTGCCTAAATTGGACGATAGAACGTTGGATTCTAGGACTCGTTACCGTCAGTCACGAAAGGAGCACATACTTACAGTCTTACAGACTGCTTAGGCAGATAAACAGCAGACAATACTCACGGCCATAGGGTAAACGCCAAGAATGAGCAGCACATAAGTATTCATGTTGCAAGTATATTGGTAACCTGTACTATTCATATCCTCTGCCTCATCTGTCGTGAAATTTGTGTAAGGCGTGGTGTCTGTAATTTCTGTGGAAGTTAGCTCCATTGTGAGACTACCTGTCCAAATATGCAGCAATTATTACGAGTACAGAGATTTGCGCCTATAAAAGGAAAATGTAAGGAAAAATACGAAATGAAAATTGGGAAGCAATTTTTCACTAATATAGCATTACTTATGAGAAAATAGGCTATTTAAAAAGTGCCGCACTATATGTATCGCGCACTGATACTCTTAGATACAGCTGTGACGCGCTATGAATGTTCTACATTTTATGAATGACTGCATGCGAAACCAAATAAATATCGCGAACTACGGATGCATTTCTTCACGAATTAAGTCCTAGCATGCCAGATTAAGAGTATTGCAGACATATAAACTACTGAAATTCGAATGCAGTGGGTACTCATATCCTAGCTGAACTGCTGCATCAGTTTCAGCGTGTTCGTCTTCTAAGGTCCTGTGTGGACAGTAAATTAGCTGTCCCATTCCTCCGCCTAAAGACAGTTGGCGACAGAAGCTTTAGCTCTGCAGGTCCTAGACTGTGGATATCGCTTCCACAATTCTTAGGCAACGACAACTGCTCTCCTACTGCCGACTATGGCACATCCTCTTCAGCGGTCCTGAGCTGCTACTTCTATGCTACTCACTACCTCAACTGCTCTCCTGACTCTGCTTGGCTTCCCGATTTCTCTTTGTTGCGTGAGGCGAGGTCGGTTGGCTACCAAATGCGTACCGAAAACCGCTTTGGCAGTGAGTGAGCTATACGAAACTCTTCTGTGTAACACCCACATCTACTACTGCCGACTACTGCAGAGTATCTCTGCTTGTTTTTCTCTATCTTTAAGCAGCTTTTTATAATATCGATCCCACAGTCCTTCTTGAGAGCCTCTCACCCCGGCAGGGCATCATTTATGCTGCATGTCAATGCTTCAGGTCCTACCTCAGTGGGAGACTTCAGAGAATTGATGTGAATGGACAAAGATCATCCGAGGTACCTCTGAAATATGGAGTACCTCAGGACTCTGCACTTGGTCAGGTTCTTTTCACGGCTTATGCTCTCCCTCTTGCAGATGTGATTGACAAGCACAATCTAGCTTTCACTTCTATGGGGATGACACTCAGGTGTACCTTTGCTTTGATCCCTCCCAGCCTTCGAGCACCCCGCATTCTCTCAACACACTTGCTGCACGTATTGATGACATCCGCACATGGATGGCAGCAATTTTTCTAAAAATAAACGATGATAAAACTAACTTACTAGTAATGGGCAAACCCAGTGTGATCTGAGCCCGCCAAACTCTTTCAACTCCCTTGCTACATGGAATAAAGAAATCCTCACATGGATGGCAGCAAATTTTCTTTAATTGAACTTAATAGCATAGGGCCAAACGAAGTGTTATTCCGAAATTGGACAGGCTAACGCTTAAAATTGGCTCTGTCAACATATCTCTTGTTAAACCGGAACTAAATCTAGGTGTCAAGTTCCAAATTTAGTGATACAACTCATTTGTATAACGCCCCAAGAGAACTTCATCTCTATTCAGGCGCTTCACATATGCCTCGGGGCTAGAGCCCACAATCTCAAACAGACCTTGGTCGGGGCGAGCACCTAACCACTGGACTAAAACAGAGAGCCAAAGTGACCTTTCATTAGACGACCTCACCAGCCCCACAGTCAAGTTTGCCTACTATCAGCTACATACAATTGCTAAAATTTGGACTTGTTTCGACAGGAATACCACATCTAAAATGTTCGGTGCATTTGCAAAATCCGGTTTTGACTTCTGCAACTCAGTGCTTGCTGGGCTACCAGCCGATACAGTCAGGCATTTACAGCTGGTGCATAACTCTGCAGCTAGGCTAGTCCGTTTCGAATGTTGCAGATGCCACATCTCACCCTACCTAGCCGACCTGCACTGGGTCCTGGTGATGCAACTCATCAAATTCAAGGTTTTGTCACTCAGCCTTAGGTCTCTCGATTCTTTGTTCCTTAATAAAATGTTCCTTAATAAAATTATAAAATTATAAATATGTTTTTAAACCAATATTATATGGAATTATTTTTTTCGCGTATGCATTTACCAGCTTGCTTAAGTCGTGCGCTTTGCCCCTAGCAATAATTTCGGGTTATCAAAGTAAAATACTATATTTGTATGAAAGGGCAGATGTTTGTCAACTGGAATGATACAGAGGCTGTCTGCAGACTGTTTGAGGCCATACCAGACAAAAATCCATGCCCAGTCGCATGAAATTTAAAGTGTGAGCCCGGAACACAGTTTCCCACCATGTGAATTCTAAACCTGTGGGACGCCTAGAACGGCATTTGTATCGACGTTGGAATAGGTACAGAGGCTAGTTGGTCCGGATATCGAGGGCTATAGCATAATAAAGTGGTAGCGTAATTGCATGAAATATTACGGATAGACGTGGAAAACTGTTAGCCATAATATGAAATCAATGTAGCAGTTTTCAGAAATTGTCCATTGAAGCGGCAGCTTAATTGCAGTTGTGATGTTATTGGCTATCACTTGGGTCGGCTCATCGAAGGCTAGAGCAGGATTAAACGGTAGGGAAATCCGGTGAGATTTGGTAGTTCAATTTGGCGCACCGTTTTCTATAATTTAATATCAAAGCCGGGGCTTCGCGAAGTGTTTTGTCAAAACAGCAGAGGTATCGCCGCCCGAACGTTTAAAAACTGCACTGGCAAAGCCAAGCCATCTGAGGCCATCGCACGAAAACACCCAAGCACAATTGAATGCAATGTTTTGGGTAAGCCTTTAACACCATTCCATGCAACTTAGAATTAAAGCAGCCGTGCTTTGACTTTTGTCGTAGAATTTGCAGCTGAATCATACTGCATCTCAGTTATACGTGGGACCCCCAAACATTCCACAGTGCCAATGAAAACCGTACTCTTGCACGTCGAGCTACTTTAAGCTGCCTGCTTAGGAATGAGTCTTCTCAAAATCAATCAATGGGGAAATTATAGGATAATCTTTGACCAATTCGTCTAATGCAGCAGGAACCTCCGTGACAGGAACAAGGCTCAGAGGTGACGTTATTTTGGCGTACATTAGCAGGTTTTCGTCGTCACATTCAATCTTGTAAGATTGAAGTATTAAAATTTGAACCAATGATTTTGTCCAAGATAAAACATGCATCTATACAAGCATTTAAAGCTCCAGTAAAGATGACTGAACAGGTATGTTGAAAGGGTTTATCAAAATCATACGTAACGTTCGCCAGATTCCGGCTTTGAATGATTAATGTGCCTAAGCTGGACGAACGATTGTTACTTCTACACCAGCTGTACGTTGCAATATTTTTTTTCTTTTGGTAGAATTTATTATTATGTAGAAAGATAAGAAGCTAGTTAAATCAAATTAATCATTTACTGAGTCAAGTTATTATTATAGTAGCACACTATTGTGGTGCACGCATTTTTCCGGGGTTCCTTGCATTGGGAGCTTTTGTCGGCATGCCTTTGCATGCTTTTACTCCAGCGCCAATGAGGCTGGCTGGCAAGAGCCATCGAAGATAATAGAATGAGAACACTCATGCCGTGTGCCTATAAATTCGGTTGATACACCTGGAGAACTGTTGTCTATAATTGGGAATTAAAACAACTGCAGTTTTGCGACGCCAATTAGCTAAATGGCAGCTATTACTTATTTCAAAATTGCATGCAGTCCGGGCTGTAGGAATTCGTCACATAAGGATGTGCATATGCAGTTGCAAGAAGTTTTGTCGGGAAACCGGAACACTGCTTTCTATATTGTAGAATCAATATTTCACACTTGAACAAAGCTGACTTTGAATATGGCAGCTGTATAGGTTTTCGATTACGTAGGGAAGATGGCTGTCACAGGCCATTAGAAGTCATAGCATCAGAATGCATTAAATATAAGCCATGAAATTTATCAATTTCAATAAATCAGAAATACTTTTTTCTATAATGTGGAACAAAAAACGAAGCAGCGAGGTGCCTATTGAAGAGACAGCATCTTTATATCAGTTCGGTCATGCACGGATATTGGCTTTCTTGGCCACTGAAAGCCATAGCATGAGATCTGGCAAGCCAAATCTCATAAAATAATTTGATTGGCAAACGTGAAGGATTGCTCACTGTCATTTGAAATTCAAAACCGCAGCTGGGAGAAGCTTTTTTTGAAATGGCATCTGCATTGCAGTTTGAATATGTACTGTTGCCGTTTGGGCCGGGCCATTACAGGCCTTGACCTAAAAATTAACAAGGGCAATCGGCTGCAATGTCGTGGGTTAATCTGGCATACGGTTCCCTGTCATTTGAAATAAATACCGCAGTTGGGCAAATGTTTAGGTGGAACTATAAGCGTTATCGTAGCCCAAATTTCCGGGCAGGGCAATCAGAAGATATATCATAAGAATGCCCAATCCAAATCGCACGATATTTTGACTGTTAAGCTAGCATGCGAACCTTTACAATTTAAAATTCAAAACAACAGTTGCATGAAGCTTTCAATTATAAATGGCAGCTGTATTGTAGTTTTACTATTTAGAACTGCCAATCACGCAAGGCCGTTAGAGGCCATAGCCCTAGAACTCGACCGCTCAATCGACTATCTGTTAGCTCTCCTTTAAATTTAATACCTCAGTTGAACTAAGCTCTTTTTGGAAATGGTGGATTTCCTGCAGTTCAATGTTTAAAGCTTCCATGTAAACCTGGCCACCGGAGATTATAACCCCAGATCTTGCAAGCCCAATTGGTTAATATGTTATGGGTAAAATGTGCATAATGTTCCCTACAAGTAGGAGCTAAAATCAAGGCTGCTTGAAGCATTTTGTGGAAATGGCAGCTGTGTCTCCGTTTAAATCAGTAAACATGCTTAGTGGCCAGGGCTATTTTAGGCCTCAGTACGAGAATGGTTGAGCACAACAGTGTGAAATTTGGTAGGTTAACATATACTATTCAGTAATATTTATAATACAAACAGCAGATTCCTGATATTTATCGTTGAAATGGCAGTTGAATCTCAGTGTCTGGCAGTTATTCGTGGGATATCTATTGAATAAGCCTGCTTCCCCGAGCACCAGAAAAAATTTGATTCTTGATTCTTAATCTTCCTACAGATATCAAATCCCAAAATAGTTGCACCTAATCATATGCATGTGCCAATCAATAAATTCCTCTGCTCGTCACGCCGTTTAGTCGTCTAGGAAACCAAACCAGGACTTACAGTTACAAGCCAACTATTGGATTCTCAGCACTTTTTTTACTCAATTGCTTTACTTCTTTTCTCAATATCGTTACTATTATGACTGCTATGTCTTTGAACGGAGTAACAAGAAAGTAAAGGTCCGCTGATCTAACGGCCGAATTGATATAACTGCAGAAGGGCATTTGTGGCTATTAACTTGCCTGCAGGGATAAATAAAAGATCGTTCGATCGTGAACTCAAATCCAAGACCAAATCGTGAGTTACGAGCATCTTTCATCGAGACAAATATCAAGGAATTGGTTTTTGCATGCAGCTGCAGAAATGCTATCAGCTGCAGATGCAGGAAATGTCATGGCATCTCTCGGACGTACGTTGATCGCTCTCCATGACGGCGGTCATGGGTTTGAATTCTGCAATGAGCGATAATTGATTGCAAACTGCAAGTGGTGATGACACCCATTGTGGCTCTTCTGCTTCTAAGCTAATGAAGCCGTTAAATAAGCTAGCGACATCTTAGTTATTGCTAAGCTATGCAATTGTTAAGGAACGATACATTCCTTGGTACCTTCGCTAGGCAAATCTTAGCCGTTTCCAAACCTATACATAGTATTCATTAATCATACTGCTAATAAAAATACATTTGAAATAGTTTAATAGAGCTGTCCACTCTATTGGATAAGGACTTGTTACCCAGCATAAAGGCACTTTTTAATACAAGTGGCTCACCTACAGGTCGCTAGCCCTGGTTTAGCAACCAGATGGCCTCCCTGTTTCCTGACCATCG
Organism: Cristatella mucedo; assembly: GCA_009760855.2. Classification (NCBI taxonomy): domain Eukaryota; kingdom Metazoa; phylum Bryozoa; class Phylactolaemata; family Cristatellidae; genus Cristatella; species Cristatella mucedo. The sequence continues at coordinate 158,741 of WPIO01000180.1, forward strand.
GAAAGGACTGGTGCAGTCACGAGCCGCTTGGACAAGTGTGTGCAGAAGCCACTACATCGCGTTCATAACAGTCTGATTCAGTCAACGTCTACTGAGGCGGCAGTGCATTAATAATAGTCATAATAATAACTACAATACACTTGATAAAGTGCCCTCAGAGAACTCAATCTCTTTCTATGGGCTTTACATTTGATGAAAAGGAAGTACGATCGAGCGGTTAGTGGTAGCATGCTCAATAAACGCCAAGAATAACATGGTTAGGGGTGGCATGCACAGGGTCTGCATGCAAATGCATTAAATAATAGCATTAAGCATTAAAGCCTGCAGTTGTTTCTTCATTTCTAAATCTAGCTTCAGGGTACCACAGTAGGATTGAGTTGCTTGGCCACTGACCCCAGTGGTGCAATGATTTGCATTGACGTGAATCAGACAAGGGTAGTGGCATAGCATCGCTTCACTCCGGCATCGAGCAGTCTAGGTCTAACCTGAGATGATGGCCTACACACTGAGGTTCGGCTGTAGGCGCACATACCTGGCGAGATGCGTATCTCGCTAGCTCGCTCAGTTGCCCAGTGCTACCTACCTAAGACAGAGCAAAAGGAAGCAGCTAGCCCGGCAGAGTCGTGCAGCAGCCGCCTCAATGACAAGCTGTCGCCCCCACTGCATTCCGGCTAGCGGGCAGCCCGGCATAGCCCAGCGTGTTGTAGCACGTTCCGGCGTGCTCCGCCATGTTCCAGTCCCACCCAGCTGGCTGCTAGCCCTCTCAGCCCAGCAATCCAGCTATCGTCGCAGCCCCGCCCCTGAGCTCGGCCATTCACGGCCTGCCTCCTCAGACTGACGGCTGCCTGGAGCCGAGCGAAGCGAGCCGCAAGCGCCCGTCGAGAGAGAGAGAGAGACACAGAGAGAGAGAGAGAGAGAGAGAGAGAGAGAGAGAGAGAGAGAGAGAGAGAGAGAGAGAGAGAGAGAGAGAGAGAGAGAGAGAGAGAGAGAGAGAGAGAGAGACAGACAGACAGACAGACAGACAGACAGACAGACAGAGTGAGACAGAGAGACTGACCTTCGTCTGCTGGGTCGGAACTTCAGCGAGCGAGTGGCTGCCGTACAGAGCGAGCACGACTCGCTCGAACCGCAGGCACTGCTCTATTCACCGAGGCTGCTTCGATCCGATCCAATTACGGCGTCCCTCGAGCCTTCCACTCAATTCGCCGCCCCTTGCGGCCGCTCGATATTATGTCATCCGGGCTTCTGGCCTTGGTTGGGCCCGCTGAGCCATTAGCCGCGCGATCTTTAGATTCTGCAGGCACTTACCGCAACGGGTGAGAAGCCTAGCGGCGGCGGCGGCCAACGGAAGTAAGTTCAATGTCCTCGTGCGTTCGCGTACGTTCCCAGCCCGGTTCGGAACGGCAACTGCGGGCGAACGCCAGCCGCGGCGAATGAATGGCGCCTCGCCAGCGCCGCGAAACGCCACGAAACGCCGCAGGGTTATCTGGAACTCGCTCGACGCCCCGAGCTGCGCTCTCTTGGTTGGCATCGCGGCTAGCCGTACCGTCAGGCGTTCGAGGCCGAGACTGGCAGCACCGACAGTTGCAGCTGTGCTATTCGAAATTACCGAGTGCCGGAACGCCGCCTGACGTAGGAAAGAGTGCCGAAAAAACGGGCCTCAAGCGATGAGCTATCGGAAAACGCCATGTTACTGCTCGTGCGAGTGCTGCTCAACCGGTTGAGAGATCGAAACTGCTGCTGCGTGAGAAAAGGCTTCGCCAGCTAAGCCAGCCGCACTAATGCTTGCGATCATTATTTGCAATTAAGCGATAATCTATAGCCGAGGCAGCATAAAAGCTGGCGCCATGAGGTAGGCGGCAGCTGCGATTCCGGACTCGAAGTTGACATTTGAGCCGATCCGAGCTGTGTGCCGAAGAGACGCTGGTGTAAGTCATTGCCGCTGTTGAACGCCTGTACCCGTCCACCGCCGTCAAAATAGACGCGTCTGCATTATGGATACGCACTTTACATAAGCTCGGGTACGAGCGCTCTTCGTCGCTGCCCGCGTTCCGGCTACAGTCGGCATACCTGCATGCATCGGTACAGCATACATGGAGGAAGCTGCCGTGTTACAACGTTCACGCATCGCCGGTGCTCTTGGGGTAGGGCGGCTGAGGCCAGCACCGTAGCGCCAATGCGAGCTCTGCATTTTCGGCCCACCTCTGACCGGACGCGGAAGAAGCATACCTCGCGACTAACGGCGGCGCTCAATGAACTGATCAAAGCTGTCTCTTAAGTTTCCAACGATTCGCTCGTGTCGAATCTCAACGCGGTGCCTACATAAGTGTGCTGTTTAAATTATGTATAATGATTTCGAAGGTGCAGCTGAGTGGCGAGCTTCGGACGGCGACCCTTTGACTGGCATCGGCAGCTGGACGGACGCCGGTCAAGGTAGTTGAGCATAACTACTAGGAGCAGTCGCTGCAGCCCTACATATAAAATATAATTCATTAGTATAGCGCCACAAGAGAACCTTATCTCTATTCAAACGCTTCAGTTATGCCTCAGGGCTCAAGCCCACGACCTCAGCCAGACCCTGGTCGGGGCGAGCACCGCTGGACCAAGCGAACGCGTGCCGTTTAGAGAGAGCTTCTAGTAACGAGCTAGTGCGAGCTGATACCTGGTGCGACAAGGACTTCATTCTCGCCGCGGCTCGCGCTCGAAAAGTGACCTTGACCAGTCATGCTGACTGTTTCGCAGCGCGAGGAGTTTCCGGTGGAGCGTCTGCGTATCGACAGGCCGACGGCTGGATCTCGAGAGATTTATGAAGCGCGAGTCGAAGGGGATCAATCAAAAGGTCAGCCCGAGACCTTTGCATGGCAACAGTTGGTCGATCACTTGATAAAAAAAAATTTGCCATTCTAAAGGCGCACTCCTCCCAGATGTCCTCTTTCCCATGGGGAGACGTACAATTCGAGGACACATCACTCACGGCAGCTCGATTGCACTGCCAACCGAAATAAAAGTGTATCTCGAAACGCGGCTACAGACCTAGCAAAGTACTTGCGATTATATTGAATTGCACACGTGATAAAAATTAGTCTGCGCAAATAAGATTGTTTCACGAGTAATAAGCAGTATTGCACAATTCCTTGAGCCTCAAAACTGAGGAATTGAAATCACTCTCCACAGACCATCCAATCGTAAAAGGTATGGTACACTACTAAAAGAGTTCTTATTTTCCCGACAACTGCAGGTGCAGCTATGAACAAAACTCAGATCATAAGTCAATGCAAATGTTTTTTTTTAGGAACAGCATTTAGTCTCCCTTTTAGCACTAGTAAATCAAACTGTAATTAAACTCAATTTCCTTTTAAAATATGCTCAACATTTTAAATTTGCTTCTTTTTTATAAATCGACAAAATTGTTAAAGGATAGCACGCTTAGTTTCCATATTTACGGGAAATGACAGTTATTAGAATATCCACGATTAATACTCTCGAGTAACATAAATAACAAAAAATCGGTTTACCCGGCTTCCCGTCTGAGCCAAAACGTTAGATACAAGCCCTTCAAGACTAGGCGTTTGGTTTCGAGTGCATAGCTAATGTTGCCCACTGCAAGCGGTGGTCACCGGCTCTATGAGCCTTACTCCAAAATATAAACCAGGAATAAGGCTACTGAATGAACCATCACAAAGTACTTCTAGAGCGCCTCTCATCTCGCCTGGGCATCATTGGCACTACTCTGCAGTGGTTCAGGTCCTATCTCAGTGGGAGACTCCCGAGTATTTACGTGAATGGACAAAGATCATCTGAAGTACCTCTAAAATATGGAGTACCTCAGGGCTTTGTGCTAGGTCCGGTTCTTTTCACGGTTTATACTCTCCCTCTTGCTGATGTGATTGCCGAGCACAATCTAGGCTTTCACTTCTATGCGGATGACACTCAGTTGTACCTTTGCTTTGATCCCTCCCAACCTTCGAGCACCGCAAATTCTCTCAACTCATTTGCTGCATGCATTGATGACATCCACACATGGATGGCGGCAAATTTTCTAAAACTAAACGATGATAAAACTAACTTACTAGTAATGGGCAAATGCAGTGTGATTTAGAGATTGGAAAGGCTGACTTTCAAAATTGGCTCTGCCAGCATATCTCCAAGTGAATCAGCTCGAAATCTAGGTGTCATATTCCAAATCGACCTCTCGTTAGACGACCACATCAGCTCCACAGTCAAATCTGCCTATTTTCAGCTTCATAACATTGCTAAAATTTGGGCTTGTTTAGATAAGGATACCACGTCCAAGTTGGTCCATGCATTCCTGACATCCCGTCTCGACTTCTGCAACTCACTGCTTACTGGCCTACCAACATGTGCGATCAGGCGATTGCAGCTGGTGCAAAACTCTGCAGCTAGGCTTGTCTGTCGTGGGCGTCGCAGTTGCCACATTACTCCACTTCTCACAGACCTGCACTGGCTACCAGTGAGGCAACGGACTGACTTCAAGGTTTTGTCGCTCACTTTTAGGTCCCTTCATTCTATGGCTCCAGCCTATCTTTCAGATATACTACCCGATCAGGCCAAGCATCGTACCACCAGCTTTTCGGTATCCAACTGTCTGGAAATACCTCGTACAAACCTGAAATCCTTTGGTGACCGTGCAGTTAGCTCTTATGGTCCCAAAGGCTGGAACTCCCTCCCGGCCTGCGTCAGAACATCCCATGACCTGACCACATTTAAAAGAAAATTAAAAACACACCTATTTAGGACAGCATTTAGTGGGTCCCTGTGATTCGTCTTTGATGTGCTTATGCATGCTGACACTGTGCATGCTGCCACTAACCACATTTGCATGCTGACCCTGTGCATGTCACCTCTAACCATATTATTCATTTTGTTTGTTTTTCAACCATGATTGTACTTACTATTCAATTGCATATCACTTTGCAGCAAATGTAAAGCGCCTAGAAAGAGATTAAGTTCTCTGAGGGCGCTTTATCAAGTGCAACATTATTATTATTATTATTATTAATATAACCATCCTTTCATTCTATTTCTCTGGTTTGGCTAACTTTAAGCTTTGTATATTGTTGGCTCCACAGATGTTTTTTGAGTTTGCCTTCAGATTCTGCATGCCTCAGGCACTCGTTTTCGTTTTTATGGCGCCAGATTGATCAAACAGTGGATGAACAAGTATCTATTGGAAACATAAGTCCAGTATCCGCCCTTATATCCAGCTCTTTTGGATTTCCCCTCAAGAATTAAGCCAGCAACCTTGACCCATATAGATGCCTCGATGCACGATATTTTTGGCCGGGAGTTAACCGTGGCATCGGAGAACTCTGGACAGTGGCATTGCCGGGGGTGGGGCCTTAAAGACACTTTTACCGAGTGTTTGTGTCATACTTTTGGTTGTGCAACTGAGGCTTCAAAGCTCTTGGAGGTGTGCCTTCTTTTATTCACATTGTAAAGGCTGAAAATCGCTACCAACAAATATCGCATCGTTTGATTTGGCGAAATTCATTAAGAAGACTGACCGCTCATGTTCCTCGAAGCCTTTTTTCCGTCCAAGCGAATGATCCTCCGATTGTCTGTGTACTTTCAAATTGCGATGCTATCCATTTTCAATTGACTTGCTTTTCTACTCCATAAACGGCGTCCCTGTAAAGAGATATTTTTCATTTAAACAGAGTTCAATTGTTATCCTTTTTATTGTTTACATATTTCTGTGGGATAGCCGGAGGCGTCTCTCAAATTTTCAAGCCAGGGTAGGAGGCAGCTGAAGATATCTCTGTATTAATAGGCTTCAAGTTGAAGCGATCAGTTGATCACATGTAGGCAGTTCTATTGCCACCACAGTGCACCAAATTATAAACATGCTGTCATTGCTCAAAAATCTAGATAATGGAGCCTTCCGCCATAAATTTGCGTCAAAGAAGTCTTCCCTAAACTGTCAGAGGCCCTAGCCTAAGTCAATGCTTTTTCGGACTACAGTCGAAGTGTATCAGAGAGAGAGAGAGAGAGAGAGAGAGAGAGAGAGAGAGAGAGAGAGAGAGAGAGAGAGAGAGAGAAAGAGAGGGGGGGAAGAGAGATCGAAGTCGATGCTTTTTCGAACTACAGTCGAAGTACATCAGAGAGAGAGAGAGAGAAAGAGAGAGAGAGAGAGAGAGAGAGAGAGAGAGAGAGAGAAAGAGAGAGAGAGAAAGAGAGAGAGAGAGATGGCAAGAGAGAGAAGGAGAGCGAGGGAAGGAGAGAGAGGAAGAGAGAGAGAGAGAGAGGGAGAGAGAGAGGAAGTGAAAGAGGGAGAGAGAGAGAGAGAGTGAGAGAGAGAGAGAGAGAGAGAGAGAGAGAGAGAGAGAGAGAGGGGGGAAGAGAGAGAGAGAGAGAGAGAGAGAGAGAGAGAGGGCGACAGACAGAGAGTTAAGTACCGGATGAGCCGAGTAAAATAAAAGCTCGGCTTCGCACGGCTTTTTCTCACTATTCCGGTTTTCCTGGCCATATAAAGCCTGTATACCTCACGGAAGTAGCAGAGACTACAGCCAGAGAAGAATTGTAAAGCGACGGGCTGAAACAAATCGTTAAAACTCCATATTCGTCGTGCTTGTCTAGATAAATACAAGATAAATATGCCAACTAACCGGAAGGCATGCGGCTAGTGCCTCTATTAGGATATACTAGGCTTTGAATGGTATCATGAGAACGTAATAGAAGTCTCTATCAAGGGAGGAGTTGATACGTGAAACTAACATAAATTTGAATCGTAAATCACAGCAAGTAATTAATCATCTAAATCGGTCGCAAGCATTATTAGATCAATTCGAATACTAGGCAAATTTTATATATTTTGATCGACTAGCGTGTGAAAGAAATTATAGGCTATGATAAGTGTCCATGAAAGCCATAGACATATTTTCAATTTATCATTTTGTGATCCTACAAGAAACTTGTGTGGGTAATAATGGCTGACCCAATTCTGCAGATGCAGTTTATGTATATCTGTGGCTTTAGCAGACTTGTTGAATGGTTTGAATCGGATATTACAAACCGAAGATATGATTCTTCGAAAGCAGTGCATGCTTACAAGGGAAGGAATTGTTTCCATTCTTAATCGTAGCAATGCATAAAGCGAAGTGATCAGCTAGACAGCATAGTAACTTGAAAATTTGTAGAAGTATAGTTAGTCGGTTGATGTTTATATCAGAACAACTTTTTGATATTCAGCAGATGGCACCATACTTTGCGAGTGTTAGTCTAGTTTTATGCAAACACAGTTGTGATTGCCTGCTGTATGAGTAGGGTGGTGCTCCAGAACTTTTGCATGGCCTCGCCTCAATTTGCAATTGCGGCAGCTGCCTCCAACAATAATGATTGGTTGTTTGCATACAACCCTAAGCGAACTAAATCTCTGCACGAGAATAAGATTTTACAAACCCTTTAGGTCAGAAAGTATATAGCGTGCCAAGCCTGCTTGACTAAATTTACTAGAAACAGTAAGTTGTATGCCGCTGAGCTTTTGCAAGCGCATCCCTTAATCACAGCATGAATTAAACAGCTTCCCGTCAAACACTCTGGTTTCAGCTGCATAATTGAAGCAGCGTAATTTTAGTTAAAGTTTCTTTAGATTCTCCAGTCTCTTCGCTGCAGTCGGCTGCGATAATACCGTGAATGTGCTGTGAAAGTGCGTGCACAGCCTAAATATATTTTGTTCTTATGGATAGCCTATGGCTCATGCAAGTTTGCTTATCCTCAACCGTGTCGAAATCAGTTGCATCAAGAAAGTTGCCCTACTTCTTCATCAAAAGCGTGATGGTCATGAAGTTCTTCTTGAACGATTGAGAACAACGATCGGTCTGGCAGGCGAAGCACTAGCGTGGTTAAAATCATACTTGTCTGATCGTGTTCAATCCGTGTCGTGTGGGGGTCAGGTCTCAGACACGAGAAGGGTCAACTGTAGACTCCCTCAAGGATCTGTACTCGGTCCCTTGCTATTCTCCATTTATACACAACCTCCTGGAAAAGTGAATAAGGCACATGGAATAGGATATCACTTCTATGCTGACGAGACTCAGTTGTATTTGTCATTCAAACCGTCGGAATCTGCTGCAGCAACTGTGAGACTGAATGCTTGCCTTGCCGATATTCGATCCTGGATGTCGTAAAACTTCCTTAAATTAAATGATGATACAACCAAAATGCCGCTCATAGGACCCCCTATGCGTGTGGCTTGATTAAAGGCTTTGCTGTTCTAATAGGTGGTGCTATTGTGCGACCTTCACCACAAGCTCAAAATTTAGGTTTTGTGTTCGACAGCAGCCTTAATTTCAAAAGCTCATTCAGAAGACTGCCTCTACAGCTAGCCATCGCATCCGATCCCTATCCAAGATTACAAGCTGTCTCCCACAGTGGCTTGTAAAAAATGCAACTAGCTCTTTAGTTCTGTCTCGGCTTGATTATTGTAATTCCCTTTTGGCAGGGCTGCCAAAGAAAGCTATTATGCCACTGCACCCAACTATGAATATGGCTGCAAGTCTAGTCTTCAAGTCCCAGCGGTTTTAGCACGTGTCTCCTTTGCTGAAAGAGCTGGAATGGTTGCCGGTTGAACAAAGGATACAAAGCAAAGTTCTTACGCTGACTCACAAGGCCCGCCACGGCTTGGCTCCTTCGTACCTAGCTGAACTGCTGCATTAGTTTTAGCCTGCTCGTGCCCTAAGGTCCTGTGTGGACAATAAATTAGCTGTCTTATTCCACCGCTTAAAGACAGTTGGCGACAGAAGCTTTAGCTCTGCAGGTCCCAGACTGTGGAACTCGCTTCCACAATTCTTTGGCAACGACATCTTCTCTCCAACTGCCGACTATGGCACATCTTTTTCAGCGGTCCTGAACTGCTACTTCTATGCTACTCACTACCTCAACTGCTCTCCTGACTATGTTATGCGTCCCACTTTTTCTTTGTTGGGTGAGACGATGTCCGTTGGGTACCGAATGCGTACCGAACGCCGCTTAGGCTGTGAGTGTGCTATACAAAACTCTCATGCTTAACACCCACGTGGTCTTTATAACTTTGTGGAGTTACAGACGGAGATACATTACATTACATTACGTTACATTACATGGTATATTAAGGTAGAACGAGACTTGCTCCACAGATAGGCTTAGGGCAGCTGTAGATTCGAGAATGAATTCCATGTATATATAGTGAAAATTCACGGCAAGCAGAATGATGTTCACTCCGGGATCCAGGGTCGGGTGACATTCTCAAATGAAATTATCTTTTAGCAGGCAGACCCAGGCAAGGGAACGGAAGGATAAGTGGGCGGCTTGTCGGCCAGCTCTTGCCACTTCTGTGAAGATTTCATCTCCATTGCAGGAATAGTTGCACATCCGATCACGTTCGAAAAAGCAACCGAAGTCTTTGCGCCCTCTTTTTTAGCACGTATGGCTACTTCAATGTGATGGCCGGCAGCGTGCTTAGTGGCTGTCGACGAGCCACCGTTCTTTCGATGGTGAATTACACTCGGGTTATTGAGCAGAGTGTACGCAACGTGCCAGTTGCTGCGTGCCTTTCGTGACTTCTTGCTCAAAGCCGTCTCTTGACCTACAATAGCCACCAATCACAGAAAGCACGACGTAAGTATTTTCCATCTTGAAAACATGAAAAGATGCAACAATAATGTTGCCCAATTATGGTTGGGTAAACATTGCACAGGCGACCTGCTAGATCGTTGTAGATTATTGCAAGAAGCCATATGCACGATCCTTGGTGCTACTTACAGACAGCCTCTTAAGGCAGCATACAAGTTTAGTTTATGAGAACCAGGCTGATCCCAGTCATTCAGAAACTCACCAAAAGGTTCACCATGCTAATTTAACTCACCAGAGCAGTGGCAATTATTACATTGCTATTAACTACTATTAATTAAATTATTATTAATTATAATTGCCATTTACCCATTCTTTTCCACGCGCAATTCCCCCGCACAGTAGCCGCACTTCCAAAACCAGCTCGACTACTTCGGCTAGAATTATCGCGTACTATAATGGCAGTACAATTTTTATAATTCTATCGCATTCGCCTGATACATGAAACAAGAGCTATACTATTCTGGTATACAATGATCTGTTGAATTTTTACTGAAGGTTTCCTTACCATTTCTCCTTTAAGTTAGATTGAGCGGAAATAACTTGCAACCAGCTCTATTGAGAGATTAACTTCACCATAATTAGGTCTGTGAATAAAACCCACGCCTGCTCCATATTATTTCGCAATGCAAAACCGTCTTACCATATTTGTGAGTGTACTCACAGTCGAGCGGACGAAGTCGCATTTAAATTTTATTTTCTCACGTTCTAGGGCTACAGATTTGCAGCTTAGACGAGTAATTTGCTGTGTCCATTTCCATTACATCATAGACAGTGTCCAACTTTGCTGTGCAGAAGTTTTGACGAGTATTACATGGTAGATTTAAAAACAATCTCTTGCCGTTTTGACATTTACTTGATAATATTCCGTATGAAGAATTTTAAATTAAAATTTAATTTTTAGGTTTTGTTTGTTTTGGTTCAATAGACCAAAAACACACACTAGCCGCGTATATCAAAAGGCTGTTATAAAGGCAGTAGAACCACTTTACAGGGGACTGGTGAAAGCGGAATAATTCCTCGGATTATGTACTTACAATAACAATGATCAAATTTAGGTGATATTGAAGAGCTGATGGACAATGAGAAGGGTGTTATTCATTTAAGAATACATTTTATTTTCTAAAACTGACATAAAAAATGTTTAAGCCCGCAATTTAAAGTAATTTTGCATACGCGAGTCCGAAAAAGAGAGGCGCCACTAATCACGGTCACTATGAGTAAAATATTCATCGTGAAACCACACTTAAGTAAACCTAGTGAGGCATAGTCCGACAACAGCCAGTCCATGCGCAATTCATGCTTTTATAATTAATGAAGTTTTACCTGTAAATAATAACTTAATGACTGTGTTTTTCAAGATGGTTATTTCGAAGATGCAACAAAAAGAAGCAGTCTTGCTCAGTGAGCAGAGAGCAGTTGTGTACCAATCAAATTGGAGTCCGCTTAAGCTTGTGATAAGAATTATACGACTTTTCAGGGACATATCAACTTAGTCCTCGCGCCTTTACAGAACTAGTGAAGGAGAAAAAATATATAAAGTAAATTAATCAAGTCATTATGACTGCGTAGTGTCACTGCGGCTGACCCTTCCTTCGTGGAGATATACCTCAAAGCTGAGACCATATTAATACAAGCAGATATGGTCTCTGGTTCCAGCAAAGAATCTAGCGTAATTTGAGCAGATAATCGCACAAGTTTAGCGTAAAGAGAATTCAGACACAACTCCAGGGTTAGGCTTACGCAGGTAGATAGCTACGTAAAACCGTAAATATAAACGCTCTCTTGAGAGCCTAAAGTGTCGAATTGCAGATCGCACGCCGGTAAAAAGGTTAGGGTACAGTACTTTGCGGGAAACAAATTCAAACAATTCATTTCCACCGGAAACCATCTGCGGATCGCATTTCGTATTTTAAAAATTAGCCTACCTCACACATGATAGTTTCTTTAAACCAGGACTTACTTTTGCATGTCTGTCTTTTAATAGCTCCCTCAGAGAGCAATTTCATGAACACTCTCGCGACAGGATGATCATGGGTGGTAACAACCGTCAGTACACTGAGGTAGCACATAAACCCTGTAAAATAGTAGGTAATAGGTAAAGTGGGATCTTTTAAATCAAAGGTTAAAAATGGAGAGCAAATATTAAGCAAATAAATGCATTTCGGCATTCATAAAAGATTGGAGCAGCACTCTTCAAAGCGGTAGTGGTAACCTTTAAACATCATCACCTATACAGTAGCAGATGAGCCTTAATATCTATCACCTCGACTTGCATAATAATAATAATAATAATAGTAATGATAATAAACATCATAAAGCGCCCACAGAGAACTCAATCGAGGTGCTTTAGATTTGCTAAAAAGCAAACAAGGTCGAAAAAGGAGTGGTATCATGCTTGAAAAACAACAAGAATAACGGTTAGAGGTGACATGCACAGGTCAGCATGCACGTGTGGTTAGTGGCAGCTTGCAATAGTGTCAGCACGCATAAGCACACAAAGAACGAATCACAGGAACCTTATAAATTCTGTCATTAATAGATGCGTTGTATTATTTAATAAAAGGTAGCTCACTGCAGGATAATGAACCATTACCTGGATCTTTAAGAATGAGTAACTTACTATCGGAAAAGAATTTAGAAAGGCTTTAATAATAAATATCACGTTTTGCACTGAGGCGTCTAAGTATTTCTCAGGACTGCACATGCTGCACTCGTGGGATTGATAGTGGAAAGTGTGAAGAACCCCCGAGGCTGGCTTGAAGCATATGCCGGCAAGCTACACCTTCACAGTAAGCTTCATGGGCTGCTCCCTATCTCACCAAGAGTATTAAAGTGCTCAAACCGGCTCAATCATATTATCGAATCGTCTCTCTCTAAATTATGCATCAATACCGAAGATATTCTAAATAGATTGGCAAAGTTGAATTCAAATGTCATAAAAAATGAGAAAGTAAATGGATAGAAAAATTGCAAATATATAATAAAAGCTGATATTATAGATACATATAGTCAAGTCCAATTGGGTAACCATAGCTAGAAAAATAGCTGCAACTGAGATTTTTTTGTCTGCTTTCTCATCCCAAAATAAGCTGATAAAAATTGAGAGCGACATTCTTAAACTGAACGGTAATAAAAAATAATTTTAGGTAGGCATAGTATCATTCGCATATTAGTGAAACTATTTAAGTGAGCTCCACCAGCGAGTCTCATGTTGCATGTATTATCTGCACACAATCTTTATGTTCTGTCACACAATTACCTTTTGTGAGACCATCCAGCAAGTTTAAAATTTAATTCTTTTACTTTCACTTCATAAAATCAAACAAATCTGGTATGATTAGACAGGAATATTACATCCAAATTGGTCCTTGCATTTTCAAAATCCCATGTGTACTTCTATAGCTCACTAGCTATCGGTTTTTGGGCGTTATCAATAAGGCTAGCACGGTTAGAGTAGAAATCTGCAGCTAAGCATATCCGGCCTGAACATCAAAGTCGTCATATTGCATCACTTCTTACCGACTGTCGGCTCTGGCCCTTGGGAAGCTGGGTATCACGATCAAATGTCATGTAATTTATCTTCGTTTTTAACCTCGCGAAGCAGCAAAGACATCGTGCGTGTTACTCAAGTGAGCTTTCAATGGTGCACTCGAAGCCTATGCAACATACAGAAGGGCGTGGTAAAACTCAGACCTAATATCACGAAACTGAGGTAAAGTGAGAAGCAAATCTGAGACAGCTGACAGTCGAGAAAATGAGTAGCATGGAAGTAGCAGCTAATGACGACTGTAAAAGATGTGTCGCAGTCAGCAGCATGATTATAGATGCCGTGAAGTTAGAATTGGGGAAGTGAGCTATGCAGTCCTGGATTGCTAAGCAAAAACTTATATCGCCAGTTTAATTTAAGAATAAGAATAGAAAAGAAGATGCATTGTCAAGAGAAGAACTACGGGTTTGAGTGGGCAGAAACTGGTGCTGCAATTTAGGAACGAATGAAAGAGAAGGGTCTTGCGATACAGCACGCCATAAATGGATTGATGGTAGGTGCATTGCTGCTTAGATGTAAATATGACGTCAGCAGTGGTCTCTGCCAATCTCTACTGCAGTCAGCAACAGTTTACAGATATTCGCCAGAGTGATGATACAGCTAATTTCAACAATGACCTTATTTGGTACCAAGGTTAAGGTGGTCACCTTAAACTACGGGATGGAGGTCTAGTTTCTTGGCTCGGACGACCGAGGTTGTGGTCTCGAACCCTCATGCATATGGGATGAGCCTGGATAGAAATTCTATTCTCTCTGGGCACTAAACAATATTTGTATTAACATGGCAATGCTATCCCTTGGCCACTGTCATCCTATCACTAGGGCTAACTACTATGCGAGTTTCATCACCAGGTTAATGGAGGTGCCAGAATTGTCCCAACGCATTGGACAAGGCCACAATAACTAAATGTGTACAATACTGAGTTTTCTGAATCGAGCTTAAAGCCTAACCGGCCTTCTGAGTGCATATGGTCACCAACTGACTCTATATCTGATCTCCACTGACTCTATGTCGAAGAACAAGCAATGTATGTCATGCATAGCTCAGGTGGGACGATATTTAAGGAAAAATGTAGCATGAAGGTAGCAGATTACAAAATATCCTAGTGTAGTCACGTGGAGCTCATGTTAGCACTACTTACGCGTGACTGGGATTTTTTGTAATAGTACACACCCAATCATAATCGGCCATTAGCATAGACAAGTGCATTGCGAGCTCGTGGCTTATCTCAATACAGGAAATGATCAGAAGTATGCACTAGGTAGAATCAAGCTGTGACCGAATTCGCACTGGAAGTACGCACCGGCATCCATTGACTCGTAGTGCGGCATCATGACGCAGTGATCGATTCTCGGAATTAAGAAAATCCCAAACACCATGCCTTTAAGAACGCGCATTATGACCGTCACGACTCCGAGCAATATGTTGAAAAAGAAGTAAAACAAGCTGACATTGTGGAATGCATGCCTAAAATTCACGTATAGCATTAAAGGTCTGTAGAAACATCATTTGTATACTTTCTTTCACGGATTAGCTTGTGGTGACTGTGCACATGGCACGGCATTGGTAGCTTAGTTGTAATAAATAACAACAGGGGCCAGCCTATCTATTGAAAATTTGCAGAGATTAATGAAAGGCATCCCAACTTCGAGTGACAGGGTAGGTGAAACACTCGTTTGAGGTTCAAATGTTCTGTTAATAGGCCTCCAGTTTAATTATATGTCATAAAAAACGTATTCATCATCGGCAAGGGTATAATTAGAAAAATTAGCAGGCTAGTTACAATATCAATTACTCGCTCAAAACGTGCAATATTCTCTGACTGTTTATTGGCAATATAAACATGGTAAAGTTTGCCAATAGGTATCCTAAGAAAGTAGTTATTAATGTCAAATTAACTGAAAAGACATGGGACTTCTGGATAATTTAAACGGAATTTTATTAAAAGACCAACTGAAAAGAACGAAGAGCAGGCCATGAAAACAGAAATCTTTTCAACAGCTTTCAACGTTTTCGATAAGAACTTGACTGACACCTTCTGCACCGAATTTCGTTCACCGACTGACTCAATGTCACTTTTGGCTCACGTACATGACGTACTCACACTAATGGTCATACACTCGACCAAACTTTCCCCTAAACTTTCACACTTTTACCACCAATTATTACAAGACTCTGCTTTTCTGACCACATGCAGATCTCATTCGGTCTACAGTGAGTACCCTCCTCCACATCTAAAATCATGTACGAATCGCGAAAACTCAAGACCCTCGTCATTGATGCTGTCCGTACGAGAATGCCTACTCCAACTCTGCTTCTCAATTCCCTTTCTTACCTGTCATCATCGGTGAATTGCTACAACGCGACCCTAGCTGACATGCTCTCCCAATTTTCACCTCTAATTATGTGAACTTTGTGCCCTCGCCCTATGGTTTAAGATAGAAATTAACCTTGCTGGGTCTACTAAGCACATGCTTGAAAAAGCATACAAAAGACCAGAACTTACTGTCCATCACCATTCAAACGAGGATTAATATAAATCGTGCTAATCAATCCTAATGAAGGCTAAGTCTTGCTCACATAAAAGCACCGTTGAATCACAGATGCAAAATACATAAATGCTGATGTTGACGATAAACCATCTTCTTTACAGAACCCAGGTTAGCTCCTTACACAGCGATGATTAAGCTGATCACTTCTCTAGCTACTTTGTCAACAAGGTGGACAAGATCAGGGAGTTCAATAATAGAGTAGCAGCATCACCCCCTAGAATACTGTCCCTCAATTTTATACAGAACCTCAACGTCTGCATTCAATGAGGTCACTAGTGACCTCGTCCTGAATTTCACATCTCAATAAAAACGATAACTAGCCCTCTAGACCCTCTTCCTAGTGGGCAGCTTCTACGATTCATAGATTTGCTAAATTCATGCTCAGCTAACTTCATAAATATATCATTAGCCTCAGGTCACGACCCAGTACATTTAAAAAAGGCTGCAGTCATGCCACTACTTAAGAAAGAATCACTAGATCAAGAGAGCGACGTTTGCCCAGTCATCCTTTTACCATTCACTCCCATCAAATCCTTGAAACGAATCTCCGCAGACCAGCTGAACTCATAAATTGAAACTTCAAATCTTGCTAGTAAGTTGTACTCTGGTTTTAGAGCAAATCACGTTACAAAGTCGGCATTGCTTCTGATTTATAAAAATCTACCGAGGAAAACAGACTTAGGTAGAGTCTCTTTGCTTGTTTTGCTCAATCTTTTTGCCGCTTTTGATACTGCCGATCACAAAGTCCTTCTTGAGTGCCTCCAATCTCGCCTGGGCACCAATGACACTGCATCGCAATGCTTAAGATACTATCTCACTGGAATAAATAAAACTCGTTTGTATGGCGCCCCAGAGAACTTATCTCTAATCAGGCGCTTCACATATGCCTCAGGCTCGAGCCCTCGACCTCAGTCGAGCATTGGTCGAGGCGAGCACCTTACCCGCTAGACCAAACCAGCTCAAAAACACCATAGGGTTAATGTGGATGGACACAGATCATCTTTGGAATATATGCAGTATGGGGTAACTCAGGACTCTGCGCTGGGTCCGGTTCTTTTCACGGTTTATACTCTCCTCTTAGCGAAGTGATTTCCAGGCACAATCAAGGCTTTCACTTCTGTGAGTATGGCACACAGTTGTACCTCTGCTTTGATCCCTCCCTGGCCCTCAGCAAGTCAAATTCACTCAACTCCCTTCCTGCATGTATTGATGGCAAGCCCACACGGATGACACAATTTTTTAAAGTTGAATGTTGACAAAACCAACTTACTATTAATTAGCAAACTGAGTACGATTTAAAACTTTGGAAGTTAGCTTACCGGGACACCTCATGTTGAATTTGCACGAAACTTTGATGTCCTGCTCCAAAGTTACCTTTCATTAGACGACAATATCAGCTCCACAGTCAAGACCGCCTCTTATATCAATACAACACTGCTAAAACTTGTGATTTTGTAGACAGGGAAACAACTTCTAAATCGTCATGTATTTGTGACATCTCGTCTCGAACTCATCTGTAACTCATAGCTTGATTGTCTACATGCCTGTGCAGCCCTGCTCTTGCAGCTGCTAAAAAAACTCTGCAACTAGGCTTGTCTGTCGTGAACGAATCAGAGTTGCCACATCACACCACTTCTGGCCAACCTGCACTGGCTTCCAGCATAGCATCAACTTCAAGGTTCACTCAACCACTTTTGGGTCAATGATATATCGCATATAGATATAATTTACTTGTATAGGACCATAAGAGAACTTAATCTCTATTCAGGCACTTCACGTATTCCACGGGGCTCGAGCCCACGACTTCGACCAGACCGTGGTCGGGGCAAGCACCTTAAATAGCTGGTCAAACCAGTGTAGTGTTATGGGTAGCCATTACTAGGCATTTCACTTCAATCTCTGGCTAAAACCTTTTTATCATATGTACTCCACCACCGGGCTAATTATTGTGTAATCTGCTTTTCGGAATCTAATTGTTTACCTCTACCTCGAATTAACCTCAAATCCTTTCGAGACGAAGCCTTAAGTTGGCATATTACCCAAAGCCTGGACCTCTGGACATTTGAAATGCTCAACGACATCCACATGACTTGACCACATTAAAAATACAACTAAAACGCATATATTTGTCGTGGGCATGCTCTCTCCCTCGCAACGCTCTTTCTCCCTCTCTCTCTCTCTCTCTCTCTCGCATGGCCTCCATTTTGCCGAGGTCTGGCAAGCAACAACGGCAACGACTCGAGTAGCATGGGTGATGCCAGGGAGCATCATCGCCCTCTGCTCTGCCCGGTCACATGCAGGAGGCTAAAGGTCAGCAAACGGGAAAGCATTCCTGCGTCGTATGGCAGGCTGCCTCTGATTCTTGAAAACTTCCTAACGTTGCTACTTATGCGCTTCTTAGTTCAGGCTGGCAGCTCCAGTTGCACGCCAAGTGCTCTGGAATTTAAAGAAGTGCTGCAAGCGAGGTAACCTAGATGAGCTCATCGATCGTCCTTTTTTTCAGCAATCTTAAAGTGCCTAGAAATAGACAGGGTTCTCTGAGGGCGCTATAACAAAAATATCATTATTATTATTATTATTATTATACCTGCTGACAATGCGCGTGCTAACCCCGTGCATGTCACCCCTAACCATGTTATTCCTGTTGTTATTGAGTAAGCTACTACAGCAATTGAATCGTGCTTCGTTTGTCTCAAATATAAATGACCTAGTAAGAGATCGAGTTCTCGTAAGACGCACTATACAATGATTTAATAATAATACTATTACTATTAAATCCAGAGCAAATAGTCAGTTTCCTAGGCTTTTGTACCATCAGGGAAGAACATGATGTTGATCTGTTATCGGCTGTCCCTGAACATGCTGTGGTATTGGGCGGTATCTGCAGTAGCTCAAGCATAAATAGAGCTCAGTTGCGTTATTTTTCAGAAACAGCCTGAGTTAATAGTAATAATAATAATGCACTTGATAAAGTGCCCTCAGAGAACTCAATCTCTTTATAGGCGCTTTACATTTTCTGCAAAGGGAAACGTGATTGAATCGTGAGTAATATCGCGCTTGATAAACAACATGGACGATGTGGTTAGGGGTGACATGCACAGGGTCACCATGCAAATGTGGTTAGTAGCAGCATGCACAGTGTTAGCACGCATAAGCACATGAAAGACGAATCACAAGGACCCAATAAATGCTGTCCTAAATAGATGTGTTTATTAAGTTCTTTTTAAATGTGGTCAAGGCAGGCGACGTCGTGACTCAGGTCGGCAGGGAGTTCCAGGCTTTGGGAGTTAAACTATAATTGTCTCCACCAGCGTGCGGCAAATGTCTGGGTAAAATGCCAACCAGCCTACAGCAGTAACGTTGCTCTCTCTCTCCCTCTCTTTTGACCTCGCTCACTCCCTCGCTCTCTTCTTATTTCTCTCTCTCTCTCTCACAGGTGATTTGAGCTCCAGTGACGCCATAATCGTCATTTTCATTCATTTATGCAAACGTTCTGCTGCAATGAAACAATAAATTCAATTCAATACTCGTAATGATGCGATCGTGCTCAATGGTGAAACCAAGTGTGTGGCCTTAAACGGGCTTCCAAACTCTTACCTGTTATGTACGGCCAGCGGTTTTGCAACATCCTCTTTTTCCAGTTTCGGCTGCAGGAACGCTAACCGAGTGATTATCACCTGGCTCTGGTATATGGCGATACTCAGTACGACCGGTATGCTGCAAAGTAAACGACATTGGGTCGACAATTAATTGATTGCCCTGAGGTGGCCAAGTGCTGAAGCCTCACCGGCACTGTCAGTCCTAGTTGGTTCTACCCCAGCCACTAGTAGGTCTGGCTGGAGGGACAAAAAGAGAAGTTAAGTTTCGAGAGGCGCTCTAGTGATCTGCACTGGCCGATGAAGCTACGTTTGGCCAATATCGTAAGTCCTCTAGCCTCCATTATTGGGCTACCAGACTTTCTGAAAGAGGTGACTAAGACTTTTTTGGGCCGACCATCTTCTTCCTGTGAAGCTTCGATGGCTGTCTTAACTTAACTTCTGACCTAAGTACGAGCTCAACCTAGAATAAGGACTTAGAAGCCATGAATGAGTGTTTCTCATGGTGTTATAGCTCCTAGCTGTTCTCGGTGTCGAGAACCAGTGGCTTTTAGTATAATCTGGTGAAGAATGGTAGAAAGGTTGTCGATTTAAATTAACTAGCTCTGTGGGCTACTAAGTAGAAAGACGTCTGGGAATGCATACGCCCATATAATTACTAGTCAGTCTAGAAATCTGCATCCGGGATAATAAGCATTATCTGTATGACCTTTACCCTCCATCTCTCTCGTGAGAGATGTTTTAGCGCGACTCTATAGTCCCATTGGGCGGTGCACCTTCGAAGGGCACGTTCACTATGCCATTCCGCGAGGAAACATAAATACACACACACACACACACACACCAGCACACAAACGCATGCACACAAGCGCATGCACACAAACACGCACACAGAATGTCAGTGTCATAAGATTGTGTGATATATCACACGTCTACTGTACTTCACTACAGAATGTACTGATCGCTATCTTCTCACGAACAGAAGGACGGACTTTGTCGCTTTTTGTAAGTACAATTATATATACATATATACCTGTTTTTGTATGTTTTCACACGGAAAAACATTGTAAATGTGACCATTAGGATATTTTCTAGAGCGGAACTCTCTCCTACGTCGAGACGTTAGGATAAGGTTTGGGCAAAGGCAAAAATATAAAATATTAATAGTCCCCAAAATAAAAGCTATAAGGAGGTGTCAGAAGGTTTTACTACTGTATTTCAAAGTGTAAACTGTCAGCGTAGGTCGCGATTGTCAACGTTGGGATTTAGTCTCCATTGCTGGAATCTAGGCAATACTTCTGTGGTCGGGACATTGATAAATAAAGCCATACAGACTAGAAAGCACCGTAATTACAAATTAGATATTTTGAGAAAAGTTTTTCCTACGTTAAGGAGACGCTAGGGCCTATATATCTGTCAATAGCAGATGGGCTATCGATCTTTAAAAGTATTTCCATCGTTCTCTGGGTTTATCCAACAAAATCACACGCGTCTGCACATGCTGCTTTGGTCACACAACTGCTAGTGGCAGCCTAATATGGCATCCTAATATCTAAAGAGATCTCAAAATCAAGAACAAGAGAAATTAAGAAGCAAGGTAAGAAGCCAAGCTTCTTAGTTCTTTCTCTTCTGAATGCTGAATGCTGCTGCTACTTCGTATCAGAACACAGCTGCCTCAGCCGTCACGAAACGTACTCCTCATAGACACCTGCACACCACGAGGGTTCCGTCGATTTCTGTTTAGTATCAGCTGGAACTACTGGGTAAACTGACGTGATTGATCGTTGGCACTATGCTTTGCTCAACTTTGCTAGTATTCTGCAAAGCGGATAAACTATAATTAGAGGAATTTACTAAAGACTACGTGACATCTCAAAAGAATTCCGGTACTGTAATTATTTGCAAGGATGTAGCAGGCTGTGAACCTTGACCAAATTTTACTTGGGGCATATTTTTAATTTAATATTCAATTAAACAATTATCATTAACTATCAGAAAAATTATCGGTAATTATTAGCTTGGGGATTTTTCAGCTGAATAGCCTTTAAGATGAGTGTGCAAGCATTCATTCAAGCATCAAGGGGCTGCTAAAATAAGGCTTAAGCGAATTTCAAAATAAAAGTTCTTAAATAAAATATCAGCTGGTAAGGTGAATCGTACTTACATGATAAACTCTGCAACAAATATTATAATTCCATAGTAATTAAATTCCAGGGCAGGAATGAAGAGAATGTAAGTTATAATGAAGGCCACGAGAAAAAGCACGAACTGAATTATGACGAAGCCTACAAAAGCGAAAATAAATTCACTCATACTATCAAAAACATAAGCGAAGAATGAAAATAGGTTTGCATTTCAAAGGTAATGAGTTTAAGAAAAGCAAGGTGGTCAGGCTATTGGGAAGATAAAATCGCTTTTTTGCAATATATTTTGATGTAAATAAAACCTCTAGGTTATTACAGAAGGCAAAAGTTTGCCTACATGGCCGAACTACTGCTGCTGCTGCTGCTGCTGCTGCTACTACTACTACTACTAACAGTAATACATTCGATGAAACGACCTCAGAGAACTCAATATCTTTCTAGGCACTTCACATTGGCTTTAAAGGAAGTATTATAGAATCGATAGTGGTAGCAAGCTCAATAAACAACAGCAATTTCATGGCTAGGGGTGACATAAACTTGGTCAGCGTGTGAATGTTGTTAGTGGCAGCATGAAAAGTGTTAGCAGGCATCAATAACCTACAGTTTGAATCACATGGAGTCACTAAATGCCGTGATAAATAGGTGCGTGTTTAGTTTCTTATGAAACGTGGCCAAGTCAGGAGATGTCGTGAAGCAAGTCGAGACCAAGTTTCAGGCTTTGAGAGTAAACGAACTACAGGCCTCGTCACCAAAGGGGTCGAGGTTAGTACGAGGTATAGGTAAACAATATGATTCCAAAAGGTGGGTAGTGCGATGGTTACTTAGCCTGGTGGGGAATAGATCTGTTAGGTAGGCTTGATCCGAATAATGAATTAATTTAATAATGAGTAAAAAAACTTTGAAGTTGACGCCTTGCTTGACCGGGAGCCAGTGAAGGTCAGCTAGAAGTGGCGAGGTTGGTAACTGCTAGGCTTAAGACAGACAAGTCTAGCTGCAGAGATTCGCACCAGCTGACAGCACCTAATTTCACCGGCCAGTAGACCACAGCAGTCAAGACGGGATGTCACAAATGTATTGACCAATTTAGATATGGTATCTCCGTCTAACAAGCCCTACTTTTAGCAATGCTGGGTAGTTCAAATTAGGTGGACTTGACTGTGGAGCTGAAGTCGTCGTCTAATGGAACGTCACTTAAGAATGTGACTTAGATTTCGTGCAGATCCAACAGGAGATATGCTTGCAGAACCAATTTGAGCATTAACATTTCAATTTCTGAGTTACCATTGTTTGCCCACAACTAGTAAAATGGTTTTAACATAGTTCAATTTAAGAAAATTTGCTGCGATTCATATGGGGATGTCTTCAACACATATAACAAAAAAGTTGAGTGAATTTGAGGTGCTGGAGGGCAGGGAGGGATCAAAGAAAAAGTATAACCGAGTGTCGTCTAAATAGAAATGAAAGCTTAGATTGTGCATGGAAATTACATTGGCGAGAGGGTGAGCATAAACCGTGAAAAGTGCGGTACCAAACATAAATCCGTGAGGTAACCCATATTTTAGAGCCTTCTTGGATGATCTTTGAACAATCACATGAATATTCTGGTATTTTCCACTTAGATAGCCCTCAAACTATTGCAAAGCAGCTCCAGTGAGTCCAAGGCGTGAGCAACGAGGGGCCTTTAACAAGGATAGAGTGATCGATCGAATCAAAAGCTGCCGAAAGTTCAAGCGAAATAAACTACTATTTCCGGCTGCTGAAGCTGCTCAACGATTTCACTTTAGTATTTTTCGTACTTATATTTTTGATTGTCCAATGCACAAGTTGCAACGTGAAGTTTAATCTATGGTACCCAACTGTAGTATATCTCACAAATATGCACGTCGGTATGACCATTTTATTAAGTGTCGATACAAAGCCTAATTCATTAGCACTGTCTCGATCCGACAGAGTCTATGTCTTTTTTCCGGTGATAATAATAATAATAATAATATTGCACTTGATAAAGCGCCCTCAGAGAACTTAATCTCTTTCTAGGCGCTTTACATTTGCTGCAAAGTGATACGCAATAGAATAGTAAGTAAAATCATGCTTGAAAAACAAACAAAATGAATAACATGGTTAGGGGTTACATGCACTGGGTCAGCATGCAAATGTGGTTAGTGTCAGCATGAACAGTGTCAGCACGCATAAGCACAGCGAGGACGAATCACAAGGACCCACTAAATGCTGTCCTAAATAGGTATGTTTTTAAGTTTCTTTTAAATGTGGTCAGGTCGGGGGATGTTCTGATGCAGGTCGGGAGGGAGTTCCAGGCTGTGGGAGCATACGAGCTAAATGCACGGTCTCCAAAGGATTTAAGGTTTGTACGAGATATTTGTAGACTGTTAGATTCCGAAAAGCGGGTGGTACGATGCTTGGCCTGGTGGGGGAGTAGATCTGAGAGATAAGCTGGAGCCAAAGAATGAAGGGACCTAAAAGTGAGCGACGAAACCTTGAAGTCAATCCGTTGCTTGACTGGTAACCAGTGCAGTTCGGCGAGAAGTGGAGTAATGTGGCAACTGCGACGCTCACGACAGACAAGCCTAGCTGCAGAGTTTTGCACCAGCTGCAATCGCCTGATCGCACATGCTGGTAGGCCTGTAAGCAGTGAGTTGCAGAAGTCGAGACGAGATGTCACGAATGCATGGACCAACTTGGACGTGGTATCCTTATCTAAACAAGCCCTAATTTTAGCAATGTTATGAAGCTGAAAATAGGCTGATTTGACTGTGGAGCTGATGTGGTCGTCTAACGAGAGGTCGCTTTGGAATATGACACCTAGATTTTGAGCTGATGCAACTGGAGATATGCTGGCAGAGCCAATTTTGAAAGTCAGCCTTTCCAATTTCTGAATAACACTAGGTTTGCCCATAACTAGTAAGTTAGTTTTATCATCGTTTAGTTTTAGAAAATTTGCTGCCATCCATGATCGGATGTCATCAATGCATGCAGCAAGTGAGTTGAGAGAATTTGAGGTGCTCGAAGGCTGGGAGGGATCAAAGCAAAGGTACAACTGAGTGTCATCCACATAGAAGTGAGAGCCTAGATTGTGCTTGGCAATCAAATCAGCAAGAGGCAGAGTATAAACCGTGAAAAGGACCGGACCTAGCACAGAGCCCTGAGGTACTCCATATTTTAGAGGTACTTCAGATGATCTTTGTCCATTCACGTCAACACTCTGGAGTCTCCCACTGAGATAGGACCTGAACCAGTGCAGAGCAGTGCCAGTGATGCCCAGGCGAGATGAGACGCGCTCTAGAAGTACTTTGTGATCGATGGTATCAAAAGCTGCCGAAAGATCGAGCAAAACAAGAAGAGACACTCTACACATGTCTGCATTCCTAAGTAGGTCGTTGTATACCCGAAGCAATGCTGACTCTGTGGAGTGATTAGCTCTAAAGCCAGACTGGAACTTACTAGCAAGGTGTGAGGTTTCGATATACGAGTTCAGCTGGTCTGCCACGACCCGTTCCAGTGTCTTTGATAGGAATGGTAGAAGGGAGACTGGGCGGTAGTTGCATAAGTTCTCTTGGTCTAGTGTAGCTTTCTTGAGAAGTTGCCTGACTACTGCTTTTTTGAAAGGTGCTGGGACCTGACCTGAGGCTAATGACATATTAATGATGTTGGTTATGCATGGCAGCAGCAGATCAATGCAACGTAGGAGCAGGACAGTGGGAATAGGGTCCAGTGGACTTGTTGTCTTCTTTGATTGAGATACGAGCTTTAGGACTACATCACTAGTGACCTGTTTAAATGCAGACATTGAGGCGCAGCCAGGAACCGAGGAACAGCATTCTAGTGGGAAGGTTGTCATCGCAGGGATGGATTCCCTGATTTTGTCTATCTTCTGCACAAAGAATCGAGAGAAGCGATCGGCTAGATCATCACAAGGATCATCTGGTAAGGAGCTAACCTGGGAACGGTTGAGGAGATGGTTTATTGTCGACATCAGCATTTTTGGATTGTGCATCTGTGATTCAACAATGTTTCTATAGAAGCTAGACATAGCCTTTGCTAGGATCGATTGGTACGACCTACAGTAGTCTTCATATGCCTGTCGATGGACAGTTAGTCCGGATCTTTTGTATACCTTTTCAAGCTTTCGTTTAGTAGACTTGGCTAGTTTAATGTCTGTGGTAAACCATAGGCCGTCTGGGCGGGGGCGTACAGTGCGCTTTGTCAAAGGTGCAAACTCGTCGAGCGTGTCAGCTAGTGTCGTGTTGTAGCAATCTACCAGTGATGACAGATCGGTGGGAGGACTGAGCAGCAAAGGTGAAGCAGATATGCTCGCACGGACAGCATCGATGTCAAGGGTCTTGAGGTTTCGCGATTCACAGGTTATTTTAGAGGAGAATGTGGGCACACACTTTAGATTGAATGAGATCTGCATGTGGTCAGATAAGCAGGATTTGGTGATAACTGGTGATGACAAAGTGCAGTTATATGAGAAAATCTGGTCGAGTGTGTGACCCTTGATGTGGGTAGGGCCATGCACATGAGTCACAAGAGATAATGAGTCTGTCAATGTACGAAATTCGGTGCTGAAAGCGTCAGATAAGTTATCAAAGTGAACGTTGAAATCACCCATAACAAGGAAGGATCGATTTCTTGCACACAGAATCGAAATGAGATCGGAGAAATCTGAGATAAAGGAGGATTCAAATGAGATCGGAGAAATCTGAGATAAAGGAGTGATCAAAGTAATAGCATTTAACTTTAGGTTGTTATCTTTAATCTGTTAAACGTGACTGTCTCTTCCATGCTAATGTGGATCCTAGCTCAGCTGTAAAAACAGATTAGGCTTTGAGCTCAACGACTAATAAAGATGATTCCATGTTTCTTTCCTTAACGAAAATAAGTTGCAGTGTTAAGCCACAGGACAGATGACCTACGGTAAATTTGGATTTTTATATCTCAGTAGTGCGAAACTTAAGCGCGTGCTTAGTACAGGGGTTCAATAATTTTGAAGTTTGACATCAGTAGCTGTTCATGAATTTCGGAGATTACCATTCAGGTATTCACAATCTTGAGATTCAGAGCTTGAAAACCCTATATGAATTTGTTCACTGTCATTCAACTACTACGGCGTCAATGAACGTAGCAGGGATGAAAATTTTGCCGTGGTACTGTGACATTTAAAGCTGATTTACAACGCTTATTTACATCTACAAAACTTTGGGAGATATATTTTAAGCTTACTCTTTAGCATTCGAGGATTATAAATTATGATATTCGGCTTTATTTGAAAAGACTTTAAGGTGTTCGTTGTAGGGATTTATGATATATTCTTGCTTGCCTAGGTTAAAGGCTTAGGGTTCGAGATTTAGAGGCGGTGGTTCGGAGATGCCGGCTACCATTTTACACTCCCTGCTATGGTCACAATGTCTATTGATGACACATTCGTGTGTTTATGATAGTAGATTCGGTCTCGCATGAGTCACTAGCCCTTTAAAACCGAGTTGCACTGTTGCAGTGTGAGCAGTGGTAGATCTAGAAGGCAGAGGGCGTCTGCCCCCTGCTATGTAGACTGGTAGTGAAATGGGCCAATATTTGCACGGCTAATCCGACCTTCTTGAACCACAAAATCGTGTCCGTTTCTAACTCAATGAGCCGCAGCAACGTTCTTGCCGAAAAAGAACTATGACTGTGTGCGATATTTTTTATGAATTGCGGGTTCTTCCCCTTTAGTTAGAATCTTTAGGGTCATGTTCCTAACAGAAAACCATACCTCTGCGTCTGCTTGTTTACTTGGGCTGGTGCTGTGTAACTGCGACCGTTTGCAACTTTTGAGAGAACGTGCTGAGAAAAGACTATTTTCAATTTAAAATGGTTTCTCTTGATTTCTTGTTGCTACGAAACTGTATTCTGAGCGTGCCTGCGTCCATTTCTGCTCTGCTGCCTTCATTCTGACTTGTATCCCCTTTCTTACGCAGCCGTGCTTTCTTCTCAGCGTCTCTCAGCTGCTTGAGATGGCGCCTCCTGGATATCGTTAGCGCATCAAACGCCGATCTGGCATTCAGTGTGCTGTAGAAAACGTTTAAGCTAAATGCCCATTTAGCGGCTACCCGATGTAACTTTCAGAGATAGAAACAAGCAAGCAGAGGCTTGAAGCACCACCTCCATCATTATCTGTCCCCCGTTGGAAAGTGGCGACTATCTATTGCCAGACTTTTGCTCGTGAAATAAGACTACATTTCAGGATTACAGATTGTTAAGACCATTTATTGCAAGACTATAGTGTAATTTAGTTAATGTCATCTCTATTTGAAATTCGTCAAACCATAATGACCCAAGTTAATGTTTTGCGGGAGAGTTCTATGGCACACATTATTGCTAATCCCCTTACGGGGTGCATACAGTAGCCAACACACTTCATCTTACCCTACGAAGAGAGAGTGAAAAGCAGAGATGAGTTAATAAGGAAGTTGAGTGGACGAGTATCATGAAAGTCGCAGCTCAGGATGGCTGGTAAGTATGTGCCATAGTTGTGAGCGGAATATGTGCTATAGTTGGGAGCTGAGAGTAGATGTTGTTTCATAAGAATTGTGGAAGTGAGCTTCAACGTCAAGGACCTGTAGGGAAAAAGCTTTTTCTTCCGATATCTTTAATCGAAGGAAAAGAGTTGGTAATTTATTATGTATAGATGGCCTAAGGGTAAGATTAGGCTGAAACTGGTTTAGTAGTTCATCGAGGTGTGAAGGGGCCAAGCCGTACTAGTAAGACTGTCCCAATTTCGAGCCGCTGCATTATACAGCTGCTCAAGTCCAAAGATTTGCTCGCAAAGATGCAATTGTATTCGATGGAATTATGTGAGACTGAACAGTTCCATAAATATACGGTGCTATGGTATGTATGTAAATTAAAGGCAATGAATATAATTAAAGCGTCCAACTCTAGGAAATAATTTGGAACGATGACTCACAACACAAATTTATTCTGCAAACAACTATATTACGGAGTTCATGCCGGACCATTAAAATGAGCAACCGTTAATAATGAAGTCTTACAATGTTATAAAACATTAGCATTAACAGTACATGAGTAGTCTAACGATATAAATGATTGGATAAATTTTTTTTTTTCTTAATCAACCTTGCTTTTCCAGTCTTAGCAGAAAAGCCGGGCATTGATGCACTCTAAATATTTGTTTAATCGAAAGACATCGGGAAATTCTCGTCGTGTTCGCCTAAATATAGGAGGCACCCTATACCTGCGGAAAATCAAGGAAAAAGCTGCTTCTATATATTTTGCATGATTATGCAGTTCAATAACTAAAGAAAACTCATTAAAGTTTATACCCGAATGTAAGCTAAACCACAAAAATCACCGACCGACAGAACGTCACTTGGACTGACTGCAACGCCCAGGCACTTCATTTATATTCGTTAAACTGATAGTTAATATACGAGGCATTTGCGAAAGTAATTAACCAAAGTACTATTGAAAGTTTGATCGTCACCATTTCAAAATTCCATGCAATATCCATTGCTCAATGACAAAAATATGGGAACACGTTGCAGACACTTACGCAAAGTTTTAAATATCTCATCACTTTGAATTGCTACGTAACACTTGTCACAGTTATACCATATACTACTAGTGTCAGCGTGACACAAGTGAATAGAAATATTGGCATGTAAGTTGTAACCTGTGATAGCACTTTAGGTAAGGCGATTGCTTTTCACGACCTCGGTAGCGAGATCGTGGGTTCGAATCCTCCGGTGGCTGATCCTTTATTGCTGCTGCAAGCGGTGTTGACAACCATTAAAGCTCCTCCGTTACAAAGCAGGCTGCGAAATCAGCTGGCATTTTGCGCAAGTATTTAAAACTATAGTCCTTCCTTTAGTCGGTGCATAATTGAGGCCGCTAATATAGTACTTTGAAGCATCTTCGTACTTATGAGGCTAAAGAACAAAGAGCTCTGCAAAATATAATGTACTAGCTATTGTCGTATAGGTATTCGTGATTTTAGTCGTACATTTGTACTATATATTGTGGTATGGGTATTCTTGATTTTAATCGTACATTTTTGCTTCTTTCTTGCCACATATTATCAGAGAAGCATCTACCTAACAGTCATCAGTGGCGCTTAGGGGTGCCAGCTTCGTGTGCATCCGTCAGGAGTCTGCAAAAAACTAGCCACATTCCCGTGACCTGTGTTTAAGGCGAACGGGTTTTATTCAGAACTTGCTAAAGTGCACTATTAAAACTATTAATCCGCCGTATATTTCCTTCACCATATGAAAATACGAAATTGTAATCAGTAAAGTGTTGGTTCACTTGAATGATTTAGCTCCAAGTTTGTGCTACAATCTTATTTTGGAATTGCGTAACCAACATAATCAGCCGTCGCAATAATTCCCACACTGCAAGCAAAAATGTGTTCAAGCTGCTGAAAATGCTGGCAAGCTAGCATGGATTTTTATTGCCTTTAGTTTTAAAAATACTAATGAGTATTTTGCGCCAATTTCTTTCTCTCCCTATGAGCAGAGCTATATACCTGAAGGCACAGATCAGTGTATCGTTGGACGATCTCATTACCACACGAACACATAGAGCTTAAATATTTTGTGCTGAAAGTGCAAAGGTGGTTCCGTCAAGTAGGAAAACCCTAGAAAAATAAGCGCGTGGTTCAAATCCGAGAAATCTTTAGATTATTTGCAATGGCAAAACAGTAAATTAGGCTTACCCCACATAAAAAAAGCTACTTGTAGTCCGGCGTATCTCACTGCGTTGGTCTGAAAACACGATTGAGCACGTTCAGCAACGTAAAATATACGCTAGTCGTTCATTACGTTTAATACAAGTTGCTGGAAAATCTACCAGTCATAAATATGCCGATAATTAGCATTCAGAAGACCCATCGCAGCTCATTGCGACTTTAATGGACTCTACAAATAATATTAGAGGAGTGTATAATGAATTACCGATGTTGTGAAAGCATTAGATTGCTTCTAACTTCTGAGTTCACGATTATAGATTACCCGCTTTTGTCGTGACCGGGTTTAATTCCACAAAAGCGAAAGACAACCAAATCACCATTTCGTTGTCTGTTATATTTTTTCTTGATCTTAGTTTGCTGCAACTGGTTTTTATAAAGGGGTGACCTATAAACTGGTGCTCGACCTGGAAGAGATGCTGAAATCTCTGGGCTGTCAGTTCTTAGTTCTACTGATTAAGGAAATATTACTACGCAAATTCCGCGGATGCCCAGCAAAGGCCGATTTAAATTGGCCAATTCATGCTCGAGCTCATTCCCATTTTAATTTGCGAGCAGACGTTTACACTTACAGAAGCGAATATTTGGGCTAACTGCAGGCCTTACCCTAGATGCAGCGGACAACCAAATAGTGCATCCAATGGGCATTTTAAGTAAGTAAGGGGAACCGCAACTAGTAGGTCAACTAACGCATGTAAGGAGTACCCCCAACCTGCCCTTAGAAACCGTATTGAAAGATTATGCTAGCAGCCTTTAGCGTCAGATGATACTAAAGCATATTTTCCAAATGAGGAATAATGACGAAAAGTCCTTTTCCGCGAAACTAAATATCAAATAGGAACCCATTATCTATAGGATATCGTTACACCGATAGAAGCTTTTGATGGCAAGAATTTTTTAACAATAATAACAATGCACTTGATAGGCGAGCTGGAGCCTAAATTATATTGACTGAGGCCGTTTCTTGAACTCGTGGACCAACTAGGCTAGACTACCATCCTAAATCTTCAATCCTCAAAGCATCACAAACATTTGCAGTGACTGAAAGTGACATCCGAAGATGAAGCGAATGCAGTTATCTTATGAAATGTCGTTCTGGGAGTAGGTCTCCCGGTGTGACTATAAAAGAGGCGAGAGAGACCCCTGGAGTCACTTAGGAACAAAGCCTACTACTTTCCGACTTAAGTAAGGTTTAATAATAACAATAGCACTGTTTCTTTAAAAATGTGAAATTTATTTTCTTGCGGCTGCTATTACTGCATATTCCTGATATGGATTTAAGCAAATAAATTATGCTGCAAGACGAGAAAAAGCTGGAATTCATTTGAACGCAGATTTAGCCAAGGCTTGGCCTCGTGACTAGATCACAAAACCACAGAATGTAGATTGGAAATGATAGGAAGCATTACAAATCTCACAAGCATGCGGTACTTTCAGGCTCTCTTGGTGACCGGTGGCCATCGACATCTACAACTTGAGACTCCCCACTGATTTGAGATTAATAACCCTGGAAATTTACCCGAGACGCACTGAACACGGACATATACTTGCTAAATACATAGAGAGATTTTAGCAGAACCAGCTGAGTGACATATCATCCCGAGCAATGAAAGGCTTTGATTTTAAAAGTTCAAGTCCGCAGAGTGCGAGACACTAAATAGTTTGCTTATCTCTACTGATATGTGACTATTCTCTCCGAATTCTGTGCCGATGAATACTTCTATAAACGACATGTATTTGCTCGCAGGCAAAACTTGTTTGTCAGACAATTGCAAAAAGTATGAAATCATCCAGATTTAGAGATAGATATAGATATGGCTAAATGTCTACATATCATCATATATATTTATTCTTTTATTTAAACATTAGCTATATACATACATATACATCTCTCTCTCTCTCTCTCTCTATATATATATATATATATACACATCTTATACAACCACATCAGCTATCTAAGTGAAAGCCAGTATTGTTCTTGGGGCAATCACATCAGCGAGATATATAATAATAATAATAATAATAATAATTGACTTGATAAAGCGCCCTCAGAGAACTCAATCTCTCGCTAGGCGCTTTACATTTGCTGTAAAGTGAAATGCGATTGAATGGTAAGTAAAATCATGCGTGAAAAACAGACGAAATGAATAACATGGTTAGGGGTGACATGCACAGGGTCAGCATGCAAATGTGGTTAGTGGCAGCATGCACAGTGTCAGCACGCATAAGCACATCAAGGACGAATCACAGGGACCCACTAAATGCTGTCCTAAATAGGTATGTTTTTAGGTTCCTTTTAAATGTGGTCAGGTCAGGGGATGTTCTGAAGCAGGTTGGGAGGGAGTTCCAGGCATTGGGAGCATACAAACTAAATGCACGGTCTCCAAAGGATTTAAGGTTTGTATGAGGTATTTCTAGACTGTTGGATTCCGAAAAACGGGTGGTACGATGCTTGGCCTGATGGGGTAGTATATCTTACAGATAGGCTGGAGCCATAGAATGAAGGGACCTAAAAGTGAGCGACAAAACCTTGAAGTCAATACGTTGCTTGACTGGTAGCCAGTGCAGGTCGGCGAGAAGTGGAGTAATGTGGCAACTGCGAAGCTCACGACAGACAAGCCTAGGTGCAGAGTTTTGCATCAGCTGCAATCGCCTGATCGCACATGCTGGTAGGCCAGTTAGCAGTGAGTTGCAGAAGTCGAGACGGGATGTCAGGAATGCGTGGACCAACTTGGACGTGGTATCTTTATCTAAACAAGCCCGAATTTTAGCATTGTTATGAAGCTGAAAATAGGTGGATTAGACTGTGGAGCTGATATGGTCGTCCGTCTAACGAGAGGTCGCTTTGGAATATGACACTTGATTTCGAGCTGATTTAACTGGAGATATGCTGGCAGAGCCAATTTTGAGAGTCAGCCTCCCCAATCTCTGGATCACACTGGGTTAGCCCATAACTAGTAAGTTAGTTTTATCATCGTTAAGTTTTGATGCCATTCGTGTGCGGATGTCATCAATACATGCAGCTAGTGAGTTTAGAGAATTTGAGGTGCTCGAAGGCTGGGAGGGATCAAAGCAAAGGTACAACTGAGTGTCATCCACATAGAAGTGAGAGCCTAGATTGTGCTTGGCAATCAAATCAGCAAGAGGCAGAGTATAAACCGTGAAAAGAACCGGACCTATTACTGAGCCCTGAGGTACTCCATATTTCAGAGGATTCTGATGATCTTTGTCCATTCACGTCAATACTCTGGAGTCTCCCACTGAGATAGGACCTGAACCACTGCAGAGCAGTGCCAGTGATCCCCAGGCGAGATGAGAGTCGCTCTAGAAGAACTTTGTGATCGATGGCATCAAAAGCTGCCGAAAGATCAAGCAAAACAAGCAGAGACACTGTACCCATGTCTGCATTCCTAAGTAGGTCGTTGTATACCCGAACCAATGCTGACCCTGTGGAGTGATTAGCTCTAAAGCCAGACTGGAACTTACTAGCAAGGTGTTAGGTTTCGATATACGAGTTCAGCTGGTCCACCACGACCCATTCGAGTGTCTTTGATAGGAATGGTAGAAGGGAAACTGGGCGGTAGTTGCTCAAGTTCTCTCGGTCAAGTGTAGCTTTCTTGAGAAGTGGCCTGACTACAGCTTATTTGAAAGGTGATGGGACATGACCTGAGGCTAATGACATATTAATTATGTTAGTATATATATATGCATATATATATATATATATATATATATATATTTCCATTATATCATTATATCTATATATCTCGCCAATGTGATTGCCAAGAACAATACAGGTGTTCACTTCTATGCAGATGGCACGTTGCTGTACCTTTACTTTGATATCTCACAACCCTCCAGCACATACAATTCTCTCAACTCCCTTGCTGCATGTATTTAGATAGTCCACACATGAATAGCAGCAAAATTTCTTAATTTTAATTATGTTAAAACTACTTACTAGTTATGGGCGAACCAAAAGTGATTCAGAAATTGGAAAGGTTAACCCTCACAACCTGCTCTGACAGCCTACGCCCCGATGAATCAAAACATAACCTACGGTACTTTCAACTACGTAGCATTGTTCAAATTCGGGATTTGACAAAAATACCACATCTAAGTTGGTCCATGCATTTGCGACACTCAAGCTTCACTTCTGTAGCTCATAGCTTGCAGGTCTACCAGCCTGTGCACTCAGGTGCATACAGCTGGTGAAAAACTCTGCAGCCCAGTTTGTCTGTCGTGAGCGTCGCAGTTGCCACAAGACACCACTTCTCGCCAGCCTGCACCGGCTACCAGTCAAGCAAAGCATCGATTTGAAGGTTTTGGCACTCACTTTTAATTCCCTTCATTCTTTGGCTTCAGCATACCCATGAGATCTACTTACTCAGCCACCAAGCTAAGCATCCTGCCACCTGCTTTTTGGAATACAATGGTTTACCTTGTACAAACCACAATCTTTTTTGAGACCGTGCCGTCAGTTCGTATGCTCTTAAAACCCGGAACTCACTCTTCACTTGGGTCACGACATCTCCTGACTTGACCACAGTACCAAAAAAATTAAAAGCATGCCTATTCATGACAGCACTTAGTGGGTGCCTGTAATTCGTCCTTAGTGTGGTTATGGGAGCTGACACTGAGCAAGCTGCCACTGACTGCACTTGCATGCTGACCCTGTGCATGTCAATCCTAAACCATATTATTCTCGTTGTTTATTGAGCATGGTACCACTGACCATTCGAATATGTTTCCTTTTCAGCAAACGTAAAGCACCTTGAGAGAAATTTTGTTCTCTAAGGGCATACGAAAGCCCTCTGCACGACCTGTCATCGGGCTGGGCAGGACGACCGAGCAGTAAGCCTGCTTGCTCTAACACCAAGCACTTTATTCCCCAAACCAAGCCAGCCAAGCCCAGTTTACACACTCTAGACCACTGTCAACGTCGAGGGATGGAGCCCTCCCTTCTGCTGTACTTCTGTGGCCGCTCTTATATTGCATGCAAGCATTGCTTTCCCACTGCCGAGACACTGTTCGTTCTGTACTGCCCCCCCCCGACAGCTAGTGGCAGTTAGTGGTAGATGGATGTCCCACAGATGCTGTCAATGCACGGATTTGGGTAGGACTGCAGAGTCATCTGCCGAGTCATCGTCTACCCTTCCACAGCTCAAGAGCCTATGGCTGCATAGGCAGTCTGAGCAATCATACGGTCTCTGCCCGGTGCTTGCAGGTTGCAGAGTCATGTTCCCTCACAGGGTGCTTTATCAAGTAAATATTTATCAAGTGTATATATATATATGTGTGTGTGTGTGTGTGTGTGTATGTGTTTGTGTGTGCATCAATCAAGTAGAACTGGAGAAAGTGGCGATCATGTCTTCCTTCTTGTTTGGAGCAATCCGACGAGATTTAGAGTGGATTCTTATAGTAGCTAATTTTAACAAAGAGTTTATTTTAATCTATTCAGCCTCCAATTTTGTTTCAGATTAAGTTATACCATAAAGCAATGCCTAAACATCTGCTAAGATTATTACAGAGGTTTATGTTCTTCTTATCAACTGTTGCTGCATAATGTATTGTTAGTAGCCAATCTGCATTTTGAATTCTCTAAAGATTTTTTGCATTGATATAGCATATTAATTGTAATCGATATAGGTACCTACGACATTTTAGAAGTTTAGGAGAAGGTCAGCAAGAGGTATAAGGTGTTTGGCGGGATTCTTACTTAAGTAAGTAGAAGTGCCTTAACAGCCTGCTCACAGCGATTGCGGCATCGGTCAAGCTTCTCAGATAGAGGGCTATTTGCACGCATGATAGCGACAACATAGGCAGTATATGTAATTTGCATGGTGCCCTAAGAGAACTTATTCTCTATTCAGGTGTTTCATATATGCCATGAGGCTCTAGCCTACGATCAGGGTCATGAACTGCATTCACATTAACCTTTGGTCGAGGAGATGTTCTTTAAAAAAAGGGCTAAACCAAAAGAGCAATTAAATTATCAATTATTAATCAGATTCCGATAGGTTGATTATGATAACACATGTAAAGCAGGTGCAACACAATTATTATACATACTGAGAGAAACATAACATGGTGCAGCAATGCTGCTTGTCGCTTTTCAGGACAGTCAAACTGGTGCACACAAAGAATGTAAACAACCACCACCCGGGTACAAAGTAATTCAGCTGTGGCTAGGTCCTAGCAAAGTATGACTTAGCCAAAATGCAGCATCACCTACTTGCGGCTTCACCGAGGATAGGCAAGGCCAAGGCCGTGTGCTGCCCTAGCAAGCTGCCATAGCTGCTTCCTGCACCCCTAGCAAGGTTTGACATCTGGCCAATACTCCTTTAAGCCGTTTCCTAATTTAATCTGGGAGATGGGTAATTTACTTATCCGAATCTCAAACCGAATTTAGTGCTGAGCTACATGTTAGCTGGCTTACGTGCTCTTGAAAACCACTTAGCATACCACAAGCTGGCCGGATTCTAATAGCATGAAACAAGGCAAAACTCGCAATATAATTATATACTTCCAAGGCAAAAGTTGGAACATAATTATTTTTGTCAGTGTACATACCATTACGTTTTGACTTGCCAAATGAGCCCAGTTCATGGAAAACATAGATCTCTCTCCTCGATAGATTTTAAAAATGTGTTTTCTGCAATACAGTGTGAATGTTATGTCAACTTCATCACCACAGTTAAATACGGATCTCTGCAAATCTTGAGCAATCAAATAACGACGATTTAATTCAATAACTTTTCTAATCGCAAACAATAAAGTTCATCACATAGAAAGCTTAGGTGAAATGTTGGTATGTTACCAAAAACTCCACACTGAGTGTATCCTATCGAGAAAAAACGTCTCGGTCGACAAGTGTTTTAGTAAATCCTTTTTGTGATTAAATCTTTAATTACTTTGCTATGCTTTCAATTTAAATTTGATTTTTCAGAACTAAATGCATATCGCCAGTATCTGGTGCCTTAGCTGACCAGCTTTATTCACTAATGACATTTATTTAAATAATAGCACTTTATTTCATAATAGATAAAAGCAATAGTTTAAGTGACTGTACATTGCTTCGGTTGTTTTGGTGACTTGCTTCATATCAGAAGGAGCTTTGCTAGAATGCAAAGGTGTGTATAAAACTCGGTACTCCGGCTGCAAATGTTGACCAGTCAGGTCGTCGATACACCTTCGATGTAGCGAAAATCCGGCACGTAAGTAGAATCAGCTGCTTACTGCAATTCATTAAATATGAAGTTTGTTTCTGTATCTATAGAGCGATGCCTTTGCTCATGAGAAAATGCACCCGTATTCATTTTCACTGGCATAACGTAGAGGTAATAGTTTGTATTCCATTCTTTATTTGTTTTAGGTAGTGAATTCATATTTATGTCACCTCTTCTGCCGGAATTGCAATGCCTAGGCTTACATAAATCTTCAGATGTCACAAAACCACCGTGCTTAAACTCCTTCCTAGTTTCCCGAACTGAAATTTCATTCATCTTCTGTGAGGCTTATGGTGAGACCAGCTTCACATTTGTACTAAAGCTAGCTTCACATTTCATATGCCAGATCTTGAAAAAACAACCCAATCGCTATGGAGTACTCTAGTCTTACTGAAAACTTAAAAGACTTTTCTTCGAATATGTAACTTAAAGTTTCTACCTCATTTAGCTATTTAGTAAAGCGAAAAATGTTATCGTCTTGTTGTGATACTTATTGCTCAGCAAATATAGTACTGCAGTTGCAAAACATCATTGTGAACTTTATAGTATCCTCACTGCAAGTCTTTGGGTTTTGATTAATTAAACATAGATCATAAAATCTCGTAAGCCAATCTCATATTTTGAAGGTTTTGTACACATTTTTCTCTAAGGCGAACTGAATTCTGCAAAGCAGCTGCTTATTTCAGCATCCTGCTGCTCAATTTGGCATTCCAGGCTTAGAGAAAGGCAGGTCAGCAGAACCCTGGACGTCCTGAAAGAGTTTTTTGCGTGCCACTGCTATTGCTCCATAGGTTAGCTCTCTTAGATTGCAAAAAAGCCTGCTATATGCAATTGTTATGGTCCTTTAATGCCCATCTACGGATGCTCATCGTTGCTGCTGTGTGGGCAAGCTGAGTTCCCAAACGAAGACAGGCCCAGTTTCCTCAAGGGAGTGCTGGACATATAATTAAGAAATAGAATTCCTGAAGTACGGACTCGCTGTAGGTGGGCTCCAGGACTAGACATTTTATTAGCACCTTTTACTATCCGATCGCTACCACTTGTAAGGGTTCTGGTCTCATTCTCCAGGCCGATATGGCATGGCCAATGTACGGAGTCTCAGTCTGGCCAAACTGATTAGGGGAAGTTTAATCTAATGGTATCACAGCCTCAGTTGTGTCAGCAATTTCTCAATTGAGGATTCGCTGATAAGAATATCGCAGATGTGTGCTTACATGTCATTAGACCGCGCCCAAGGTTCGGATTTACTGGTAAACGACTGGCTATGTCTCAGACTTGCACATTTTTTGTACTGCTGTGATTGGGACCTAGTTCTGTTTGAACGTGGAAGCTTCTCCATTATTCGGTTATACTATTTAAAATTACTATCATAATGCATTCTGTGATTTAGAAAACATGTGCAGAGGTTGTTGAATCTCCACAACTCGTCAAAGTTAGCTGAAAATCGAGCATGTGCTGCGAAGTTTAGACTGTTGCTATACATACGCCGACGACTGGTATGTCTTAGATGGCATCTGTTCAGAAGCTTAGCACTAAACCCGCGTGATCTTGATGTCCTAGTATTTTGAATCATCCGACGTCATATAGAAACCTGATATATGTATAATTTGTGTTCCAAGATTTAGTATACTTGGTCATGCTATCTCCTAGGCCGTCGTCGCAGCAAACCCCATTAGTCAGTGCCATTACTTTTTCTCCACACCTTAGCCCATTTGTGACAGTTGCATCTATCTAGAAATAGCCAAATATTGACATATTTTATCACATCACTGCTCCACCCACTCGTTATATCTCCCATGCTGACAATACTCAGTTGTATTTGTCATTCAAACCGTCGGAATCTGCTGTAGCAACTGAGAAACTGAATGCTTGCCTTGCCGATATTCCATCCTGGATGTCTGAAAACCTCCTGAAATAAATGATGATAAAACCGAACTGCTGCTCATAGGACACCCTAAGCGTCTAGCTGGATTAAAATGCTTTGCTCTTCTAATAGGCGATGCTGTTGTGCGACCATCACCACGTGCTCGAAACGTAGGTGTCGTTTTCCCCAACTGCCTCAGTTTTAAACGCTTCATTCAGAAGACTGTTTCTACAGCTAACTATCACGTCCGATCCCAATCCAAGATTAGGAGCTGTCTCCTACAGTTGCTTGTAAAAAATTTACCTAGCTCCATATCCTGTCTCGGCTTGGCTATTGCAAATTTCTATTGGCTGGGCTGCCAAAAAAAGCTATTAGGCCACTACAGCAGACTATGAATATGACTGGAAGCTAGTTTTCAAGTCCCAGCGGTTTGAGCACGTGTCTCCTTTGCTGAACGAGCTAGGATGGATGCCGGTTGAGCAATGGATACAGAGCAAAGTTCTTACCCTGACCCACAAAGCCCGCCATGGCTTGGCGCCTTGTACCTAGCTGAACTGCTGCATCAATTTCAGCCTGTTCGCGCCCTCAGGTGGTTGTGTGGACAATAAATTAGCTGTTCCATTTCTTCGCTTAGAGACCGTTGGCGACAGAAGCTTTAGCTCTGCAGGTATTAGACCGTGGAACTCGCTTTCACAATTCTTATGCAACGACAACTACTCTCCTACTGCCGACAATGGCTCATCCTTTTCAGTGGTCCTGAGCTGCAACATCCATGCTACTCACTACCTCAACTGCTCTCCTGACTCTGTTATGCTTCCCACTTTCTCTTTGTTGCGTTAGACGAAGTCTGTTGGCTACCGAATGCGTGGTGACATGCATGGGGTTAGTATGCCAGTGAGGCTAGTGGCAGCATGCACAGTGTCAGCACCCATTACCACATAAATAACGAATAACAAGAGACCCACTAAATGATGTAACAACTAGGTACGTTTTTAAATTAGTTTTTTTATGTGGGTCAAGTCAGGGGATGTCATGATGAATTTCGGGAGTACGTTCCAGGCTTTGGGAGCCTATGAACTGAATGCACAGTCTCCAAAGGATTTGAGGTTTGTACGAGGTATCGGTAAACTGCTTGATTCGGAAAAGCACGTGGTACGACTCTTGGTCTTGTGGTAGAGTAGATCGCTGAGATGGAGCCAAATAATAGAGGAACCTAAAAGTGAGCGACAAAACCATGAAGTCGATTTGTTGCTTGACTGGTAGGCAGTGCAGGTTGGCAAGAAGTGGTGTGATGTGGCAAATACAATGCTCACGGCAGACAACCCTAGCTGCAGTTTGGCTCCAGCTGTAAGTGCCTAATTACACAAGCTGGTAGCCTAGCAAGCAGTGAGTTTTACATATATTTATTTATGAAAGTGATTATTGCCTGAGAAATGACGTGACTACTACATAAGACATAGGCGGTCTGAAGTCTTTCTATTGGAGCGAGCGTGAGCCATTCAGTGAGTCCAAGCAATGAGCACCAGCTGCTGTAAACGTAACAGCAAGTCGGCTGGTGTCACTTCAGCATATTAGCAGCATTAAAAAGACTATTAGTGTGCTTTTCTATCAACAGTGTCGTTGCTAGTAGTGTGTGCAGATATTGAGAATCACAGAGATCCACTAATGCTGTCATAAAAAGGTGTTGTTAATTTCGTTTTAACTACGGTCTTGTC
Organism: Cristatella mucedo; assembly: GCA_009760855.2. Taxonomy (NCBI): domain Eukaryota; kingdom Metazoa; phylum Bryozoa; class Phylactolaemata; family Cristatellidae; genus Cristatella; species Cristatella mucedo. The sequence goes on from WPIO01000180.1 coordinate 199,779, forward strand.
AGAGGTCTTGATGCAAGTCGGGAGTGAGTTCCAGGCTTTGGGAGCATACGAACTAAAGGCACAGTCTCCAAAGGTTTGAGGTTTGTACAAGTTATAGTTAAACAGTTTCTGAAAAGCTAATGATACGATGCATAGCATGGTGGGGCGGTCAATCTGATAGGTTGGCTGGAGCTAAAGAATGAAGAGACCTAAACGTGAGCGACAAAACCTGGAAATTGATGTGTTGCTTGACTGGTAGCTAGTGTAGGTATGTAAGAAGTGGTATGATTTGGCAACTGTGAAGCTCATGACAGACAAGCCTAGCTGCCGAGTTTTGTACTAGCTGCAAGCTCCTGATTGCACATGCTGGTAGGCCAGCAAGCAGTAAGTTACAGAGATCAAGGCAGGGCGTCAAAATGCATGGACAAACTTTGATGTGTTGTCTTTGTCTAAGGAAGCCCGAATTTTTTAAATGTTATGGATCTGAAAGTAGGCGGACTCATCTGCATAGAAGTAACAGCCTAGATTGTGCTTGACAATCAAATCAGAGAGAGGGGGAGTATAGACAGTTAAAAGAAAGAACCGGACCGATCCAGGAGACCTGACGCACAACATTTTTCAGAGGTACTGCGGATGATCGTTGTCTATTCACATCAATACTCTAGATAATCCCACGGAGATGGGACCTGAACCATTGCAGAGCAGTGCCAGTGATGACCAGGCGAGATTAGAGGCTTTTAATAAGGATATGGTGATCGATAGCCACAAAAGTTGCCGAAAGGTCGAGTAAAACAAGCCTATGTACTCTACCCATGTCTGCATTCCTAAGTAGGCCGGTTTACACCCAAAAAAATGCTTACTCTGTGTAGTCTTGTCAGAGGTCTTGATGCAAATTGGCTCTAATGCCTGACTGGAACTTACCAGCAGTGGCTTAAAGTTTTAATATATGAGTAAGCTGGTCAGCCAAGACTCGTTCCAGCGTCTTTGATAGGAATTGTAGAAGGGATATCCGATGATAGTTACTAAAGTTCTCCTGGCAGAGTGTCGCTTTCTTTTGTAGTGGCCTGACTACAACTTTTTTTGACAGGTGCTGGGACATGAGCTGAGGCTAATGAAATACTAATGGTGTTAGATATGCATGGCAGCTGCAGATCAATGCAACTTAGCAGAAGGACAGTGATAATTAGATGTAAAGGATTGTGGTGTTGTCTAATACATATGAGCCTCAGGTCAAGGTCGCTAATGACCTGCTTGAATGTAGACATTGAGGTGCAACCATGAATCGAGGGACAGCATTCTAGGGGGGTTGTGCCGTCATAGGGATGGACTCCCTGATCTTGTATATCCTCTGGACGAAGAAGCTAGAGAAGCGATCATCTAGATAATCACATGATCATCAATTAAGGAGCTAACCTGGGAGTGGTTGAAGAGACGGTTGATCGTCGTCATCACTTTGGATTGTGCATCTGTAATTCAGCAATTTTTTTATTGGAGCTAGACTTAGCCTTTGCTAGCATCTGTCAGGACAACCTAAAGCAGTCCTCATTTACCTGTTGATGGACAGTAAGCAGTGATATTGTGTATGCTTTTATTATTTTGTACTTAGTAGCCCTAGCTAGTTAAATGTCTGTGGTAAACCATAGGCCATCTTTGATTCACATTTGATTTTAGAGTAGGAGGAGGGCACGCATTGTAGACTGAATGAAATCTACATGTGGTCAGACAATGCAGTATTTGGTAATAATTGGTGATACAAAGTCCAGTCAGCTGAGTACATTGGTCGAGTTTGTGACCTTTGATGTGAGTAGGACTATGCACTTGAGCCACAAGAGACAGCGAGTCAGTTAATCACGAAATTTGCTGAAGTCGTCAGATAAGTTATCAAAGTGAATGTTGAAATCAACCATAACGAGGAAGGATTAATATCTTGCCTACAGAACCGAAATGAGATCGGAGAATTCCGAGATAAAGGAGGATTCGGTATCTGGAGGGAGATAGACTATCATGTGCAGATATTGAGAATCACAGAGACCGCTTAATGCTGTCATAAATAGGTGTTTTAAATTTTGTTTTAACTACGTCTTGTCAGATGTCTTGATGCAAGTTGGGAGTGAGTTCCAGGCTTTGAGAGCCTACGAACTGAATGCACGGTCTCCAAAGGATTTGAGGTTTGTACGAGGTTTTCGTAAAAAGTTAGATTCTGAAAAGTGGGTTGTAGGATGCTTGGCCTGGTGTGGGAGTAGATCTGACGCATAGGCTGGAGCCAAAGACTTAACAGTAGATAAACGCATGGTAGAGCTTTATAATCGTAGGCTGGCACAGCATTTAGTGGAGTACTCTAGGAAGACAGTAGGTCAATTGGGATTTCTTTTGCTGCATTTTCTGATGGCACATAGGTTAACAGAACGTAATATTATAGGAGTTAGTGCTGCCGAATTGGTTGAGGGCATGAAACTCATGTTTCCGGTATATCAGCTTACTGGATCAGCCACTTTTCGACCAGCCAGCTGCTGGCGTTCTAGAGTCTAAGACATGCACGAACGACTCTTAGATATTAGTGGTCATGATAGAGACACTGTAGCTGTCTCTGCAGGTGATATGAAGCAGCCAGCCTATCTAAAAGCCCGTGGTTATGAGCTGCGATGTGGCCATTGGGTTTGAATTTATAACTCAGATGAAAATAGCGGACTCTCAACCAAGCTTTTGGATACTTGGGATTATTCGCATGCTGTTGGAAATAGCCTTGAATGTATTATTTTTCGCATTCACTGTTCACCTCGCAAACAAAACTCCAAAATGTACATGGTAATCGTTGGTGGATGTTTTAAATCCCCGGTAACTTCAAACGAAGCAGTGGTGCACGATGCAGCGGTTTAAACAATTCAGGTGGTGGTGACAGCTAGAGTCTCTCCAATAATAGCAGCACAACTCTCGATATCCTTCGCCCAGCACTAACTGCAACACCCTAATAGAAAAATACAAAAATAGCATGTACATTACGACTGATTCGGCAGGTAACTGCCAGCCGACTCGTTCACAGGCTTGCAGTATCCCACAGACTTAGTGCTACGAATCATCGACTGGCAGAGCGTTGCTCCTAGAGAGGCACTGTGGTCAGGGTGGCACCTCATTTACTAGCCAGGTCTTAAGTCAGACAATAATAACTTGACTACGTAACTATACGTCGGGCTGCTCGTAAGCCTCAGCCAATCGTGGATATTTCACAAGGGCTCGGTTCTAATTCAGTGGCGTGCACAGTAGGACGCTCGAAATGCAGGTTCAGCTGCCAGGCTCGTCGATTGCAATCACGAGACATTCAACTATTTCACCCACGTTTGTGGCAATCAAGATGCGCTTGGCAGAACTAACTCTAATCGGCAACCTTGTGAAAGATTTACTAGCTACTCCTGTTGTTCTATGTGTCGGAAAACTCGTTGGGTCAACTGCAAGCCATTACTAAAGGCTAATAATTCGCCGCACCCTTTTTTACAGCGTAGGTGTGACATTTCTCGGGCCTAGTGATGTGCTGTAATGTGTCTCCGTCAGTAACTCTAAAAAGCTACGAAGACTTTGTGGGTGTTTATCCTGATACGTTTATCCTCCATCAGAGTTTTTAAGCTCTAAGGCCGCTAGTGATGACAGTAGCTACACAATTTAGGTGCAAAAGTAGGGCTGCCAGCTCAGCCAAATAATCTCGGAGGTTCGTCAATGTCTCTCCTTTGCTGACATAGCTGTTTTGGTTTCCTGCGGATTAAGAGACTCGGAGCAGGATTCCTGTTCTCACTCACTACTGCCCAGGTTTGGCTACTCTCCGGCTGCCGACTATGGCATATCCTTTCAAGAGACCCTGAGCTGCTACTTCCATCCTACTCACTACCTCAACTGCCCTCCTGACTCTGCTATGCTTCCCACTTTCTCTTTGTTGTGTGACTTGAAGTCTATTTGCTGCCAAATGCTTATCGAAAGCCGCCTAGGCTGTGAGTGAGTGACATAAAACTCTCCTGACTGACATCCACATAGTCTTTGTGGCTTTGAGGAGTAACAGATGGAGAAGTATTACATTACAATTATTTACATTAAATTACATTGGCTTGTTCATTCTTCGCTGACACACTAAATCAGATACTATCGGCCTTCGTATAGCCTCAGCTTCTCTATGGACAATCAAGTTCCCTTGATAGTAATAGCCATAGTTGAAATACTAGCTATACCAGAAATATTAAGAAATTTGTATAGAGCCCTCAAAGAAATTAGTCTCTTTCTTTGCACTTATAAAAAATATTGGAAAATGGAACATGCTTGAATGGCTAGTGGTAGCACGGTCAGTATCAACAACCTTAACGCAGGGTTCGCACCCAAGATGTCAGTATGTTTAGGCACACTAGGGCTGCATCACATTGACTCACCAAACGCTGTGACAAAATATACGTTTTTATCTTGTTTTTGAACATCGTTCAGTCACAGGATGCCATAATATCCTTCGTAGGTAATTTTTAGGCTTTTGGAGCATGCAATCTAAAGAAATTGTCTCAAAAAGTTCTGATCTTCCTACGAGAGGTAGGTAAACAGTCTGATTCACATAAGCAGGCGGTAGAATGACTAGCTTAGTCGGAAACGAGATTTATTGGTTGGAGCCGAAAAATGAATCGACTTAAAAGTAATTGACAGAAATCTGTTTGACTTGGGAGCCAGTGCAGGTCGGCGATAAGTGGTGCGACATTGCAACTGCGACACTCGCTACAGATAAGCCTAGCTGCACAGTTTTGTACCGACCACGTGGGTCTGATTACACAGACCAGAAAGCCAAGAAACAGCGAGCTGCATATGTCAAGACTTGATGTCACAAAAGCTAGGACCAATTTAGAGGTAATGTCCCTATCTAAGCCATCTTGAACTTGAGCAGTTTTATTAAAGAGAACGTAAGCAGACATAACTATTAACCTTATTTAGTCGTCTAATGCAAGTTTAATTCGTTACAGGACGCTCAGATTTTGTGCAAACTCAACAGGAGATATGCCGGTATAGCAATTTTGTGGATGAGGTTTTCCCATTTCTGAATTACACTTGGTTTGCCCATAACTACTAAGTCAATTCTATCGCCATTCAATTGAGGAAGGGTTGCCACTCTCGATGTGCGGAGGTCCTCAGTATATGAAAAAAGGTGTTGAGAGAATTCAGTGTACAGTACGGCTGATTGAAATGAAAGCAAAGGCAAGTGTCATCTGCAAAAAAGTGAAAGCTTCGATAGTGCCTGGTACTCATATCAAGAAGAGAGAGAGAGTACAAACCATGAAAATAAACTTAATAATCACTGAGGTCTGAGGTAATCCATACTTTGGTGACTCCTGGAATGATCTTTGTTTGATTACCTATATATGCTCTGAAATCTTTCACTGAGATAGAATAAATTACTATAGTGCTGTGCCGTCGATGCCTACGCAAGATGAGAGGCGCTCGACAAGGACCGGAGATCGGTAGTATCAAAAAAGCCAGAAGATCTAGCAAAACAAGCAGAGGCAGCCTACCTGATTCAGCATTCCTATGAAAATTGGTATAGACAGTAAGCAACGCTGACTGTGCGGTGTACTTATCTCTAAAATTAGACTGGAACTCACTAGCTTTTGTTGAAGTTTCAATATAGGAGTTCAGCTGGTCTGCCATAGTTTGTTCAACCGTCTTTGCTAGAAACGGCAAAGGTGATGTTTGGTGGAATTTAATCAAGTTTTCAAGCTAGTCGTTTCAATAGAGCATTTCTTATATGTGCTGGAACTTGACCTAAGGCTAAGAACATGTTTTCATATTAGTTCCAACGATTAAGAATGAAGCTGCAATAAATTGCGAATATTCGGGTGTGTTTGCTGACAAATTTATCATATGCCCAGGTCCTAGCATTTTTGACACTCTCCCCCAACCTTTGGTACATGAAGAATCACAGTTATATTCTTCCCTGCGCTTCGCCTAAATTTGGTTTTTCTCTTTCATTTAAGGAGAACCAGTGACACTGCACTGCAGTTTGATTTTTTAGTCTGTGTGATCTGATATATGAAGTTTTCTGAAACCTCAGCTGCCCATTTTTCAGCCACTGCTGTAGTATCTTCAAGGATTGCACAGCCTCACAATAACATGTAGTCACTCCATAACACGAAGAAGGTAAACTTTATGTTTGTGTCCATGAATTTTAATTCGTTTGATTTTCTAGCTTGGCATACTTAAATGAAGCATGTCCATATCAAGCTTAACTGAGAACCGCTCGTTCCTTGAATTGATTAGTTGACTTATGCCTAAACTAACCTGAAGTTCTTTAGATTCCAAGCCTTGAGTTGCTCAGTTCTCGAAGCCAGAAACGTACCGTTACTGAGCATAATTAAATCCCTCGACTAATTAAGGCAGCTAACAAACATGCGGTTTCCTGATTCGGCCAAGTGACCTTTCATATGCCGTTGCTGATACTGCACACACTATAAATATGCAGTTTTTGGAAAGTTCAGCTGCGTAGATACATAATTAATCAGTAAGCTTATGGGCAACTGTGATATTTAAATGTTGAAGCGTCTAAATGATTTATATTTTCTTTTCCATTGTGTTCTGATCAAAGACACAATATATAATAGGCTTCGGAAGAGTGCTTTTGCCCGGTCAATTGTGATTACCTTGATGTATTGGAATAGTAAATTAGACACTTGATTTATTTCAGAGCTCGTCGAGAAAATGCTTAGGAAGACCTACAATATTAATTAACTTATGGGAATTAGCAGCACGTTATGCATTAGTGAATTCACCCATACCAGCACTGGACACACCTATAGCTGCAGCACCGAACTCACCTGTAGCAGCAGCACTGGAATCACCCGTAGCAGCAGCGATGGACTCACACATAACAACTGCACTGGACACGCCAATAGCAGTAGCACTAGACTCACAAATAGCAGATGCGCTGGTCTCACCTATAGAAGATTAATGAACTCACCAATAGCAATTGCACTGGACTCACCCTTAGCAGCTCGTTCAGACTCATACAAATAGCAGCAGCACCGGACTTACACAGAAGCTGCACCGGACTCACCCATAGCAGCAGCACTTGACTTACCTATAGCAGATGCAAGCTCGATAGATGTACAATGCAGCCAAGAGCACAGTGATGCCGGTTATGCCGACCCAAATGTCTAAAAAAGCAACTACTGAGCTCAAGTTTTTCTAAGGCTATTGAAACTTGCGTTTACAGAAAGTGGCAACAGAAACTATGTCTCCACATTGCAAAATTTTAGGTAAGCTTATTCAATAGGGTGACTTCATTTCATTCTATGCCTGTATTCATGTGGGAGAATTTAATTAATGGAATACTAGTACGCCATAAATTAATATTCCCGTTTATTTATTGTGGAGTTTTTCACATATTCAAACCTGAAAGGTGGGTTAAGTTTTTAGTTCGTAACAAGCTGCAGTTAGTATGGCCAACTTTAATGCCAAATAACTCGGAAATAGCAGGCTCTTACTGTTTTGGTAAGGATGAAGCTATAAGCACTGCAAGGGCATGACAATCATTCTCCTAAAGACTTTTATAACAACAAATTTAAATTAAATTCTTACCATTTGAGATGACTTAGTTATCTACATGTGGCTTTGACCATATCATTCATAAAATTGTAATGACACTAAATCCGATTGAAATGTGTAGCACTTACTCAACAGCATTATAATACTTATTTCTTTGTTTACTAGGTTTTGAAAGTATATTCCACATTTTATATCGGATATGCTTAGTTGAAGTGCTATTTAAAAATTGAACTCATAAGGCAGTAATCAAAATTTACTGTCACAGTAGATCTTGAGGTAGGAGATCGAGGGGAGGGAGACGGAGAGGGAGAGAGAGAGAGAGAGAGAGCATGTGTGGATGTGTGTGTGTGGGGGGCATGTGAGAGGGTCAATTTACAGAGCTCTGTCAAGACATTATATTATGCGGCTTTACATAATGTTCGCTTAGAAAGCACTCCTTTTAAACATGGCTTAAGGCAATGCAGTTGTGATTTTGAAATATGGTAATGGAAGGAAATTTTCATGTAGGGTCTGGGTCTAGGGCTTCAGGCATAACAGCCTATTGAGATAATTTATAATTGTTCTATCCTTCTGTAATTACCAGCATACGAAATATGGATTATGAACTTTCAGTCGTAGGGCAACGCATTTATATCCTTGATTCGTTTTACCAACTAATCATTCAAATCTCTATAACGATCTAACAACAGTAGATAATTATAATTTTGAAAAACGGGGAAATTAGATCCCAATTTTTATAAGCAAGATGCCTGAAGCAGCTCTACTATGCACTTAACCAGACCAAAATAATGGGGATAGTCTGAAGAGCGAAATTAACACATACAGAAGTTTTTATAGGATATTAATGTGAGATTTAGTGATTAAATATAAAAAAATAGTAACGACTTAAGCAAGATGACATTTGAAACTTTTGCTGTTGAAACAGATAAGCTATACAAATACGTCGAGTATATAAAAATTCATAACTATATGGAATGGCTTTTGGAAAAATAAACGTAAGAAATTGGTGATTGTAAAATAATTCTTGATTGTCTGAGAAAAGAACTTGATTTGCACGCATAAAATATATACATAACAAATGTTGATTGCTGAGCCGCCATAGTGACTTACTGCTAGCTACTTGGAGCCATCTTCCTAGGTGTTTTATATAATCCTTGGCCAGGAAAGCAATCAGGGGACCAATATATTCGTGAAAAGTGCTTATGCTTTCAGTTGCCTTTTGTAGTTCATCAATTCCAGTCCATATGGCAAAGACGACCATCAGTGCTATCTAAAGCGCTCGCAAAATATGATCACAAATTTATTTTTGATAAGATTCTCAAAGCCAGTGCCTGCAATTTACTATTGTTGTGAACAGCTACTTTTACCTGTTCAAATATACATATATATGACAAGAGCATAACGTGAAGAAATATTCAAACGTACAAGAAGAAAACTAACCTGGTATACATGTGCTCAACCAAGAGACTCCTGCTACCCGGCCATTTTGAGCTTCGCAATGATGATGATGAACTCTTAACTATTATTAGCAAGTCTACATTGTACAAACCTTAAATCCTTTGGAGACCGTGTATTTAGCTCGTATGCTCCCAAAGCCTGGAACTCCTTCCCGACCTGCGTCAGAACATCCCCTGACCTGACCACATTTAAAAGGAACTTAAAAACACACCTATTTAGGACGGCATTTAGTGGGTCCTTGTAATTCGTCCTTGATGTGCTTATGCATGCTGACACTGTGCATCTGCCACTAACCACATTTGCAAGCTGACCCTATGCATGTCACCACTAACCATGTTATTCATTTTTTTCAAGCATGATTTCACTTACCATTCAACTGCATTTCACTTCGCAGCAAATGTAAAGCTCCTAGAAAGAGATTACGTTCTCTGAGAACGCTTTATCACGTGCATTATTATTATTATTATTATTATTAGCGTTGTACTGAAGTTTCAAGATAATGCTATCAAGATTAACTGATGGATCATAACTCCCATGACTTCGTCCTCATAACACCGAGCAAGCTACAAAAATTAAAAATAACTTACCATTGGGTGAGAATATTGCCACCTGTCTGCTCTTGAGGTTAGCAGTGATTATGAAACCTTAACTTTTATTAGCAAGTCTAGACTACTCCTCAAGTTGCAAGACGAAACTAAATAGGTTCATATGCCATAACAACACTGATGTCGTCCCCATAACGTCAGCCATGCTAATAAAATACGACTTACCATTGGGTGATAAGATTTTCTCCTGGATCTATTCGGCCTTTGTTTTAGCTTATGAACATCACTGAAATCAAGGTCAACTTATGCATGATACTTATAGAAAATTGTCTAATCATTGTGAAAAAGCTTTCGTATTGCGGCAATTTCTATTACCAATAAATCCTTGTCGTTGCTCTTAATAGCGTAAGACTAGTGCACAAGTTAGCATCTCATCCGGTCAGTCACTAACAGCACAGCTACCGCATCACACAGTTTCGTTTGACGGCCGAGCTGGTCTGGCCGATCGATTAAGGTGCTCACCCTGACCAAGGTCTGGCTGAGGTCGAGGGCTCGAGCCCCGAGGCGTATGTAAAGAGCCTGAATATAGATTAAGTTCTCTTGCGACGCTATACAAATTAATTACGTCAATATAATATTGTTACCTTGGCTATGTTCCTATGTTACATGAAAATGTATTTGAGATATATCTTTGGTCCTGGGTTTGTCTTACTCATTTTCTCCAGTTTAGCAATTAGCCTTATGAGCTCTTTTAGTGTGTACTCTTACTATTCGTTCCTCTGCTTCCATCGTCTCGCAGTACTTTAAGCACAGGGGGAATATTTTGGCAATCGGCACTTCCGTTTAAGTGCACCAAAACTATGTGACTGGCTAATGGCTACTGTCACTACTGGAATTACTGTACATCTGTAAAGTCTCAGTAGATCAATGTGAATTCTCAGCTCTCCATTCATTCACCGCAATGAGGTCTTTTTTCATGCTTAGAGTGTTTCCTCTGCATTATGTAGAGAATCTTTCATATGAAATGCCGTAAGAATTATCGGCCCTGAGATTATCTCTGTGTGACTGAGTACTTCCGTAACTATAATACTCGTCTGTTTCAGAAATTCCGTTGAAGCATGGTAGTGCGTGAATGTGATAAACACTTCTATTCATTATTTTGAAGTTTGAAATTGCAGCGATTGTGCTTCACTTCTCTTAACACGTTACACATGAAACCTAGTTCATTTACCATCAATCGGATGAAGATGGCCACTAAAAGCCAAATGGGACAACAATTCACTGCCATAAACGTTCGCACGTCAGGGAATCTATTGCCTGAGTAGTACACCATAGTTCGATCCCTGCAATGGTGGACAACTGAATGCAGTACAAACTGCCGAATAATTCATTTTATATCTCCCTAAGAGAACTTGATCTCTATTCAAGCGCTTTCATATTTGCCACGATGCTTGAGCCCGTGACCTCGGCAAACTCTCGGTCGAGGCGAGCCAACGAATGAGGTTGAGCGATAACTAGCAACGAAAGAGGTTACAGTGACTGGCAAATGTCAAAACAATCACCTTCACCTTCTCTGGGCTGACTGTGCTCTTGCTTCATCCCTAGTGGCTAACTATAGTAACACCTGCATCCGTACCCCAAGAACAGCAGGTGGCTAACTAAAACTATCTCTGAGAAAAATTCACGAAGATTGTCTTTAAATTAACTACAGACATTGTATTCCCCAATCGACAGTGATCCAACATCCAACCAAACAAACTAGCACAGTAAAATCTAAAATACTGCGCACTGGGCGACTACTAGTCCAAGCTTCTATGATAATAACAATGAATTTATATTGCACATTTGGAAAAGGTAGTTTATCTCTAGGCACGTTACATTTGCACCTAAAGGACACTTTTTATGCTCTAGTGATCTAAAAGTTACACCATTGAATTAAAATATTTACACAAACTATTGTTGATATATTAATGGCCAAGTTATCCGAGCATTAGCCAAGTCAGTAACTTAGAAGATATTGAGAACAGAAGTCCAGGTTCTAAAACTTATTTATCACTTCAGCATAAATAAGCATATGCTCTGCATTGCTACGTCTACCAATTTCGTAAGGGCTACAATGACTTCTCACTACACGTCGTGTGTATGGTGGTCAGCTCCGGCTTGGTCTATCTGCATATGCATGACTTTGTGTCCAAATTAGGATTTCTCGAAATTTGCAAGCTAAATAAATTTCTCTTAGATCCCCTATAAATCAGCTATTAAAGAGAAACTACGTAAATATTTCGAAATATTGTCTCTCAAAGGTTAGAATCTTCTGTAAAATAAATGACTTTAATTTTTTGCTCGAATTCCTTTGCTTACTGCTAACTCACCAGATCAGAAATTAATTGCTAGTGAACGCTTATTGAAGAACCTAAACGTCAGGGTTGAATAACAAAGACTCAACAGAACAGGAGAAAATACGATGCCGCCTCGGCAGATACTTGGGCATGCTGCTGAATTGCTAAAAACCTTTCCTGAGCGACACAAAATAAATTTATTCAGAGGTATGATTGTCTGTCAAGACATATTGCTTTATACGGAAGTGACTATTTAGATATTATAATAGTTTTACTGGAAGCTGCGTAGAACGGCGTGTGAGCTGCCATTTTGAGGTTTCGAAACTAGTTACCTGGTAAGTCGCTGTAATTAGCATAGCGAATGTCGCTATCATCCGAGTAGGAAAGCGAAAATATGGCAGTGATTTGTAGATAAAAAAATTCTTGATTTTCTTCATAAAGCCATCATGGTGTGATTCTTCTCTGCAAATACATACATACTTGATTGTATAAAAAGTTAAGATTATTTACTTAGTCCAGTAAAATAACTCGGTGTATTTATATGCACTCTACAGTGGTAGTGCATATTTAGAATGTTGTTTGGTTTATTATACAACTCGCAATTTCACCCGGCATTAGCTTACTAATAAACATTCACACGACGCCGCTAGTCAGTGCTCTGAGTAAACAATAGAGTTTTATTATTATTTTTAAAGTTATAAGCGTATTGAGCTTAATTCCACCAGTCATGTCATTGCCTAGTTTTGAACTGTAAATACCGAATAAAGGAAGTTCCAAAGTCTCCGAGGGTGATGATAGACACCGCATAAGGATTAGATTCAAGCGATTCTGGTGGCGAAATGCAAAACTATTTAAGAATCATTTCGGGTAGGCAGACCTCTACAGTCAAAGGAAGAGAGCTCACAGTGAGAAACAGAGTATTGGATTAGATATTCTGAAAATCAGTGAAAAATTATCTAACCGCAGTCAGGAGCACAGTTTACGAACTAAACGCTAACCTGAAGGTTATTTAGTTCCAAATGAAAGTTTTTTTGCACATGACAGAAGATTATCTAGTAGTGGTATCCATAATTGTTTTACAGAAGTCTTTAACCAATCCATACGTTTGCCCATAATAACTTATTCCAAATTAGCTTGTATTCTTTCGATAGGGCATAATTGAAGGTTAGCTGAATAGACTGTGGAGCTAATATGAAAGACAATTTTAAAGTCATATTACAATAGGATATATCCAGATTGCACGAAAGACGCTCAGGATCAGTTTTAAAAAGACAAAGCTGAACTAATTTTGGTGATTAGGCTTTACAAAGTTTGAATAATAAAAGTTTTGCCTTCAGTAATTCGCTTGCTTTAATTGTCTTTTAATTTTAGAGATGGTTAGCAGCCACGGTGTTTTAAAGTGTAATAGCAAAGAATTTGAAGGCTTTAACGGATTTAGCGATTCTGGAAGGTTCTACCGGATCCAGAAGTGCCAATAGAAGAAACCTACCCAAATCAGCTTTCCTAAAAAGTCTATGCATTAGCTTGCTCTAGCACATTTGAATGCAGAAAATTGAAGCACTGGGGTGAGATTTCACGAGTCAATGTGGTACATACACTCAGGGTGCTGGCTGATTGTTGTGAATCAAGGAACTGACCATCTGCTTATTCAAAAGTTACTCTTAGCTTCAAAAATAAAGTAAAACAGTTAATCTTGTGCAGCGTGCTAAAAAACCCGGTGGCAATTGACTTGCAGCAGCAATAGGGAGACCATATCGTCAGCCCCTAGTCGCCAGCTTGGGCACCAGAAGTTGCATAGTAACCCATCCCATTTTCCTTTAACTATTCAAGTTCCATCAACAAAATTATATCGCTATTGAGATACAATTTCTTATGAAATTACTGATACAGTTGCAGAAAAACCATCTATAGGCTCAAAAGGTGCATCATTTAATTACTCACTCGTGCCATGGCAATGGTGTGGGTCCAAGAAGCCGATGCACATATATCACGTGATGCTTCTCTGCTAAAGGCTGCAAGAATAATCCGTTAAAATGAGTAAATAAAAGGTTTACTGGCATAAACACATAGATCAATATTTTGTAGTTACTTTTGCAGCACATATTCTTGCAGGTTCTCTTCATATACAAATAAACCTAGACTACCACTACTCCCGGCAAGAATGACGATGGTAACCTCTAATGAAGGATAGCTCCCTTTCCTCCCCAGCTAAATACCCTCTAGTCTTCACTGCCTCTTCAAATGTGCAATTCTACGTTCCAGCACCTGCCTCCAGCTCATGTGTTGCCTCTTCTTCTCGGCGATAGAGCTATAGATATAGATAGAGCCCTATAATTGCTATATACCAAGAAAGGTCCTCACCTTAATACAAGGAAACCACCTCCCCCTATCAGAATAATTGCGCCAAATCTGCTAGAAGATTGAAATTGTATTTGTAGCTTGACTGAAAAATTCGTAGCTTTCAGTGATTAATATGGATTATAAAGTATTTAAATGTTGATAGTTCTTCAATCGCCAAGCACTTCAATTTTAATTGTGTTATTAGAGGAGATTTGGAGATTTGACCTCAAGTGTGTTGCCATAAATATAAGGCACTTGAGCACTGTAGTCCTTTCAGATGCTCGAACACAAATTAATTCGATGTATCTCTGTCCCATTAGCTATGAGGAGAAGCTGTGTTAGTGAAGGGAATTAATTATGTCAAATTACAATCAACGGCCCCTATACCATAGATAAACGGGTCCTTGTCGTTATAATCGTCAGGTCTCTATAGCAGCTTTAGAAGGCCACACCTACAGCACAGGTCGTCGAACAATACAGACTCTCTAAAAGCCAATAGTACAATGACTAAGCATTATTTAAGTTATGTTTTATAACGTTGAACTATTAGACTGTATATCCGGTACCAAACGATAATAACTAATAAACAACCAATCTTAAGAATCTTCATATTGTGAACTATATAAAAAACATACAGCTGACTTTTTTTGTATATCCCATTAAATTGTTTTATCAATTATTAATAATAATGATAAAGAGACCCCAGAGAAATAGATTTCTTTTTAGGCACTTTCCATCTGCTGAAAAGGAAACACGATCGCATGGTTAGTGGTGTTATGCTCAATAATAACAAAAACAACATCGTTAGGGGTGACATGCACGGAGTCAGCATGCAAGTGTGATTAGTGGCAGCATGCTCAGTGTACTCAAGCTTAAGCACATTGTAGACGTCTGCCTAATGAGCAGACTCATTTAGATAGTGACAGAAGAGCTTTAGTGGCCTATACCTATCACCCAGGGTATTCTTCGAAGAATTCGCCCCCTCCCCGCCCAGCAAGGCCTATCCTAGACCTGAATCCTAGAATCCTAGACCTGAATCCTAGACCTGAATCCTAGACCTGAATCCTAGACCTGAATCCTAGGCCTGAATCCTAGGCCTGAATTCTAGGCCTGAATCCTAGGCCTGAATCCAAGACCAGAGTTGGTAAGTTCGAGCAGCCTTCTCAGAATCTGTGATCATTTTTAAAGTTACTAATTCTTCATCTAGTCCTAAACGTCTCTAGTTCTCAACCTTCCTAATGTGTAGACCCTTTAAAATAATGGTATTAATGTTGTGGCGACACCTGACCATACAATTATTGAGTGAGAAATGTGGAAATGCATGTTTTCCAATGGTCTTGGGCGACCTCTTTGAAAGGATCGTTCGATCCCCAAAGGGGTAGCGATACACAGGTTGAGAACCGCTAATCTAGTCAGTGACGCAAAGTATTTTATACCCACGAACACTGTTTTTAAGAGGCAGAACCCTTATCACCAAACAACTCTAGAATAATAACCTCGTATTAAACAAAATTCTACCTGCATATTTACTATATTTCACTTATATTCAGTACATTTACATTTACTTATATTAAATTTTGCAAATATTTTACTCAGGAATTATGCATAACATAGCGGCACAAATAAAAGATTAGCTAAGCATCAGAAAAACATTTCCATCGAAATTGCATAGCAATTGCGAGAAACTGGTTTTCATGGTGAAAAGGCTAAAATACATTTGGAGCCTGACAACGATGGCATAAACAAACGATGAATAAAAGCGAAACGATAAACCACTATCAAGGAGCCATTCCTAAACCTATAAACCCACAGCAACTAAGCAGTTTACAATGAAAAAAATTAACCAGATTAATGCATAGGTAGGGCAAAGTATAATGACCTTTTCTTAAATTAGGTTTTTAACTCTAAGCTCCAACATAGTAAACGAGGTTTAACCTTATCACCTTGCACACGATTACTGTCCGTAAAGAAGATCGAAAGAATGCTACAACGACCAACATTAACAACTTGCATGAGCTTAGCGATCTAACTATAGAAGAGCGTCTTCAAATCTCTCACTTGCAATTTTTACTGAAACAATGGCAATTTATAAGTTATCTCAGAAGAAAAGATCTAGTCTTATACCTTTAAATATAGTTTCATTGAAACTTAGGGCTAATAATTTCAAATTTCATAAAATATGTTAGCGACCATAAGTGCACGGCAGACTATTCCCAGTGGTACAGAGAGTGCTGTGAGGCTCCCTTTGCTAGGCCTAGCCCGTGAGGCTGTAGACAGCCAGACGGGTAATGGTGATAATTCATGTCTGTTGAGATGCTCCCAAAGCCTGGAACTCCCTCCCGACCTGCGTCAGAACATCCCCTGACCTGACCACATTTAAAAAGAATTTAAAAACATACCTATTTAGGAGAGCATTTAGTGGGTCTCTGTGATTCGTCCTTCATGTGCTTATGCGTACTGACACTGTGCATGCTGCCACTAACCACATTTGCATGCTGACCCTGTGTATGTCACACCTAACCATGTTATTCATTTTGTTTGGTTATCAAGCATGATTTTACTCACCATTCAATTGAATTTCTTTTGCAGCAAATGTAAAGCGCCTAGAAAGATATTGAGTTCTGTGAGGGCGCTTGATCAAGTGCATTATTATTATTATTATATCTCAAAGATAATTTGATATCTAAATTATTTAGCGGAGCCTTACAAACATTTAACATTTTTTGTCTGAACTGTGCATGATCAGTTACCTAGTTATTGTTTAATGCTAGTAGATCTTTGAATCTCTGTGTCAACTTTGAATTTTATTCATGCAGGAACCGTATGAAACAGCACAGGATTTCACAATTTTAATCTATAGTATGAATATTGTGATATATCTATGTCTATATGTGTACACACACACACACACACACACACACACATATATATATATATATATATATATATATATACAGTATATGTATATACATATATTTGAGCTGCTCACTGACTGTGGACTCGCTTCCCAGAGTCGTGGTCGTTCTATCACGGAAGACTGTGCCATCTTGCCAGTTGAAGGAGGTGCACCATCTTGCTGTGTGAGGACTTTTTTGCTTTAATTAGCAGATATATACGTTTATATATATATATATATATATATATATATATACATATATATATATATATATATATATATATATATATATATATACTGAATATATTGCAGCTTTGCACAAAATTTAAGTTTTAAACCTACACACGGCTGTATAGCAATGCTTAAGTATTATATTGTGTTAAAAAACAACTTCTTGGTGCTGATGATAGTAATAAAAATAATATTAATACACTTGATAAAATGCCTTCAGAGAAACCTATCTCTTTCTAGGCGCTTTACATTGGCTTCAAAGGAAAACCAATCGGATAGTGAGTGGTATCAGGCTTTATAAACCGCATAAATAACATGGTTATGGGTGACAAGCTCAGGGTCTGCATACAAGTCTAGTTAGTGGCAGCATGCAACAGCTTCAGCACCTATAAGCACATACAGGACGAGTCACAGGGACCTAATAAATATTCATAAACAGGTGCCTTTTCAAATTCTTTTTAGAAGTGGTCAAGTCAAGGGATGCAGCGACAAAAGTCGGGAGTGAGCTCCCGGCTTTGGGAGCATATGATCTAAAGGCTCGGTCTGCAAAGGATTTGAGGATTGTTCTAGGTATACCAAAAGTTAGTTTCCGAAAAGTGAGTGGTATTATGCTTGGCCTGGTGGGGGAGGAGATCTGATAGGTACATTAGATACCAAGGATGAAGGGACCTAAAAGTGAGCGACAAAACCTTGAAGTCGATTCGTTGCTTGACTGGTAGCCAGTGAAGGTCGGCGAGAAGTGGTGTGCTGTAGCAACTGCAACTCTCACGACAGACAAATCTAGCAGCAGAGTGTGGAACCAGCTGTTAACGCCTGATTGCACATGCTGATAGACCAGCAAACAGTGAGCTACAGAGGCCACGACGGCATGTCAAAAATGCCTGGACCAGCATAGATGTGGTACATCTTTCTAAACAAGCCAACATTTTACGTAAGTAAAAGTAGGAAGACTTGATCTTGGAGATGATGTAGGCGTCAAAAGAAAGGTCACTTCGGACCATAACACCTAGATTTCTTCCAGATTCAACAGGAGATTGCTGGTAGAGCAGATTGTGAGGGTTAGCCTTTCCAATTTCTGAATCACACCTAGTTTGCGCATAACTAGTAAGTTAGTTAATCGCCATTTAATTTAAGAAAACTTTTGGCTATCCATGTTCGGATGTCATCAATACATACAGCGAGGGAGTTGAGAGAATTCGACGTGCTCGAGGGCTGGAAGGGATCAAAGCAAAGGTACAACTGAGTTTCATCTGCATAGAAGTGAAAAACAAGATAGTGCTTGGCAGTCATATGGGAAAGACCTTGAGTAAAAACCGTAAACAGGATTGGACCTCACAATGAACCCTGAAGTAACCGATATTTCACTGATATCTCGGAATATCTTTGATCATTCACATCAATACTCCTTAGTATTCCACTGAGACAGCATTTGAGCCATTTCAGAACAGTGCCAGTGATGCCCAGGCGAGATGAGATCGCTCACAAAGGATTTGGCGATCAACAGTATCAAAAGTTGCTTAAAGATTGAGTAAAACAAGCAGAGAAACTCTACTCGTACTTGCATTCCTAAGTAAATCGTTGTATACCGAAAGCAATACTGATTCTTTGGAGTGATGATCTCTAAAGCCAGACTGGAACTTACTAGCAAGGCTTGAAGTTTCACTATCTGAGTTCAGCTGGTCTGCCAGGACTCGTTGCAGTTTCTTTGATAGGAACGGTAGAAGAGAGACTGGGCGGTCGTTGCTAAATTTCACTTGGTCTAGTGTCGCCTTATCGAGAAGTGGCCTGACTACAGCTTTTATAAAAGTGCTGGGAGAAAGCATTAGCAAGTCCCTATATTATAGTTAGGCCTTTAATGACTACTTCCATTGTGTCTCACTTGTGATTTATATGTCATTTATTGCAGGATTGCCTTAAAACCCCTGCGAGATGTATCTCCGTCAGTAACTCAACAAAGTCATATGGACCTTGTGGATGTTCTAGTTGTTTACGAAAACCTTGTAGGAGCGTCAAATCCTTTGGAATCCGTATATTTAGCTCATATGCTCCCAAAGCCTTTAACTTCCTCCCAACTGGCATTACAGCATCTTCTTACTTGAACACATGAAGAAAACCAAAACCGCATCTATTTATAACAGCATTCGGAACCTTAAACATATTTCAGGTCTCTCGGAGAGGAAAAATTAGCGTTCTGTATGCAATAAGCACTTTTTTATATCATCCGAAAGTTGATAAGTCTACGTGATTTTTCCTATAGTGCTGATTCCTGCTGTCACTGTGCACGCTGCCACTAGCAATGCTTGCCATCTGAATCTGTGCAGGTCACTTCAAACCATGTTATTCTGTTTGCCATTTAGCATGCTACCACTAACCTCTCGATCATACTTCTTTTGCAATGTATTATGGTTACTATGACGCCTATAGTGCAGGTCAAGGCCGGGCTTGTGTCAGCCACACTCTATTAGGTCCACCCTAATGTCAGAGCGTTTGCCAGCTGTTGCTGTTTTTGCCGGCACATGCGATCTGAATTGTTCCCGCTTGTTCCTGAACTACTAAGTGAGAATAGTTTCAACGGCGAAACCTCAAGACGACGGGATAATCCAAAAATCTGTGATATGTGTGTGTTCTTTGAATGCCTCCTAAGCACTGTCAACAAGTCTTCCAAATAGCGTATTATATTCCAAACACAAAATAATCTGTGTGAATCTATGCTGTCTTTTTCTATCAATAAAATTAATTTTTAAGATATTGATAGAAGAATGATAGGGCAGCAAGGAACACTTTTCGAAGCATTTGCTTATAATCTTGCACTTTTTCATGTTTTACGACAATTTCTTTGACCTGCATGTGATAATTCTATTTCTTATTCCTTAAAAATCTAAGCTACCTTCAAAAGACTATATAACTTCATAAATCTAAACATATACTTCGCGATATGGAACTCATTGAGTACAACTGTAACTGGAAGATGCAAGTATGGGAGCAGTTCACGTTTCCTTAGTAGAAGTCATCTGGTAATCTTAGTGTCATTGAGGAGTATGATATTGACAGACTCGACGGATGATTGGTTTAAATCTGCATCTCCTGTCAGAAATCTTTCTCGGCATCAAATAGTATTGCAGTTAAAGTCTCGGATACATTCATAGAGCTAGGCCCATACAATTATTCCTAGCAGTCACACAGGTTTCATAGCTGGCTGGTTCACGATTACCATTCAGCCAGATTTCCACAGTCCTTAGTTGTATTTTCTCTGTCGCCAAATAATGTACGAGTCATTGTTAACTGCATGCGCTCACGTAGTGGAATACCTGACTTCTTAAGTGTAACCCAAGCTGTCGCTTGCGAATGCAAACGATTGCCACGTAGAAAAACTTGGCGGTAAGGCCAGTAAGACAGATGAGGGCTGGCATGTTGTAGATCAAAGTGTTATACTGAATCAGAGGCTAAAACGCAGAATAGAAAACACATTTTCCTGAAACCCAATAATAACAGAATAATTCACAAACAGTCAAAGTTAAAAAATCAAAGTAGTAAAATGAGACATTCTAATTATTCAGCATTTCTATCGTACTTTGTATAAATTTTTCGGTAACAATGGTTTCAATTGACGATATGTAGCGAAATTTTGGCGTTAGACTTGAATGAAATCGAGCATATTGAATTAGGACATCGCACGCTGACATGAAACGAGCATTTGGACATCATTAACAAAACATTTCCAAATACCTTTGCTGTCACATCGCATAACTTAAAGCGTAAGAGTTAGTAATAGTAGTAATAATAATAGCTCTGACAAATTCATTTACTGAAACGGCCTCTTCATAAGATTTACATATACATCCAGTATTATACTCTCGTAGGAGACATTATGCAGTAAGCTAAAGCAAGCTGCAAGTCAATCAAACGTACTGCACTTGCGGTACTAAAAATCAACGTGATGCTAACGTCGTGCACTCTTGCACCGTGGGAATGTCCTTCGAGTAATTATCATTCAGAAACTGCTCAGTTTGCCCTGGTGGCCCAGTGTTTAAGGTGCTAAACTAGCTCGAGAAAATAAGTCAAGATTATGGTATGTGATAACGAAGGTCGTGAGCTCAGGTCATGCGATATATGTAAAGTGCCTATACAGAGATTAGGTTCTCTTAAGGTACTAAAAAAATGAATTAAGTTTTGTCTAAAAACTGACATTTGAAATTCGCGTATTAAAGATAAACTAATTATAAATGCAAGCTCAAATTTTGGTGGTTTTCAGATGACTCGAACATTCTCAATAAATTATTATGTAAGACCTATTTAAACCGGAAGTATCATCGAGCTCAACAAAATAATTTTCTTTGAAAAATCACTGTGCCGGAACTGAGGTTTTCTGGTGAACTCTGCGAATATAAGGTAGTCAGCCCTAAACGGACCCTCAAAAACTAACTTTGGAAAATGATAAAACGTAAAACTTTCCCGGAAATGACACGCCCCTCGAGATCACACGGCCGACTGGTTGTACAACAAGATCATAAAAGAGGAAACCCCCTAGCGGCAGGGTGCCTAGTCCCTCCTCTGCTTCCCGCCCCGCCCATAGCAACTTGCGGTAAACGGCATTCCAAGGCACACTCCTTATTTATTTGGCAGAAACATGTTTACATTTGTATGTTTACATCGGATCACAAACCGGAAGTGACTGTCGTTCGGCCAGTAGACGAACATTAGGGATAATGTATTGAGAATGTACTGCTGCCGGGGCCCCCGTAACTGAGGTGTCCATTACCACGGCACCGCATGAATCCTGGGACAGCTTATCCAGTTCCGGTAGCGGCCATTGTGCACGAGGCGACGGCTGAGAGTGGTCATTTGTTCGGCGGCCGGTCAGCGTGGTGACTTGGATGGAACTAGCGCGTCGTTTAGTGGAAGCCAGTCTGAAAATGCTGATTCATTTCTATTCAAAGGAATTTAGGTGATTCAAGTTCTCATTTATGTCGTTAATAGTTAAATATTTGTATTGGCGGATGCTGGTGAGCCGCCCGGCTGTGGCCTGGATTTACGGCCTGCGGTATGAGACCTATCGCGGATATGATCTGCATAGGCTGTATAAAGATCTTGTTAGGTTGACCTATTCCTAAGATCCATATTTATCTATTTATTGAATTGTTCGTGCGATTATAGCGTTTCCTAGTGCTGCCTCTTGGTTATAGCTTGGAGTTCTCTAGTATATCTGCAAACGACAGTCCAGTGCCTGCTGTCATTTATGTCATATCTCCTAAAATAATGATTCGATCACCTTAAAACTTTGGAATATACGGTTGATTTTAGTTACATAATTATTTCAGCATTCTCGCATGCATATTGGACCTCAGTAGATGACTTGTTTTGGTCAAAACTGGCTGTGTTTGTCGTGCTAAGCCTTTGTCGTCCTTTCACTCACATGTCATAAAAATGTCACAGGTAGGCTAATAGTGACCCAATCAACGTGAAATTCGAAATACCTGGTCGTATGTTTCTATGTTGTATGGCGACAAATATAGTAACAATCTTGTTATTCGTCACCTACATGCTTTGGCAGCTGAAGGTGGCTTCTCTGAGTGCTGCCACAGCAGTAGTACTTGGTACCTCATCGGTTGTACAACTTGGTCGATACTGGGCCGATCTGCGTGAAATTTGGAATATGGATGGGGCTCACCTGTCTCCACGTCCCCCCCCCCTGTGCATCTAGGCATGATGGATGTGTATGCATATAATGTGCCTGTCACAAAGTGTCCCTGGGCTGTGGTCTTGATGACAGTCAACAGTTTGAGATGTCGAATTTTTATAAGTTTTTGTGCGGGGAGCGTGCAATCGAGTGTCTTGCATCTTTCTAGCGGTTTGCCATATTTCCACAATGACTGGTAGTAAATCTGGGCGATTTGGTTGTAAAGCCGTGTACGACTGAGCTTCAGTGCTATACGTGACCTTAGACTTTTACAGGTCA
Source organism: Cristatella mucedo (assembly GCA_009760855.2). Taxonomy (NCBI): domain Eukaryota; kingdom Metazoa; phylum Bryozoa; class Phylactolaemata; family Cristatellidae; genus Cristatella; species Cristatella mucedo. The sequence goes on from WPIO01000180.1 coordinate 223,077, forward strand.
TCAGAAGGTCAACACCAGCTAAATCACATCAAACGATAGCTAATGCTACCAGTGTTCTTTTTGCAAATTGCCATGCCATTCATTTTGTTTGTCTTTGTACGATATTAATAAATTGTGCTTTGGAGTGGGACAACTCGCACTATTAGCCGCCATCGTTGGGGGATAATTCCCATTACCGGCCTTCTTACCCCCTGTGCCTAATTTGGGTGGTCTACCATTGCTAAATGCTTTTCGACGTATTCTCACCGATAACGTCTCCAGTCTTTAAGAAATTACATTCAGAAACACTCACATTTAGAGTCAGCTGCTTATAATCACAACCGTCGGTAAATTTACGGTCCAAACAGTGATCAATATCAACCCGACTTGGGAAATAGATTTAAACCGAAAAGAATGTCGTATGTTTAATTTTTGTACGTCGTGAATGGTAAATGATGCGTGTTCCATACGATGCATTCCAACACTTTCAGACATCGTTTCCTCCCTACTGTATACCTATTGTCAAATCTGCTGACAACTCATGAGTTTTGAACGTTTTCTAGGATACGTTTAAGAGTTTAGTTTTCATTTTACGAGACCGTGGACGAATTCGATTTAGGGCGTACTGTTTTGCGTATCAAAGTTTTCTTATTGTCAGTGCTCGCGTTTAGAAGAAAGCTTGACCAGACCGGAAATAAGCATCACCCTTTCGGACGACCCCAATGTTTGATGTGAATCGTCTTTGGCTGCGACAATATTGCCATTCATCTGACTGAAGGATTTTTAATAAAAAATAATCTCAAAATATAGTACACCTGATTTTTATATTGTCTCATGATGGATTATTGCTAAAATCAGACAATGAGTCAAAGGTTACAGCTCTAAGCAGGCTGACGTCCTTTCCTGTGTACAATGAATTTAGAAAAAGATGAGATTCCATGCACGGGCTTTTATCACGATTCAGCCTAGTATTTTTGTGAAATTTGGATGTTTATTATATTTTTCTCAAACGCACTACTTTCTAGTATTTCATGGGAACTTCAACCTGTATTTTGGACGGAATTTGTTTTAGTTCACCTAGTCTACTCTCGACGTTTTACAATCTCGCCTCACAATAGCCTCTTTAAAAGCTACCTTGACATAACTTTAAGCAAATAATAATTTAAGTTATCATCTATAAAGGAGAGTACTTTATATAGTCATGGCTAGCGAAAAATAATTGTGGGATTTACAAAGCAAACAGTCTTCTGTAAGTAGAAAAATATCTCCTGCGTAAGACCGACTTAGTATGTGTAGCTTTGTTGTGCAACAGACGGAGAAATTACATACTATAAATACATAATTACATACGTTGATACTTTTATATTTTTAGACGGAACTGCAGGGGTGAGCTTGAAGTAGGTGGACAGAAAGGAAGAGGAAGGAATGAGTTTTGACGCCTAACAGGGAATAATGACCTCGGAACATTTGCCTCCTGACGATTATAATGTACTTTGTGCTGCGCCGAGCTGCCAACGACAATGAAATGTTACTTTATTTACTTACATGGAGTGATTCGTAAGCAGAAATGATTTGGCATTGAGTCACTATCCACAGGCCATACGCCAGCCTAAAATTAGTTTCGTTGAAAAATAGCTTTCTCATTTTCAAACTAAAAGGCTAGGTGAAAATCATTCACTGATGTCGGGAATTGCAAAATTGATGGAATTAAGAGCAAACATTCAGGAATTCCTTGCAATAAGGCTTAAGCACTATTAGGCGGCAAGCAGGGTGAGTCTTTCCAGTTTCATAGAAATAGTTATTGGTGCAATATATAAATCAATGTCGTCAGAGTATTATGGTTCTCGACCCACTATAAAGTTGATCAAATCTTAGGAGATTCTTGTCAGGAAACGGCTCGAGTAGATTTTGTAGGTGGGTAGCAAAGTTGATAGCACATACCTTTTTAGCAATGCTGTCTCTAATTGTGTAAAGTCCAATATTGTCATGCTTGTTGCATTGTGCTCTTAATAAGTAACCATTCGGTCATGCTTCCCTTACTTCAAATTCTAAAGTGCCTAGACAGAGAATAAGTTCTCTAATGACACTGTGCAAATATATTGTTATTATTAAACAGCAGTTGCTATCCTCTTCCTCGAAGCCTGGAGCCATTTTTGAGAGGAAGTAGCTGTCTTTCAGAGGTTAGGCAAAGAATACATTCTTGATGATAAGGTTACCTGTGACATGCCGTCACCTACGAGTTACCATAAATTAGATAGTACTTGGCTATGGCAAATTTATGCCCTCGAGATAGGCAAATGAATTGGCGGGAAAATCGTGGTCAGGTAAATAGAATGACTGTATTGACAGGCTTCTTAGAGGGCCGTTTCAGAAAAAAACGTAATGTGAATTGAGGCCATTCATCACATATGGTTAACAAAATAATGCCTAAATATAGCTCTTCCTGAAACCTGGAAAAATGCTACGCCATCACTCAAATTAAGTTATCCTTATCATTTATCTTTATCATTTATTTATACCATTTATCTTTATCTTTTATTTATATTTATCCTTATCATATATCTTAATTATTCACGTGTTACATGCTTTCATGCTGCAGCACATGGCTTTGAAGTATTGCCTGTGACAATACTTAACTATTAATAGATAAAATTGAAAATCACACGTTATATCGCTCGCTCGTAGAACTTGATCTCCTTTAAGCACTTTAAGTGTGCTGCAAGAGAAGTATTGTCAAATGGTTAGCAGTAGCACCCTCAATGGCAACAAGCATAACATGATAATGAAACTAATTTTGTAGTTATGAGCACCACAAGTGTGATTTAGAAATTGGAAAGGCTGACTCTCAAAATTGGCTCAGGCAGCATAGCTCTCCTTTAATCTCAGTGAGAGAATCCAGAGTATTGACAAGAATGGGCAAAGGTCATCCGAGGTACCTCAGAAATATGGGGTACCTCAGGGCTCCGTGCTAGGTCCGGTTCTTTTCACGGTTTTTTACTCTCCCTCAAGCTGATGTGATTGTCAAGCACAATGTAGGCTTTCACTTCTATGCGGATGACACTCAGTTTTACCTTTGCATTGATCCCTCCCTGCCTTCGAGCACCTCGAATTCTCTCAACTCAATTGCTGCATGTATTCATGACATCCCCACTTGGATGGCAGCAAATTTTCCGAAACTAAACAAGGATAAAACTAACTTACTACTAATGGGCAAACCCAACACGATTCAGAAATTGGTAAGGTGGACGCTCCACATGGGCTCTGCCAGCTTATCTCTAGTTGAACCAGCTCGAATTTTAGGTGCCATGTTCCAAAGTGACCTCTCGTTAGACGACCACGTCAGCTCCACAGTCAAATCTGCCTACTTTCAGCTACATAATATTGCTAACATTTGGGCTTGCTTAGATAAGGATACCACGTTCAAGTTGGTCCGTGCATTTGTAACATCCGTCTTGATTTCTTTAACTCACTGCCCGCTGGCCTACCGGCATGTGTGATCAGCCGATTACAGATGGCACAAAACTCCACAGCTAGGCTTGTCTGTCGTGGGCGTAGCAGTTGCCACATCACACTACTTCTCGCCGACATGCACTGGCTACCAGTCAAGCAACGGATGGACTTCAAGGCCTTGTCGCACACTTTTAGGTCCCTCCATTCTTTGGCTCCAGCCTATCTTTCAGATATACTCCCCCACTAGGTCAGCATCGTACAGCTCGCTTCTCGAAATCCAACAGTTTACCAATACCTCGTACAAAACCTCAAATTTTGTGAAGACCCTGCATTTAGTACGTATGCTTCCAAAGCCGGGAACTCACTCCCGACTTGCGTCAGAACATCCCCTGACTTTAATAGATTTAAAAATAACTTAAAACACATGTATTTAGGACAGCATTTAGTGGGTTTCCGTGATTCGTCCTTGATGTGCTTATGTGTGCTGACACTGTGCATGCTGCCACTAACCACATTTGCATGCTGACCCTGTGCATGTCACCCCTAACCATTTTATTCATGTCAGTCAAGCTTGATATTGCTCATCATTCAATCGTGCTTCCCTTTGCAGCAAATGTAAAGCATCTAGAAACAGATTGAGTTCTCTGAGGGCGCTTTATCAAGTGCATTACTATTATTATTATAATTGTTATTATCTGCATGTACTCTAGGTGTCATGGTCCAAAGTGACCTTTCGTAAGACGACTACATCAGCTCCACAATCAAGTCTCCCTACTTTCAGCTACATAACATCACTAAAATTTGGGCTTGTTTAGATCAGGAGACCACGTCTAAATTGGTCCATGCATTTGTGACATCCCGTCTTGATTTCTGTAGCTAAGTGCTTATTGGCCTACAGGTATATGCAATCAGGCGACTACAGCTTGTGCAAAACTCCGCAGCTAGGCCTGTTTGTCGTGAACGTTGCAGTTGGCACATCACACCACTTTTCGCCGACCTGCACTGACTACCAGTCAAGCAGCAGATCGACTTCAAAGTTTCGTCGCTCACTTTTAAATCACTTCATTCTTTGGCTCCAGCCTATCTCTCAGATCTACTCCCCCAGCAGGCCAAGAATTGTACCACCAGCTTTTCGGAATCCAACAGTTCACCACTACCTCGTACATTGCATTGCTATAATTCGGGCTTGTTTAGATGAGGATAACACAGCTAAGTTGGACCATTCTTGCATGACATCTCGTCTTGACTTCTATCGCTTACTGCTTGCTGACCTACTCAGGCACTTACAGCTGGTTCAAAACTCTGCAACTAGGCATATCTGTTGTGAGCATCACAGTTGCTACATTCCACCACGTCTCGCCGACCTACACTGGCTTCCAGTCAAGCAACGGATCGACTTCAAGTTTTTATCGCTCGCTTTCAGGTACCTTCATTTTTTTATCTCCAGCCTACATATCAGATCCCCTCCTCTACCAGGCAAAGCATCGTACTAACCGCTTTTCAAGAACTGACGGTTCACCTATAACTTGTTCAAAACTCAAACCCCTTGGTGACCCTGCATCAAGTCCTGGAATTACCTCTCAAAGCCTGGAACTCACTCTTAACTTTCGTCACTACATTCTTTGACTTGGCCACATTTAAACAAAAAATTCCAAACTCATCTATTTATGACAGAATGTAGTGGGAGTCTGCGATTTTTTATTTATTTGCTTTTGCGAGCTGACAATTTTAATGCTGCCACTAACCCACTTGCATGCAGACCCTGTGCATGTCACAACTAACCGTGTTATTCATGTTGTTTGCCAACCATGGTACCATTCACCATTCAATCGTCTTTCCTTTGTGGCAAATGAAAAACGCCTAGACAAAATTTGAGTTCTCTACTGGCACTTTATCAAGTGTATTATTATTATTATGGTTAAAGGTGACATGCACAGGTTCAGCATGCGAATGTGATTTGTGTTCGCATGCATATTGCCAGCTCTCATACGCATCCAAAATTCAATACACGTGGACCAACTAAAGAAGAGATCGGCAAACTCCTGCCTTACGGCCAGGTCCTGCGGCCGAGCCAGTGCTGCAGTCCAGCCTAGCGGCCCTTAGTTTTTTAGGGAAGGATTCGGCCTAATTGAGTTGTTGTGGTTTCCTATGCCTCCACTATATAGGTACGTTGACTTAGGAGTATCGCAACTAACGAGTTTTCGAGGCACAGCCGTCTTTCGGCAGCTTTTTGCTTAGAGTTGAGAGCCAACTGCTATTGTGCTTGATTTTGCTTCGCTCGTTTCGCATTATAAACTGGGCCTAGCCACTATACCCACTTCAGGCCGGGCACAGTGGGCGTGGTTTCTTCGCATCTAGTATATCTTCTTGACCTCTAGAAATGGTCTAGTAGTCCGAAACGTTTGCCATCTTCTGTGCACGAAATGATGTAATTGATAGAAGCATTTTAACTCTTTTTAAAATGTGGTCAAGTGAAGGGATGTAACGCCATTCGGAAGTGAATCTCAAGCTTTGGGACCATAGAAGCTAAAGGCAAGGTCTCCAAAAGATTTGAGGTTCATAAGGGGTAGAGGTAAGAGATTCTAATTGTAAAAGTGGGTTATAATAATAATAATATTATTATTACACTTGATAAAGCACCCTCGGAGAACTTAATCTCTTTCTAGGTGCTTTACATTTGCTGCAAAGGGAAATGCTATTAAATGGTAAGTAAAATCATGCTTGAAAAACAAAAAAAATGAATAATATGGTTAGGGGTGACATGCACAGGGTCAGCATGCAAATGTGGTTAGTGGCAGCATGCACAGTGTCAGCAAGGAGAAGCACATGAAGGACGAATCACAGGGACCCACTATATGATGTCCTAAATAGGTGTGTTTTTAAGTTCCTTTTAAATGTGGTCAGGTCAGGGGATGTTCTGACACAGGTCGGGAGGGAGTTCCAGGCTTTGGGAGCATACGAACTAAATGCACGGTCTCCAAAAATTTAAGGTTCGTACGAGGTATTTCTAGACTGTTGGATTCCGAAAAGCAGGGCGTACGATGCTTGCCCTGATGGGGTAGTATATCTGAGAGATAGGCTGGAGCCATATAATGAAGGGACCTAAAAGTGAGCGACAAAACCTTGAAGTCAATCTGTTGCTTGACTGGTAGCCAGTGCAGGTCGGCGAGAAGTGGATAATGTGGCAACTGCGAAGCTCACGACAGACAAGCCTAGCTGCAGAGTTTTGAACCAGCTGCAATCGCCTGATCGGTTGTACTGTGTTTAGCCTGATGAGTGAGTAGATGTGTTAGGTATGGTTGAGTCAAAGCATAAAAATACCTAAAAGTGAGTAATAGAATCTTGAAGTCAATGCTTCCTTGACTGGGGTCCAGTACAGGTCATTAGGAAGTGGTGTGGTGTGGCTACATTCATGCTCACGACAGACATGCTTAGCTGCAGAGTTTTTGTACTAACTCTAAACGCGTAATTGCAGGGACCATAAATAGCATTTTGATTCTGAACTTTAGATGTGAATATTGAAACCCAAATATAATCTCTCTGGAGATAAAAACTTTGAGGATTGAGTCAGCTGCTTAAGTGACAAGCAAAACTCTAGAAAATTGGTCACACTGTAAATACTACTGAAAAAAAGGCGAATACTAAAAATATTTCGCTAAAATGTAATATTTAAAAAAAGTAGTGATTCAGGACTCTCAATGGCAAATACAAAAATGTTTCACCAAGTTACATCGTTGCATTGTAGACTTTAATAAAAACTTTTGAAAATGCGTTCGTTGACATGATCGGTAAGAAAATTGTTGGTCGAATGATGAAACACACAATAGATTTTCGCAGACATTGTTAAAATAATCATTTAAGGTGAACGATTTTTTAAGGAAAAAACACAAGAATTATGAAACCGCAGAACAATTTGCAATTTCGATACATTTAGGTTCAATTTAGTAACTTATTCTTTAAGTTGCCGAGCTGTTATCTATATCTTTTCGAAGTAACGTTTAGAACTTTGGTGACTTCCACACACATTTATTTGATATATCCGAGCGTGTTTGAAAGAACCTGAACGTTTTATATGTGGAATTGTATAACTACAGTATATTTTGAACAATTAGTAGATCACTAGCCTCAATTCTGTACAGGACGCCGGCCTCAAAAATCACTAAGACCTGCCCAGACGGAGGTGATCAGAATTAGGAGTTATTCTGCTAATAAGTCACATGAACTAGAAGTATTTGCAGTTTAACCGAAAAAAGCGAAATTTGCCAATTGAATATGATAAAATCCATGAAAATATTAAAAACATATTGCAGTCAGGCAAGTTTTTTCTCGACAGAAAATAGTTTTATTTCAAATATTAAAATATTTCAGGCTGCTTGTTGTAGCCTTAGTAACGTGCATTAAGAACGCAGTTAGGGTAATAGATTGTTGATGAACCTCGTCTCTTTACACTGCTGAGAGCAAAACGTGAATAAACCCCATTTATTGACTTTAAGTAAGCACCATAATTATTGAACCCACCTTCCTTAAAACTGTATCAGAAAATGGACAGCGATATAGATTTGCTTATCATTCCGACAGCCAATTGTTGAATATATCATATTAAATTTCAAGCTTTGAGGAGTGACCTCCTAAATACACTCAGTTCTCTAACATCCGAAAAATCCTCATTCAAGGATCTTATTTATTGAAACCCTATCAGCCAGCTTCTGTATAACGTCTAGTATGTTCGTTATCGAGAAATCTCGCATCTTTAAAACTAAGTGCTACGCCGTATTAATGAACTCGTTCACATTTACCGATGCATCATTTCTATTATATTTTTATTCTATCCAAACTACCAGATATCCTGTCCCATAATCCTAACCATCGTGCTACCCGCTTTTTGGAAACAAACTGTTTACCTATACCTCATACAAATCTCAAATCCTTTGGCGACCATGCCAGTAGTTCGTATGCTCCAAAAGCCAGAGAATCAATCCCAACTTTCCTCGTGACATACTTTGACTTGACTACATTTAAAAAACATTAACAATGCACCTATTTATGACAAAATTTAGTGGATCCCTGGGATTCTTCTTTTATGTGCTTGTGGGTGCTGACACTGTGCATGCTGCCACTAACCACTCTAGCATGCTGACACTGTTCATGTCACTCATAACCATGTTATCCTTGTTGTTTATCGAGCTTGCTACCACTAACCATTCGATAGCGTTTCCTTTCAGCAAACGCAAAGCGCCTGGGAAAGGATTGAGTTCTCTGAGGGAGCTTCATCATGTGTGTTATTAGTATAATTATTAAATCTGACCAAGCTATTAAAGCTGTCGAAACTATTGGGTTCATCAATTTTCTTCAGTTCTTAGTTTGCTACGTTAAATGAGCTCAACCTAAACCTTAACAATTAGCACCAGTCATTGCTATCTTTATTAGCTTTCTTATTTATTTATGTCTCCTCAAAACAGCATGGTTACATTTTAGCACTTAACTGAAATCAAACCACAATAAAAATTTAAAAAAATCATTATCCTCAAAATTATGTATTATTTATCGATTATTTGTGTATATTTGGCATCTTACATAACTGAGCAACAATGTTACATACACACGTTGCATTTACCTATATAGAGTACAACCGATACCCATCACGGCACCAGCAAATCGGTAGTCCGTCGAAAGGCATAAAAATAGCGGATAGAATGCTGTCGTTATCAGTCCAACGTTGAACAGAATAGTAAGCACTAAAATAAATATATTGTAGTTCATAAGTGGCGAGAAAATTATTATGCTAGCGGCAAAAAGTTTAAAAAGACACCGGTTTTCTGTTTTTCTACGACAGCATTAACATGTAGGCAATCATGAAATTGCAACCTAAAAAACGTTTAGAAATACCTTTGATGAATGGTGAAACCAATGGATATGGTGGAAAATATAATTGCTTGAAGTCCATTATCGCAACCGCACCCGATAAAGTGTTACCCTTCACTAGCACATCGATGAGCTCAACAGTCATGGCACCGAAGATGCAGGCGTAGCCCAGCCGGTCTTTGTACCCATCTAGCAAGTTTATTGGGCTACAAAATAAATTAGTCCTCATTATTGAAATCTGCATTTCTAAAGGTTTTAAAGGCAGTCGAAATTTAATAGTAGTTGCACTGAAGAGACATGCAGTTATTAAACTGAGTGCTGGACCAAACTCAAATAACGACCTGCTCTACCTAAATAATAATAAAAACGATAAATAGGAATATTATTATGCATTTCATATAGTGCCTGCAGAACACTCAATCTCCTTCTAGGCACCTTAGATTTGCTGCGAAGAAAGCACAAAAAGCCTTGATGTTTAGGTCTTTCATGCAGTGCTTGCTCGACCTCTAGGTTAAAGAAATCCTCCTCAAACTCTAACTAATAGCAATAATAATAATCGGTTTGATAAGACGGCCTCAGACAACTTAACGTCTTTGTAGGCGCTTTACAATTGCTGCAAATGAAGCACAGTCGAATGGTTATTTGTAGCCTGCTAAATAAGCAAAAAGAATAGCATCGTTAGTGGAGACATACACAGGGTCAGCATGCAAGCAGGGTTAGTTGCAGCATGCATAGAGTCATGAATATGCTAAAGACGAATCATAGGGATGAATAAATGCTGTCATAATTAGATGCGTTTTTAGCTTCTATTTAAATGTGGACAAGTCAGGAGATGCTTTGACGCAGGCCGTGAGTGATATCCTTGCTTTGGGAGCATACGAACTGAAGGCATGGTCGTCAAAGGATTTGAGATTTGTATGAGGTATGGATAATTCGTACGATTCCGGAAAGCTGGTGGTACGATGCATAACCTGGTGAAGGAATAGATTTGACAGTTTGACGGGAACTAAATATTGAAGATACCTGAATTAAGTGACAAAACCTTAAAGTCGATGAGTTGTTTGACTGGTAGCCAGTACAGGTCGGCGAGAAGTGGTGTGACAGGGCTACCTCAATGCTCACGGCAGACAAGCCAAGCTGCAGTTTAGCTCCAGCTGTTAGCGCCTGAGTGAACAGGCCAGTAGACCAGCAAGCAGCGAGTAACAGAAGTCAAGACGGGATGTCACAAATGCACGTAGACATTTTTTAGATGTGGTATCCCGGTCTAAACAAGCCCGAATTCTAGAATATTTATGTAGCTTAATGTAAGCAGACTAGGCTGTGGAGCTGATGTGGTCGTCTAATGAAAGGTCACTTTGGAACATGAAACCTTGATTTATTGCATCCTCAACGAAGATGTGCTGGCTGAGCCAATTTTGAGCGTTAGAACTTCCAATTTCTGAATTACATTCGATTTGCCAATAACGAGCAAGATGGTTGTATCATGATTCAATTTAAGACAGTTTTCTCTCATCCATGTGTAGATGTCATCAATACATGCAGTAAGGGAGTTGAGAGAACTCGTCGTGCTGTAGGGCTGGGAAGGATCAAAGCAAAGGTACAAATTATTGTAATCCGCAAACAAGTGATAGCCTAGATCATTAAGTAAATCACTTCGGCAATAGAGAGCAATAGAGAGGGAGAGAGAGAGTGGGAGAGAGGGAGAGAAAGAGAGAGAGATCTTAAACTAGCTCAAACATGGAGCCCTGAGTTGACCATATATTTCAGAGGTTCCTCGGATGATGTCTGTCATGAAAAATAAGCATGTCATCCTTCTCCTATGGTGTTTGCGAATCGAAAAACCAGATTCCTATGACGTCCGTCTGTCAAGTTTGGCCGCCTGTCAGCCAAGGCTCACTTCCGAAATCAAGGCTGGCTTTTCCCGCACATCAGTTTACGAGTCCACGATATTGTGTCTTGCTCAGGGCACATCTCATCGCTGCACCCCACCCTGCCTTGCAAATCATTCATTAACATAAATATACGCCAAGGTCAGCGGAAGAGTTTATCTGTTGTCGTGGGATCAATTATTCCTTAGCCTCACTGTCTCTCCACCAATCATGGAACAAGCTTAAATATCGTCGGTATAGCTTAGATTTCTTTTTATTTAATTGCAATAGCCTTTGACCTTCATCAACGGCATTGCCACCATATCTCCCGTTAAGTATGCATAAAATGTAGGTGCCATGTTCTAAAGGGACCTTACATTAGATGACCACATCAGCTCCACAGTCAAGTCCAACTACTTTCAGCTACATAACATTGTTACAATTCGGGCTTTTTTAGACCTGGATACTACATTAAACTCGATCCACGCATTTGGGACATCCCGTCTTGACTTATATGACTCAGTGCTTGCTGGTTTACAGGCCTGTGCAATGAGTAACTTATAGCTAGTGCAAAACTCTGCAGATAGGTTTGTTCTGTCGTGACCGTCGCAGTTGCCACATCCCACCACTTCTCGCCGACCTGCACTTGCTACCAGTAGAGCAAACCATCTACTTCGGGGTTTTCTCACTTAGTTTTGGGACCCTTCATTATTTAGCTCTAGCCTATCTATTAAATCTACTTATCCACTCGGCCTAGCATCTTACCACCAGCTTTTCGGAAACTAACGGTTTAGGTATGCCTAGTACAATTTCAAATCCTTTGGAGACGTTGCCTTTAGTTCTATGCTCTCGAGGCCTGGAACTCACTCTAAACTTCATCACGATATCTCCTGCCTTTTCCAGATTAAAAAAATAACTTAAAATGCACCTATTTATCGCAGCATTTACTGGGTCTCTGTGATTTGACTTTCATGTACTTATGCATACTGACACTGTGCATGTTGCCACCAACGGTACTTGCATGCTGACCATGGGCATGTCACCCCTAAATACTTTATTATTTTTTGTTTATCGAGCTTGCCAGCACTAACCATTCGATCGTGCTCTTTTGAGCAAACGTGAATTGCCTTGAAAGCGATTTAGTTCTCTGAGGGCACTATATCATATATTATTAATAAATTTAATATTGCTATTTTTATTTTCCTTATCCAACATGTGCGTGTGCACATGGACCCATAGCTCCTCACCATGCATTTCTGTAACGTCTCTAGCACGAAAATGTGGACCTCGGCATTCCACGCATGAAGGGAATGACATTGAGGGGGAAGTGCTTCTCTAAGCCTTTACTAGCTCGGAAGGCTCGTGGTCCTCTTCCTGAACCAGGAGGCCTGGGTAGCATTAGTGACTTTGACAAGGTGAGGCACCGCCGGTCAATGTATTTAGGCACGTTTTATATTTAAATAATTTGCATATAAATAACATACATATATATCTTATATATATATATTTATATATATAAGATTGTAAATATACAAATCTATATATATATATTACACACAGATACACACAAATATATATATATATATATATATATATATAGCCATTATAATAGTTACCATCCCTTGGACTACCGATTGACTTGCTGCCTTATGCCATGATCCCAAGTAATCTAAACTAGTTAGTTCTCTCTACAGCATTGCTTACTAAGATAGCTTGTCTGAGAAAAATCTCAACTATCAGCAATTTGCTACTCATTTATTCTGTCAGCTATCGAAATTGAACATGTAGTTTATAACATGTACTTACAATATGCAGTTAGATTGGCAGCTCCGTCCATGGCAGCAGCATTTACCCTTGCTCCGCAGCAGTGCTAGTATGATGATGACGATAAACTAAAAGTGAAGTAAATAAATTACAGTTTCAATTTCAGCAGCACACTCAAAATTGTTTTTTGAGACCTTGAGACTTTGGTGAAAGGAAAGCTACACAACAAAAGACGAGTCATAAGCTGAGATTTAAATTATGCATTATCATTGCAGGTGACCATCTTACGAGCTGCCAAATGCTACTCGACCACTCTGCCAAAGGCTGATGTTCCACATTCCCGAAAGTCCAGTGCATGAGGTGCAACTAATGACCACAACTTATGCGGCAATCTACTCGAATTTTGGGGAAAAGTAACCGGCATTTGGACCTCGGACTTAGAATAGACCGTGCATTTATTAAAACGTACCCATCACATTTTACACTGTTTCGCTGGCTTGTTCTCTTGCAAATGGTGTGCAATCAGTGACGTAAATTATTTGCATAGCATTTAAAGATAAATGTCTCTATGCAAGTTATTCATGTATGCCGCATTGGTGACGACCACTACCTCGGTCGTCAAAGCTATTTACTGATAGGTAAGATTTTTCCAGCTAATTTATGTTGGTAAGCAGTGCTGCACAGAGAACTGATTAGGTTAGATTACTTATAATTATGCTATATCAGTTAATCGGTAGTCCAAAGGGTAGTAACTATTAGAATGGCCTAGTCTTTGTCGCCTTGCTTTGGACCATGGTAAATTGCTTTGAAGACCTAGGTTGTGGGCATCGCCAATGCAGCTCACGTGAATATTTTGCATCGAGATTATTTAACTTAAGTGTTATGCAAAAAATTTATCTCGCTGTTTGCAAATCATTTGCATGAGGACATGCAAACGCAACAGTGTAAAATGTGATAGATACTTTTTTAGCAGCATCTATGCACTATCATTCACGTTAATTAATTGCTAATTCCCTAAGAATCAGGCTGCAAGTGATTCTTACTTGGCTTACATGTTAGAACATGCACCTGTTCAAGTGCAGGCACTAAGTTTCACTCCGCTGGGTGCTTGTATTTTTAAGCAATCCACTGCAGTGATATTATAACTACAAGTATGTATAGCACAATCAGAGGACTTAATCTCTTTCGAGGCAACATGTGCATAGGAAGCAAAGGAAGCTTTGATTGAATGTTTAGCAGTAGTGGGCGGCTCAATGTCAACAATTACAACGTGGTTAGGGGTGATATGCACCGGGTCAGCAGGCAAGCGTGGGTAGTGGCAGCTTGCACAGTGTCAGCAAGCCTAACCAAACAACTGACGAATACATTGACCCACTAAATGATGGGATTTAACATATGCATTTCAGGTTCTTTTCAAATGTCGTCACCTTAATGGATGTCGTGAAGCCAGTCTGATGTGAATCCCAGGTTTCGGGTCCGTACGAACTGAAGGCACGGTCAATAAATGGCTTGAGTTTCATATATGGTTTTGGTAAATGATTAGATTGATAAAAACGTGTGGTAAGATGCTTAGCCTGGTGAGGGAATAGATCTGACTGGTAGGCAGGAGCCAAATAATTAAGAGACCAAACAGCTAGCCAAGGAGCCTTGAAGTCGATTCGCAGCTTGCCTGAGAGCCAGTGCTGGTCAGCGAGAAGTGGTCTGGTGTGGGAACCACAGTGCTCAGGACAGACAAACCTGGCTGCAGAGTTTGGCGCCAACTTTATGTGCACGATTTCACAGGCCAGTATACCAGCAAGCACGGAGTTGCAGAAGTCGGGTTGGGACGCAAAATATGGAGCTATCGGAACCAGCTGACCGTTGAGGATTGCGGTATGGATTGACACTACTAAAGTTCACTGAGATAGATTGTACGAAAAGGCGCGTGAATAACGGCGTGGATTTTTGTTGGTACACTTCGATCACAGCATAATGCATTATGAAATATAAGGTGGAGCTTCAAGCAGCCAATTCTTGTTTGAATTTGAGGTCGATTATGCTGAATTACGAAGGACAACATTACATTATGTTAATTCTCAGAGCCTCTGAAACCCAGCTGCACTAGAGAGTGCGAGCTCGAGGGTATTCAATTGAGCTCACGGGTATTAGATTTGTATGGTACATAATAACGAAAGAGTAACGCAATATTCACCCAAGAAATTCATTCCAATCTGAAGGTGCCTGGTTGACTATTGCTTCACTACAGTGCTCTGAAATAGATTTCGGTGACTAGCGATAGATTGTGTTAATTTGTTGCACTGCACCACGGCTGGCAGCAGTCCAGCCCATCGCTAAAGCAAGGCTGCTTGTGGCTAGCCGCCACCAAGGGTCGGTTTTTTACCGAGCAAATTTCGACCGTAATCTTAGCGCACAGTACTTCTTTTCCATCCGCCGGCCAATGCGGATGCTATCATCGCCTCCTGCCGTTACTCTATCACCAGAGCTGCCGACCCGAATCCAGCGAGCAACCGACAGCCGCCTTACGGCTATGTCGGTAAAAATGCGCTCGCTGTGGCGAAGGAACTATTGGGTTCCTCCTTGCTGTTTACCGCTCGCCCTCTGCGAGCCATTGAAACTCGGTCGCATTTTAACCTGGTGAGCTTTCGGCCCAAGAAAACAGCCAATCAGCATCCAACGCAGCGTATTTATTGCAGTACGACATTTATATTATAAGCAATTCTAAAGAGCATGAATCTAATAACAAAGCATTATTATTGAACGCAGAGCAGCGTGTTTCTGAATAATAGAATAATGTGAATCGTTGTGAAATTCGGAATTTTTGCCATTCTGCGAAAGTTCTCCGTCCGAGTTTTCTGCATCGAGCACCAGTCGAACGTCGTTCGCAATTACTTCCTTGCAAGACCGCGTTACTCCTCGGCGGCCAAGTCATCTCCGAATAACAGCAGCTACACTTAGCATACATCTCCGAACTTTAGAAGAAAATAGTGTACATATCGAGAAACATTTTTCGTCGACTTCGCTAGCCACCACCGAGCGGATGTTGTCGATCGATCGTCTGAAGCAAGCAAACGTCCAGCACCCAGAACTGACCTACACCCGACCATGACGATTTTAACAACCCGTGTGCCCGGCATTGCCTTCTCCGACGTCTTTCATTACGTAATTCTTGGCGCTTTCGCCTTCGTCTTCGCTTTAAGCGCATGCTTTCGAGGGAGCTGCTGACTCTGACTGCTGACTCCTGCCACCACACCGCCGTCGCTGGCAATCCAGTGTACCCAGGCTGGGTTCAGTTGGCTGGGACCGGACGGCTATAGTGAGGGTTAGGGTCACCGGCTAGGCCGGGGTCGGACCCTACGGCACGGCCGGATGTATGCGGTGACGTTAAGTCACCGGGGCTCTTGAGTACGGGAAGTTGGCCAAGTAAGTCGTGGTGTTGGAGGCTCCCGGTCTCGCCGAGTTATGCACCTGGATTCGTGCAGACGTGCTCCGGCGATGCTGCCACGCACGCAAGGGAACTAGTACCCAAGGCCCGAGCGGAGCTGGATAGCTCGCTCGTTGTTGACTTGTTTATACCGCGTTCCCCCCCCCCCCGTGTAGTGTGTTCGTGACCCCCCCCCCCCGTGTGTTGGTGTCTTTCGGTGGAAGCTTACGACTGTGGTAGTTGTCGACTCGGACTAGCCAAGCAGTTACTCAGCCAGCCGGGTTTTGGACGGCGTACGCTCGTACTGTTAGACTTGGAGTCGGTACAACGACAGGACTGCGGAAGCCGACTGACCCCAACTAACACGTGTGTTGGCGCTTGCTGCGTCATCTTGCGCTCCCATAGTGTACTATGTATTGGACCCTCCCTGTAGACTTGCTTAGTTCACCTGTTGTTGTTGGCGCATGCGTTATAAAGATGTTTAACCTGACGGCCGCTCGTCTTACCCTAGCTCGGCGGCATGGCGAGCGGCAGCGTGGCCGGAGTATGGCGGGGTTTGGCGGGAAATAGCCTTTGACCCCAGGAACTCGGTTACACCAGTGCGGCAGCCACTGAGCTTTTAATTCCGCACCGCTTCGGGCATTAGGCACTTTAATTAGTGACGTTGATTCAAGCGTTTATCACGCGACCGGCAAAGCCTGTGGGCGTGGTGCCGCTCATCCCGCTGTCTTCACCCACAATCAGCCTTACACCCACATCCCACTCAATAAGAAGCACGCACAGCCACTCGCTCACGTGGCTTGGCCTTGGAATTTTGTGAGGGCTCCATTCATGAAAAGCGCCATCTGACGGCTGCCTCGGGGCGAGAGCAGTGTGCCGATCAGTGCACTGTGGAACGGTCAGCAGTTAATTATATTACGGCTAATCTACGGATCACTCGGCTGCGATAACCCTAACTAAGCGCCAGTGTTACATTACTGTGTCTCCGGTGGCAGCAGCGCTAGTGCAGTCTCACGGAGACACGAGCGGGCGAACGTGAGCGGTTGAACGAGACTCGTCTCTGTTCCCTAGCCGGGTACGTATACGAGCTGGGGCTGACTGACTCACCACAGATACCCGAGTGCCTCTGCGGTGGGCCACGTGCTCACGTCAAAGGCTCAACCACCAGCTGCAGGGGGGGGGGGTATACATCGCGGCCGATAAGCCGCAGGCGCATACAACACCAGCCCAAATATTGGCTTACAGTTCACCTAAGTAAAGACTGCCTCCAATATTTAATCATGCAAGTACAGAGCTGATCATTCATGAGCTCCCTGTATTGGATGGCAGATGAGCACCTGATGGCTGCTGCTATATCTTGCCGTCGGCTGTACAGAGTTTCGTGCATAAGAACTCAAACCTCCAGCTTCGTCGTGAGCTGCGACCACGTTCGCGAGTTCGATTAAACAGTACCAAGCCGAGGCCTGATTAGATGTAACTCTCTCTTATTGCGCTGCACAGTCTATAGGAGATAAAGAAGCTCAGGAATAAAATGTTTAGCGTTTTTAAAAGTTTTCTCGTTATTTTCAGGGACTTTTGCGTTATATTATTCTCAGCCCTTCTGCGCTCTAGAATAGCAGGAAGCTCTGCACTACTGTGTAGCTCGGCGTCGATAGAGGTCTGATCGGTCAGAGGCGGATCAGAAACATATCATTCCTTTTAGATTAACGTAGCCACTTCCTCCATATTCAAAAAAAGCGACCCAAATATGGCCAAAGTGACAGCATTCACTTTCACGAGAATTTTTATTATTATTATTATAGTGCTATGATAATTATGTCAAAGTTTCACTCTTAAAATGAGCAGAATTAATACAGCACACACAATGATCTCTTCGTTGCTGCGTTCGTTGCGTTCTCATTGAGAAAACGATGCTTATTTGTACGTTCTCAATATTGTTGAGAACGTTATCGTTAAAGTATTTTTAACCATTATTGTTTAGTGTTTAAATATTCGTGATTTACATGTACAATTCTGACTTGATGGCTCAATATTGGCACTCTTTCGGCGGCTAACGTATTACGTATTTTAGGCGTTTAATATACTAGTATACTTTAAAATACCTTTTAATTGTCATAGCCGCTTGAAAAACTCAATGATATTTGCTATACTTGCTTCACAAAGAAAAATATCAAGTGCAATATTATCATATGCCAAGCCTTGCAGCCATAACAATAGCCTTCTAATAGACTCCTCATTTCGACACCATCACGATTTTCAGATATGCATAACTACTGCAAGTCAGTCTACAGGGTAAAATTATGGCTTATTTCTTCAATTCTCGGTACTTTATGGGATTCTGAAACTTTTTTAAGGTACGTTTAGGTTCTTTAATTTACCTTTGAAATTTGAGCATGCTTAGATAAAGATGCCGTGGCCATAACAGTCCATGAGTTTTGTTGATGCTTTCTAGACTTCCGTATCTTGGCCTTTTAAGGTCTTTCTACCGGGAAAAAATGTAGACACTAATAGCTACGAGTCAGTCTTTAACATCACACTTGCCGTATTTTATCACATCCTTTCACCTCCGTATATTCCACCTGTATTTAGGCTCCCCTTCAATATTGGACTAAATCCAGGTACGGCATATGTCCTTCAGGCTTTTAATCCTTTTACTGCATCATACCATTCTGAAGTATTTAGTTGAATACACATCTGACCTAATGATTTTCTTATCTTTAGGATAACTCAGGGTCTTGGTGAAGATACCTTAATTATATTAGTAATTTTAGAAACCTGAATTCTGGCACTCACTTATTCCTTGAATCAGCCCAACGCTCCGGCAGAATGATTTTTTGGAAACAAATATAATTTTCTAAGAATGTATTCATCAACGTAAGTTATTCTCTGCGTGCTCAAGTGCAATGCACCATGCGTAGCAAATGAGAAGTTCGAGCATCTTGAAATATGCTTCATTTCACACATATGACGCAGTAGTTGTAAGGTACTACTACTTTCGTACTTAAACCGAAGACGTGCATGATAAAGCTAAACAAATATTGTTACAACTATTTTATTGCTATTTGATGTCCTACTTTTATCATTGTTAATATTATATCTAATAATTTACTCTCAAAAAAATCTGGTACTCACTTTCAACAGGCTGTATGACATTCCATGACTTGAACACATTTAGAAAGAAGCTAAAATGCATTTTATTTATCACTAGATTTAGTGGGTCTGTGTGATTCGTCCTTTGCGTACTTATGCGTACTGACACTTTCATGCTGCCACTAACCATGTTAACATGCTGACTCTGTGCATGTCACTTCTAACCATGTTATGCATGTACTTATTGAGCATGCACTTACTAACCATAATATCAAGCTTCCTTAGCAGCAAATATAAAGTGCCTATACATAGATTGAGTTATCCGATGGCACTATACAAAATTTATTATTATTCATATTTTTCCGATATGAACAAACCATACACTATCAAACGTTGTCAATAACTCTCCACTTACTGCTATCGGATACTTGGCAGCAGCTACAAGGTAGTACGTATACTCGCTGCAAGTATATTCCCAGTCGGTGCTATTAGAATCATTCGTTCCAGTACTTTTGCTGATCGCTATGGCTGTGTATGCTGGCGAAGTTGAGCTTTCTGACATGCTGAAAATTTTATATGCCTACAAGGAAACGATATCAGGGCACAAAAACATATGTCTGCCGAAACCTAGACATCGCAGCAGTAACGAAAAGGTATATGTACGCCTGCATTCATATTCTGAGTTGAGCTTTGTAGGCAAAGGCAAACACAAGGGATTAAATAAAGATGATTAAAACCTTTAGTCTGCTCGTATCTGTAGCAGTTTCCATGGAAACTGTGCAGCAGCTACAAAGCATCCTGCAAAAACTCTTAAGCAGCTCAAATTTTCAGAAAAAGGTCGATGAACCCTGCTCAAAAGAAAGGCTGTGACTAGCCTCGAAGCAAGACTTCGGCGTAGTCTTGGAGAAAAGATTTGACTCGGTTAAGTGACACGCTAAAAAAGAAAAAATATGGACCAGTTATCTATGAGGCAATGTGAAATCTAAGGGTAATTAACTGGCAAGTTCAACGTGAGAGGAAAATTGCTACCAGCACTAGTCCTTGGTGAGCCGTGATGGAACACTAGGTAAGGGGGTTGTTTTCCACTACCTTGGCCCGAGGTAATGGGTTCAAATCCTGCAGTGGGCAGTCCTTAATTGCTACTGCAATGGTGATAATAGCCATAAAGGCCTTTCTGTCGCTATGCAAAAGAGACTGTCAAATCAGCGAGTATTATTTCCTTGCATAATTACGATCGCAGCGATCGAACTAATGAAGTGAAGATATTTAGATACTCTGCTTTGAGAGAGACGAAAAAGTTAAAGATCTTAAATCCGCATTCTCTGGAATTCCAATGATCGTTTTGTTTAAGAAAATTTGCAGGCATTTAAGGGAATAAACGGATGATGTCTTGCTAGTTGTCATTGAGCATGCTACCATGCCACCAACCATTCACTCGTGTTTCATGTGCAGCAAATATAAAGTGCCTGGAAAAAGATTTAGTTCTCTAAGGGCTATATAACAAATGTATTGCTATTCTTATTGTTGTTGTTGTCTGCTGCTATCAATTTTCTAGTTGCCTTCCAGTGTAATAGAACATAAGCCATTGCAGTGCAGTGCCAGTGATTCCCAGCATACATAAGAAGTTCTCAGGAAGGACTTAGTGGTCAATAGTATTAGAACGACCTGCTAGAGATTCAGCCAAGTAATCAGACAGACTACACCTAAGGCTGCACTCCTTGGAATTATGCACAATAGGATGACCGGACTCTGAAACGAATTAGCCTTAAAACCCGAGTGACGCTAGATTTTTAGTTTTGCTAGGAGAGTTAAGTTAGTGTGCATTCCTCGTTCCAAAAGTTTTTTACTGGAGAAGCATGCGGAACACTGGGCATACCTTAAGTCCTCCTGATCTTGTGCAGACTTAATGATGAGTTCCCTAACGAGAGAATTCATACTAATTCAGGGCCAAGATCTAAAAGTTGAGGTCTTTTGTATTACTTTATCTACACAGAGCAGCCAAAAGACGACATTGGAATCCCACATTAAGTAGATCCTTGTGATAGTAAAATACACTGTATCATACACGGTTAAGCTCGCAAATCACAAGGAAATAATAAAGACTAGTTCAATAGTAAGAGAAGAACAGGCTGAGAGCGATTAACGAATTTTTAAATAGACGTCAATTATTCAAATTCAGGCTAGGTAGTGACTGTAACTGGAAGCCAGTTTAACAAAATTGATTCGTACCAGCTGTAGCTAGATCACCGAATTCCGATTGCCTACAAGGAAATGGCAAGGTAACCGAATGCTCGTTTATTTTTCCCATGTTCATATCCTCCAGCATATATATGTCAGATAGTAAAAATAAATGCAAAACCTCTAGCGAAGGTGACGTATGTTAAATGAAAATATACTCTGAAAAAATGGACCATTCTTAGAGGATAGAAGTGAGAGAAGAAATCATGTCTTGATGATGGATATTGTAGAATTTCTCGCTATATTTAAGCAGCGAAACCACCGCTTCCTTAGTCTTTTTGAAAGGGCGCTAGAAATATTATTTATGTATCTCCGTCTGTAACTCCATAAAGTCATAAAGACCATGTGGGTGTTCCGCAGGAGAGTTTTGTATAGCACACTCACAGCCTACGCGGCTTTCGGTACGCATTCGGTCGCAACAGACTTCGTCTCACACAACAAAGAGAAAGTGGGAAGCATAGCAGAGTTAGGAGAGCAGTTGAGGTAGTGAGTAGAATAGAAGCAGCAGCTCAGGACCGCTGAAAAGAATGTGCCATAGTCGGCAGTAGGAGAGTAGTTGTCGTTGCCTAAGAATTGAGGAAGCGAGTTCCACGGTCTAGAACTTGTAGAGCTAAAGCTTCTGTCGCCATCTGTTTTTAAGAGGAGGAATGGGACAGCTAATTTATTGTCCACACAGGAGCTGAGGGCGCGAACAGGCTGAAACTGATGCAGCAGTTCAGCTAGGTACGAAGGAGCCAAGCCGTGGCGGGCCTTGTGGGTCAGATTAAGAACTTTGCTCTGTATCCTTTGCTCAACCGGCTACCATCCTAGCTCTTTCAGCAAAGAAGACACGTGCTCAAACCGCTGGAACTTGAAGACTAGTCTTGCAGCCATATTCATAGTCAGCTGTAGTGGCATAATAGCTTTCTTTGGCAGCCTAGACAAAATGGAATGACACTAATCAAGCCGAGACAGAACTAAAGAGCTAGTTAAATTTTTTACAAGTCACTGTGGGAGACAGCTCCTTATCTTGGATAGGGATCGGATGTGATGGCTAGCTGTAAAATTGTGAGTGTTCCAGGGCCGAGAGCCTGGCTGCCTCCACGGCAGAGTTACAAGAGCAAGAACCTGGGCAGATCGGATGATGGAAGGCCTCCAAAACGCAAGCCTGGCGTCTCTATGAATTTTTCGACCATTACTTTAGTAACTGGCACGGGGAAAGCTCGTTTTCAGGAGGGCCATTTAGATGTGCTTACTCAGCTTTCGTGCCTCCTCTATTTTCAAATCTTACAGCCGATCGCATAAGCGAACTCAGAAAATGCCAGCTCACCTAAGCAAATAGGCAGCCTTTAAAGTGGCAACCCAATCAATACCTGGGACTATAGGCACACTTTGGCGTGCATATTATTCAAACACAAAGTGGTCCGTTTAATACAGTGGATCGATTCACATCTCCATAAATAGCTTAGAACACCATGCTCCCTGTACTTAGAAAAGAGCCGGAAACTGGAGAAAGGACAGCTTGCCCCAAACGGAGCCCTCAAAAACAAGGTTGAGTAGTTGGTTTTCATCAACTATTGTAGAATTTGATGAATGCTCCATTCGAAGTCCTGGGTAGCCCTTCATTTTTTTTTCACCGAAAAAGAGCATTCTGTGTAAAGGACAGGCAGGGTTAATAAATTGACGAGCATTAACAATTTCTGTCAGCCACTCACTAATTTCTCTGACTCTCTTCCCTCATTCTGATTCAAAGAGGCCTCAAATGTTTAGGCGACTGTAGCTGCAGTGCCCAGGCACCTTTATACAGGTACTCACTACAGAGTATCACCAAGAATTTACCGGCTTGGTGCAATTTAACTATACTAAAACACTCATCCGATCCGGATCAAACTTTCTGCTCCTGCTAGTATTTTTTCTATGTCATGTTATTAGCTTGAAGCATACTACTAATCAAATTATTTGCATAATAAATAAGAGGGAGAGCAAACAATATTGTCGGAAGGCACTAATGTAGACACAACGGCTGAACCAAGGTAACCATTGGTATTCCTGTAGTGGATTAGGTATGACTAACTCGTTACTATGGTTTAGAATAGGTGGAGGATTTCGGTGATAGCAAAATACACACTATGCATACAGCGGTTGAGAGGGAAAGTATCGTTTACAATGCACCAATCTAGACTTGCTGCTTCCCAGTTGCATAGTGCCATTTGCTGATGTCAAACGAAATGCATTAACATAATACCTCGGCTAATTTTGTTTCGCACTTGAAGCCCACGTGGCAGTTTCTTAAAGTGTCACGAAACATCTATCAGGCCAGAAATGGGCATCAACATGGGCGATGTGGAAGCTGATGCCAGATTGACAGTAATAAACTGAGCTGGCTCCAAATTAATGGCAAAGCGAAAATATTCAGAATTAGTCATGGTTACTATTATTTTATACGGTCAAGGTAAAAGCGGACGTTACTGCATGCTTACAATGTAAAGCATTAGGCAATGACTATCCAACTTAAGCAATTACAGTTATTAAGAAATGACCACCCGTGACGGATCAACTATGTGACCTTGATAATTATTTGTGCAACGAACTTCTAATAAACTGTATTCAAAATATGAATACAAGAATTATGCTGCTAGTATGCTACTTAGTCGCCTAGTTACTTAAGTTACTTAGTCACTGCAACTCCCTGTCTGACAAGCCTAACCAAATTAAAAGCTTCTCTCCAAACCCAGACCATTTCCGAGCGCATAGGCTCAGCAATTCATATCTCTTCTTCTCGCCATCTAATGCGGAGTGCGAAGCTTTATTTTTAATTCATAGGAGAAATGCCATGCATTGAACGGTCAACTTATTTTTTCACGATTGTTTCCCCTTTAGACCGCTTAGTACCTAGCTAGCTAGATTACCTTTCCTTCATAATCGAATCCGTGGCCGACATCTGACTTATTTAATCCACTGAAAACGAAGCAGCCCATTGTGTTTCAAGTACGAAAAGTATCGTTCGGCAAAAAATATTCTACTGTCGACCAACACGACTTTTCTGGTACTTAAGCAGTAACATGCCCGTCCCAGACTTTGCCTCCTTTCCACATTGAACTAGAGATGTTCCCTTTCTTATTTGACGATCTTTTCTTCAGTTTCTCCACCGATTTCTGCCTTCTCTAACTGCTGCTTCATGTTTAAGCTGGATTCTTTAAAGAAATACCGGCTCTATTACAACCATAGTCCGGCTATTAGCACATTCATGCTAAAAACGTGGTTTTCTCCTCCGTGTTTAAAAGGAGAATTTTACTTGCGACATTCTGACAATTTGACACTATTAACCTAAATTTCTTTTGCCAGCCGTTGGTATCGTTTCGGATTAATCTTTTATCAGTCCTTCAAACCATCGTTCCGCTCATTGATTTTAAGAATTTCCAACCAATTTGAGGCAGCAATCTTCAACCCACATGCCCTAAACTCCAGGCAGAAGGTTCCGAGCGTCAGCTAGATTGAAATTAGGGCGTGTCTCTCCCGTTGCTGACTATGCTGAAGTCCAGCGTGGAGGTCAGCTCTTTTCATCTGCAGCTCATCTACACGCTGGCATCACAATAGATCCCTAGCTGTGCCGGAGTTCAAGTCTTTCTAGAAATCACATTCAGCCATCAAGTGCCACTCAGCGGATTAGTCCTCCAGAGTTATCGTAGGAAAGACTTGGCTTCGAATTTAGACGATATTGTGTGTCGGTCGCTAGGCCAGGAGGCTGCCATATTTACTGGTCTTTCACTTCCGAAGCCATGGGCGCCAGGCTCCGACACCGACGCCCTTGTGACGCCTCGACGTTGTGCTAAGGCTCTTAGGCAAAGTAGAACTATTAAGCCATCACGCCATGGTTCCTCAGCTTTGCTGGCGAACTGCTTATGCTGAAATTGTACTCACAGTACAACCACTTGTAACCGAAAGCAGAAAAAAACATCAGTTTCTGCTGGGAACATGTGGATTTCAGCGTATTTTTTAATGATTTTAATCCAGAGTCAGTGTTGAGGCAATTTGGGACTGACTTTAAGTCTTCGGGAGTCATAAAACTAAAGGCGTGATTTCCAAAGGGAATGCGATTAGTTGCAAGCACAGCGAAGCGATTTGAGTAAGAAGGGTGAGTGTTACGTGGCTAACCTGAGTGGAAAGTAATTATGGTCGGTTGGCTGGACCTAACACAAGAGAATGACCTCAATGAAAGTGACAAAGCATGGAAGTATATTCACCGCTTTATAGAAGGTCGGTGCTGATAGGCTAGAGATTTGTCGAGCTGTAGTTGCAGCATTGACTAAAGACCAGGAAGTCGTTGACCTGTACACGTGCCGGTAGACCCGCGAGTGGAGTGTTATAAAAGTCAAGATTGAATGTTAAAAATGCGGGAGATTTCTCAAGGGTATTAATACTGTCTTAGAAAGTCAGAATTTTGGAAACTTTACATAACATTGAGCACGTGTCACCTCTGCTGAAAGAGCTAGGATGGTTGCCGGTTGAGCAAAGGATACAAAGCAAAGTGCTTATGCTGACCCACAAGGCCCGCCACGGCTTGGCTCCTTCGTACCTAACTGAACTGCTGCATCAGTTTCAGCCAGTTCGCGCCCTCAGGTCCGGTGTGGATAATAAATTAGCTGTCCTATACGGAAGATTTACCTAGCAGCAAGCGACCGCGAAGTCACTACTTAGATTTTATGTATGCAACTGAGAGCTGAGTACCCGCTCGTTTGGTATTCCTAGCATTGTGACCGTGACCGTGACGGGTGGCGGGCCGCCACACAGATAATAGACGCACGTATAGCAGCCTGTCATGATCCCACTGAGGAGGTACAGTATGTTTATTCTAGCTAATGGACCTCTTTGTAGGAGCTCATATAGTGGTATCAATTTCGCTTGCCTGGGCTTAATGTATTCGTGGGCGGCGACATTCTGGGCGGGGCTGTCGAACTAGCTTTGGTGGATCACTTTAGCTCCACATAGTGTGCGCTTTATGCAAATTTGATTTCTCGTCTCCTGACATAGAGCGCTCTCACTTGCATTCGTGTTCGTTGTACAATTCTTCCGAAAACCGAAGTTCTTGTGAACATGGTATACGGAAATGATACAGCTAAGACCTGTTTTAAGTTATTCTGATTGTTATTTGACCGTAGCTAGTAAGAAATTACGTGCGTATGGATATCTATTTTTACTCAACACCAACTACTCTCCTGCTGCCGAATATAGCGCATCCTTTTCAGCGATCCTGAGCTGCTAATTCTGTTCTACTCACTACCTCAACTGCTCTCCTGACTCTACTGTGCTTCCACTTTCTCTTTGTTTCGCGAGACGAAGTCTGTCGGCTACCGAATGCGTACCCAAAGCCTCGTAGGCTGTGAGTGTGCTATGCAAAACACTCCTGCATAACACCCACGTGGTCTTTATGACTTTGTGGAGTTACAGGCGGAGATACATAACATTACATAAACGCTTATCGTCAGCAGCTGTTATCGCTTCGTCATCGTCGATCGAATGCATTCCTAGATGTTAATGTTGTTGCTAAGATTCATGAACTATGCATAAACAAAAGAGAAGCACCCTGAAGCCACTGCGGTATCTGGAACCACCAGGTCAGACGCCGCTCGTTGGGCAGGAACTGCCAGCTGAGTACCCACTCGTTTGGTATTCCTAGCATGTTCCCGTACCGCTTAGCACGCTCCCCCACATGCGTCAATGTAAATCTCTCTAACTTAGTGGTCATCATGCATGTTGTAACTCCATTGGCCAGAATAAACGCTTGCCTTTGAAATCCTCACTCAATGTGCAATAAGCCTCTGGTAATAAGGGACGATATTTTTGAAAATGGTATCGACCTGCTAGCCGTAACTGAAACTTGACTAAAATCGATAAACTGCCCGGCAATGAAAGACGCAGCCCCATCTGGTTTCTTTCTCTTTCACACCCCTAGATCGATCAAAACTGGAGGTGGAGTTGCTATTATCGAGCACTCGAAATTCATCTTCAATCCACTTGCAGTACCCTCAACGCAGTCTTTTGAATCAATTGCCTTGGTCTCATCTGCAAACAAGCTACCGATAGTGGCAGTAGTCTATCGCCCACCAGGTACCGAGTCCTCTTTTGTCTCAGATTTCACCGATCTCATTTCGATCAGCCTATCAGCTCTTTGATATACTACCCCACCAGGCCAAGCATCGCACCACCTGCTTTTTGGAATTTATCTGTTTACTCATGCTTCGTACAAAGCTCAAATTATTTGGAAACCGTGCATTTAGTTCGTATCCTCCCAAAGCCTGGAACTCCCTCCCGACCTGAGTCAGACTATCTCCTGACCTGACCAAATTTAAAAAAAAACTTAAAACACACCGATTTAGAACAGCATTTATTAGGTCTCTGTGATTCCTCCTTGATGTGCTTATGCATGCTGACACTGTGCATGCTGCCACTAACCACATTTGCATGCTAAACCTGTGCATGTCACCCCTAACCATGTTATTCATGCTGTTTATCAAGCATGATATTACTCACCATTCAATTCATTTCTCTTTGCAGCAAATGTAAAGCGCCCAGAGAGAGATTAAGTTCTCTGAGGGCGCTTTATCAAGTGCATTATTGTTATTAGTTTTTTTCTTCAGATAATTTTGTGATGATACTTCCAGAGATTTTCTGGCTTAAGAGCATTAGAACCGAAGTCAGGACTTTCAAAGAGTTCTCGGTTTACAACAGCTAAAGCTCAAGTGGCGATCTAGACAAACTAGTGCTAGCACAGAAAGCAAGCTGCTTTCGTATTTCATGTAGTAATTTTGAAGAAAGATTATGAAATAACGTAAAACTAAGATCCGGTACGTCAAGGTTAATGCTGAACCCCCCTGGCAATCACACTGAGCCTGATTTTCATTGCTAAAGATGATTCTTAATTTTAAAAATTATAGATTGAATAAAATCAGGACTTTCGAAATCTAAATTTCAGAAGCAGAAAAGCACATTGAACGTTCTGGGCAGTCCGGTTTTAATTGTGGTCGATGCTATGCACTTATAGCTTAGCAGCATCAAAGTCGTACTCTGGGTTAATGACCTACACCTGCTACATATTCATGGTTGGTGTCTTATTGTGCTAACCTTAGCATGCATATTTGTATTGATGCCGTAACTACTAATCTTTCAATGCACGTTGAGAGGTTAGCTCTGGCAGTACTTGCTAGGCTGCTGCAAGAAATATCAAGCTGAAAGAGTACCATGAATCAATATGCTTCATATGTATTTTGATTGTATTGCCTATAAAGAGAAATTCATATCTAATATAGTGCTTTACACTCCCTGCAGGGCTCGTGCCGATGAAACGCAAGCCTCTAAAAGCGATTTCATAGGTCGTTAGAGGCAAGTACCTACCACTGGACCAGACAGTGCCGATCAAGGACCGTGTTGTACAGCCACAGCTGACACTTGTTATTCGCCCTGCTCTGCAGGTCCTAAGTGACCCTCCCAAATCAACGAGAAGCAGTAGACATGAGTAGCGATGCAAGGAGCGACCGGGAAACCCGAGCAATGATTTATACACTTGCATCAGACAGTCAAGCAGTGTCTGACTGCCGGTAAGGTTACTTCGATGTCTTCAAAGCTATGGCGAGAGTCAACCTGATGCCCTTGTGTTTCGTTCAAGAGATGAATACACATCTATGCTGGGTATGTTTGGAAGAACATTGAAATGGCTTAACCCTCCCGATTAGGCCAGCATAATTATGAGGCACACGGTGACCATATTTGAGCCGTATCATCAAGACTAAGACTAGTAATAACAGTGTCGGACAGTTACTGGTTACGAATCCCGCCGCTGCCGACCGCGATTGCCACAGATATGTGGGCCCACTCACGGCACAGCTATGCCGTCCTGTGTGGTGCACGAATCTTGTGCTATTGAGCATGCTGGGAGTAGGGAAGGCAAACGCAATCCACACTTACCATATGAGAGAAGAACAAGGTGAGGCTAACGTCCACACACGTGGAGATACGGCGGCCCACCAACAAGTCAAATGATCCCAATGAAATCGCGGCTGATAGTTGTTTGGTAACCAGAAAAGGCACCAGCTGGTAACCGACAAAGGCGTTCGGGCTGAACAATCATTCTCTGCAAGTCCTGCCATTAAGTCTTTGAGCATACAATGGTCTATAGAATTCTATTTGCGGAAATGCTATAGTCCTACTATCGACTAGCCGTTGCTGCATGCCGTGCCATCGAGCGGAAACTGTCTCTGTTAGAATAGGCTGCATTTGCATCGAGCCCCACAAGATGAACAAAAGCGTGGCGATTTTCATTAGTCGAGCGTCCAAATCAACTAGGTCGAGTTTTTCAGCTTGTAAAAGTATCTCGAAACCTGTGATTTTGTTAGCAGATTATAAAAATTATCTCCTGAACCTCCCAAGTATAAGAGCCAGCGATTAATGAGTTGCTACGACTTTGAGAACCTCACCAGTGCCGGTAGCAGCTCAACACCAGCAATGTGAAGAGACCTGCAATTTGGTATGTACTCAAACGCAGTAATGACGCAGGTGCCTTATCCCGAAGGCAGCGCTAGCAGCAACACATTATTAGAAAAGGCTCACATAATTGCCAATATGTTTCGCAAGATGCGGCCAGAGACGTCCAACAGACTCACTCGCTTACAGGCTTGTAGCAGCTCCAGCTCAGTGCCGTGACTCACCGACTGGTAGACCGTAACTCTGACTCTAGAGCGACTGAGGTGAGATCCTTGTTTTTAATAGTATCCACGGTACAAGCTATAAAGTAGTCTCTTTGATATGCAACCATCAATCGCGATGCTGCTAAGCCTCGTCTTATCAAGGCTATTTCGCAGGCAGCTTTCGGTTCACTTACAGCGGCAATGCTGAGACTTCATAGTGCAGGTTTGCTTGGCAAGGTCGCACTTTATAATTGCAGGTCAGTGATTCGAAAACCAACTTAGAGCAGCTTCTCTATTAATGTAATTCGGCCTCAAGCCGAGTGCTCGAACTATTCCTTGACGACATGTATCAAGTGCGGGTGATGCCTCAACTTCATAACACGGCCAGCCGCTTGTAGGTGCAGCACAAATCTAACCAGCTACAGAGGCGATTAACTATTACTAGAAACAGTAGCAGGAAAGAGCGTCCATAAATTGGTACAAGCCGCTGTTCTGACTTAATAATAATAATAATATTAATTCACTTGATAAGCGCCCTCAGAGAACTTAATCTCTCTCTAGGCGCTTTACATTTGCTGTAAAGTGAAATGCAATTGAATGGTAAGTAAAATCATGCTTGAAAAACAAACGAAATGAATAATATGGTTAGGGGTGACATGCACAGGGTCAGCATGCAAATGTGGTTAGTGGCAGCATGCACAGTGTCAGCACCCATAAGCACATCAAGTACGAATCACAGGGACCCACTAAATGCTGCCCTAAATATTGAGTCGTTTAGCCATACCTCGTGCGAACCTCAAAACCTTTGAAGACAGTGCCTGTAGATCGTATGCTACCAAAAGCCGGAAAATTACTACCGACGAATGTCACAACGTCGAGTGAAATGACGACGTTAAACAGGAGTTTAAAACGAACCTTGTTATAACATCATTGGTGCGTATTTGTGATTCGTCTTTCTCGAACATATACCTGTTTACATATTCGTGTCTGCTGCTTTGGTGTACCTACTGCTTGAAGGTGTTGCCACCGAACGTTTAGTAATAATGTATATGCAGCATCTGTGACGTGCCTAGAGATTTTCAACTATCGAAAGGTAATTTAAAAATCTATTGCTGTTATAATAAAACGTAAACTTTTATAAGGTGGCATCCCCTTGTGCCTAATTTCTTTCCAGGCGCTTTTCAATTGCAGCAAAGGAAGCAAGATCAATTGGTTAGTGGTTGTATGGCCAATATACCCAAGAATAAAATAGTTAGTGGCAGCATGCACAGTTTCAGCAAACCTAAGCCCGTAAAGGTCGAATCACAAGGACTCAATAAATGCTGTGATAAATATATGCGTTTTCAGGCTCTTTTTCCATGCTGTCAAATCAGGAGATGTCGTGACGCAGGTGGCGAGTGAGTTTCAGGCTTTAGGAGCATACGAACTAAAGAAACGGTATCCAAAGAATTTGAGTTTTGTATGAGGTATAGGTAAACCGTTCGATTTCGAAAAGCAGATGATACGATGCTTTGCCTGGTAGACAAAGTAGATATGATAGCTGGGCTGGAGGGAAAAATTGAAGGGAACAAAAATTGAGTGAAAACGCCTTGAAGTCAGTGGGTTGCTTGACTAGGAGCTACTACAGGAAGGCAAGAAATGAGTTAATGTGGCTACAGCTACGCTCATGACGGACAAGTCTAGCTGCAGAGTTTTACACCAGCTGAAAGCCCCCAATTGCACAGGCTGGTAGGCCAGCGAGTAGTGAGTTACAGAAGTCAAGACCGGATGTCACAGTGCACATACCAATTTAGGTATGCTATCTCTGTTTAAGCAAGCCCAATTTTTTGCAATGTTATGTAGCTGAAAGTAGTCAGACTTAACTGTGGAGGAGATGTGGTCGTCGAAAGGAAGGTTACTTAAGGAAGGTTACGCTCAATATTGGCTCTGCCAGCATATCTCCTGTTGAATCAGCTCGAAATCTAGGTGTCATGTTTCCAAGTGACCTCTCGTTAGACGACCATACCAGCTCCACAGTCAAATCTGCCTATTTTCAGCTTCATAACATTGCTAAAATTCGGGCTTGTTTAAATAAAGATACCACGTTCAAGTTGGTCCATGCATTCGTGACATTCCGTCTAGACTTCAGCAACTCACTGCTCGCTGGCCTACCGGTATGTGCGATAAGGCGACAGCAGCTGGTGCAAAACTCTGGATAGCAGCTGGTGCAAATATATGGCAACAATTTTTCCCATCGGAAGTGCAATAACTTTGTCTCGCATACTGTCTCTCAAGGCTACGGCTCCAGATAACAGTAAATTACTTGGAGACTTTCTAATGCTCTTAGATTAACTCTTACAGTCACTCTTCTTAATACAGCAAGTTATCTGGTTTTCTGGCCGCACCACTACGAGCTTCCAACATTGCCTGCCCCTTTGCTACTTGCTCCCCTACTACCCTCGTCATTTTTTAGATTTACGGCAGTAACTTCAGTTTTGGTACCTTCATCGAGGCATTTAAACTCGGGTGTCATAGCAGTTTTAGAATTATTCTAAACAGATTGTCGCTTAGTCATGATTGTCACATTATCAATTTCCAGCTTAGACTCGGACATTAGGTATACCGTTAGAGTATCCATATCTTAAAAACTTGTTCGTCTGAATTCAGCTATGAGCTACTCAGTCACCAGTCCTTCCTCGTGGAATAAGTGTCGTGAGTGCATTTTGAATTTGGGGTCAAAACATCACTCTTTCTTAATCAGCTGAAGCCAGGCTACGTAAGGCATCAAAACGTCCTGAAATTCAGCATGAGATTTGTCACAATTGCGAAGGGCAGCATAGTAGAATAGGCAGAAGAAGGGACCTAGAATTGAGGCTAAACTGGAGGTCGCTCAGTTTTTCTCGATCTAACGCTACTTTGTTAGTTACTGACCTAACTGATGCCTTTTGAAAGGTACAGAGACATGCTCTAAGGCTCATGGCATATTATAGCATATATTGTGATAGTAAAGGATGGCAGGATATCTAGGCAGAGTAGAAGTGAGGCCATGGGAACAAGGTGTACAGTTCCAGTAGTGTTCTGTTACTAAGAAATGAACTTACGGATAAGTTCACTCGTGGCCCTCTTGAACGTTGACGTTGAGGTACAGCACGGAATTGAGGTAAAGAGTCCTTTAAGATTTTTAGTAAGGGACACGAGTCCGGTGGGGATCCTTCTACCTTAGCGACCGGCTCTTTGATTTTTTCAATCTCGCTGACAAAAAATCAAATGATCGGCTAGATCTAAGGAGCTAAACTGCGAACAAACGGTTAAGGAGATGACTGATTGCGATGAATAATATGCCTTCGATCCTTCGGGCGATCGCACATGATGCGAGCCTGCTTAAATGCGAAAAACCAGATCAGATATTGTCGCATAATAGAATCATACTAATTATTACAGGTTGGAATGGGAATTAAGCAGCAGGGCCATGAAGCTACTTTGGAACGGACAGCGTACATTTTAAAGGTAATATAGCCAGAAAGCATGTATGTCTCCCAAGGCACGTATTTTTTTACGAGTTAAGGTAAGGAAAAAACAGATATGCTAAAAATCTGTTCTTAGCTGCGTCAGTTTACGTTCTCTATGTTCACAGGAGCTTCAATTTTCGGAATGCAACAATGAAACGGTCTTAAACGCTTAGAGCATCATTTTGTTCAGTCTTTATTAGGTCGCAAGCGATGAAGCTATCACAAAGCAAAGTAAAACTTTTTTGAAATTATCCAACACTTCTAACATTGAATGTAATGTAACGTATCTCCGTCTGTAACCCCACAAAGTCACAAAGACCAAATGGGTTTGCTTTACTAAAGCAGGGAAACGGATTTGGTGTTAATATTTTAGGGTTCAAACATTACACTTGCATTGTGCTGGTCCTTACCAATGTGAGACGATGAAGTAGCTACACCCAACCGTAAGCTTCAAGATTCTTGAATTAGATCCTTGGTGCTTGCTATGTTTATGGAAAGCAACTTTAGTTTATTAAATGCTACAACTCAATTGCAGGTCATCACTGAACTATTCTCTGGTGTAGCTCTGCTATGTAAGCTGCCTCTGGCAAACCATTATGAATATGGATAGAGAATTCGGTGTGCGAGCCACAGGTAGTATGTAAATATATTAGTGGATTTAACAGCCTCTTTTTTTAGCGACAGAAGAGCCTTTACGACAATCACAGCCGATTGCAGCCGTAATAACGGATCGTAAGCCACAGAATTTGAACCCATGACCTCAGGACCGAGGTTGTTAAAAGCAACCACCTTACCTAGCACACCAATACGGCTCACCGATAGCTCACAGGTGCGATCGATGTACTCGCCATCTCTTCTCCGTGAGCATGCAACCTCCTACAAATGACACACCCGAAGCCCGCTAAAAGCTTGCTGTAGATAAGGCTTAGCCCAACCAACTAAATGCTAGCCCCAGAACACGTTAGGCCGTCGACGCCATAAACAGAATTCCAGTGCAGGATTCACCTCCTAAATCAGATCAGCGACCGTGATGCGAAGTAAGGCGAGTCGCATTTTTAATACTACCCGATAGCAGACTTGTTGTCGCATGCCTTTAGTTGCTTCCGATATTAGAAGGATTTTCTGGAATTGTGTAAAAGCAAGCTCTTGCTTTACAATGCCAGTCTAAGTATATCCTTTGAAATCTTCTTAACGGCAAAGTTTGCTGCATAATGCTCGGCAATCAGATATTCCTATCCAATTTACGAAATTGAATGGAACCATCAGTTACTCATTGAAATAGACCGTTGCTATTCCTTACACCGAATGCCACGCTTTAACTTTAGATGAAAGTGTGGCTGCAGTAAGCAGAGGTAGTTGTCAAATCTTCCTATCCGTCACTTATAATCACAATTTGTCGCCAGTACATCATGTCCTTTTCATAAAATAATCCATTCGAGCTGCTTATTTCTCAGGGACCCATCAAGTTTGGAGTTCACAAAAAAGGTATTGCAATTTAATGTCATTTAGTTTTGTCAAGTTGTGCTTAGTACTTCCCAAGGCAGACTTCATGTTTCATGAATGAATGTGTGACTAGATTTTTTTGCCTAAAGGCAGAACATGATTTTTCTGCTATCTTTTTTACACCTGATCGTACACACCCAAAACGAGATGAGCGTATGAAGCCATCGGTGATGCCTCTTACCCAAAAGGCCCGCCTCGGCTTGGCTAGTATTTTTGTTTAGGTGCATGTAGCAGTAACACCCACTGGGGTCGCACACACACGCACACACACACACACACATACACTCACACACACACACACACATACACAAACACACACACACGAGAGACACAGAGAGAGAGAGAGAGAGAGAGAGAGAGAGAGAGAGAGAGAGAGAGAGAGAGAGAGAGAGAGAGAGAGAGAGAGAGAGAGAGAGAGAGAGAGAGACAGACAGACAGACAGACAGACAGACAGACAGACAGAGGGAAAAGGAGAGGATAGCTTGCCTACAGGCCGAAGCACAGGTAGAAAGTAGCCTGCTGAAGGGCTAGTAGGGTCATGCAACCAGCTGGCCGTAGCAATTAAATTGAGCCTAGTCAGCCGATATGGCCTGACTGCACCACCGAATGAGCCGATGCCCATCGCACCTTTGGCTAGTTGAGTTTTTAACTTGGGAAGAAGAAGGACAGTGCGTTTAACTCGGGGAAGAACAATGATGTGGCAAGGTCGCATGAACACAATGGCCTTCTCCCCTTAAACCGTCACCATCAATATTTTCTTAATTAAAAAAAATTATTTGAATAGCACCCTAATGGAACCTAATCTCTACTCATGAGCTTGGCATATGCCACTGGGCTTGAGCTCACGAACTCGACTAGACCTTGTTAGGTTCGAGCAAATTAAGCATTGGCTTACTGCTTCGATGACCTCTCAGAGTCGAGGGGCTTTCAATCTTGCAAAGGCTGCATTCCTTAAGTGCAACCGGTGCATAAACTGGAGCAGCTAGTAAATAGATACGAGACGAGGTGAATACTTGCCTAAGAAAGGACCAAGAGTTCCTCACATGCCCGACTAGTTTATCAGTTGTTGCGTCTCATGGAAATGGAATATAACTATAAATTTTATAAATTAATATATAAGTACTAAATGAATAAAAACAAAATTAATTAAATAAATAAGATATATAATAATATATTAGTACGGTTAATATAACTGATAAATTATATATAAATTATAAATAAAGGGACGTCACGTCGGGTTTTCCTCTCTTTCTTCCCATCGCCCACATAGGCAGCATCGAGAGCAGCTTGCTCACCTGACCAAGTAGATACCGAAATCATCTCTTCAGTTGTACACCTTAACACTTTGTCGTGAGTCTCTAAGCAGCTCAAGCATAAACGCTACCGGAGAAAAAACAGTCACCCAGTTTAAAGCTCGTAGCGTATTAACGCTCGTAGCTTAGATATTGTATACTTGACGAAAAGAAAGTTAGGATCTGCTTTCTGAGGGGCAGCTTCACGGGGAATAATAAGCGGCCTGGGCGCATGAGTGCCTGCCGGTGCGCCCTCGTCCGACGCCTACCATCACAGTCAGGGAATTCGGATGCGGTGGTTTCATTCGAACCTGAAGGGAAAACTGCCAGGCTATGGCCACGACCCTGTCTAGCTTGCACGGTGGGCGGGGCTCGCAGGCAGCACTGTACCAGATGGGCTTTGGACAGGGTTCAGGTGCTACGAATGAAGCAGCTATTTCTGCTAAGTGGTCATAGTAAGCACGGAGGCTTTTTATCAGCGGCTTTGCTGGCTACAGTGGATTGCACCATCGAGGCGTTTCAAAGCCGTCTATGACGGTGCAGTCAGTCACCATTTTATTTGCAGTTTATCAGCCACTCTTTATGCCCTTGCATTTAGTGTAATGTAATGAATGTATCTCTGTGTGTAACTCCACAAAGTCATAAAGATTATATGAGTGTTATGCAGGAGAGTGCGGTAAAGCGCATTCACAGCTCGAGCAGCTTTCGATACGCAGTCGGTAGCCAACAGACTTCATCTCAGTCCACAAAGAGAAACTGGAAGTATAGCAGAGTCTTAAGAGCTGTTGAGGTAGTGAGTATCATGGAAATATGTATCATCGAAATAGTAGCTCAGGACCGCTAGAAATAATGTGCCATAGTCGGCAGTAGGAGAGTATTTCTCGTTGCGTAAGAATTGAGGAAGCAAGTTCTACAGTCCAGGACCTGCCGAGCTAAAGCCTTAATCGCCAATGGTCTATAAGCAGAGGAATGGAACGATGAATTTCTTGTCCATACAGGACCTGAGGTCACGAAGAGGCTAAAACTGTTGCAGCAGTTTTGTATAGTGACAGAAGAGCCTTTACGGCTATCAACACAGCTTGTAGTGGCGATAAAGGATCGCCCACTGCAGGATTCGAGCACATGACCTCAGGGCCCAGGTTGCGAAAATCAACTGCCTTACTTAGTGAGCCGATACGGCTCACCACCTAACAGTGAATACACTTCATCTCTGTCTTTACGGTTAGCAGGAGCAGCAGAAAGTCTTTAAAAAATCCCGGATGTAGTTGAAGTAAAGGGGTTCGCACAAGGATGGCTGCTTGACGCAGAACGATGCCCCCACAAGCCGGTTGTGGTACTGACCACGACTGCTGTATTGTATTGGATGCATGCAAACTGGAGAAAGCTAGCACACATACGGATGAGGTAGCCGTCGCATATGCAGCTCTGGGACACGCCGAGAAAAAAGAATGGGAGAGAGACTGAGAGAGGGGATAGTGAGCCTGCAGGCCAAGGCACAGGCAGAACCTGCTTAGCTGCAGGACTATCGTCGGGTCACCTGACCACAGCTGACCGGTTGTAAAAAAAATGCAGCTTAGTCAGCCGATACTGTCCAACTGCAGCTTCTGATGAGCTGGTACTCAGGGTACCAGTTGACCGGGCAGGGTGGTGTGAGTCCAGCTGGGAATGAACAGCATTGTGGGAGTGGCTATGCCCACAAAAGCAGGCTTGAGGTATTCACTATGGTTAAGCTGGAGATGTTGCTTATGTGCCGGGTACCGACACTCAATAACTAGATGGCTGGCTGTGCAGTGATTAGCTGGGATAAGCAAGTACTGGTTGCTCAATCGCTTCCATTCTCTAACCTAGAGATATTTCAAAGCTTGCCCAGTCTTAGCTTAGCCGAGGAAGCTATAACAAGCCACTGTACAAAGCTAGCTATGTCATGCCACTACGATATGTTCAGATGGCAAGCGACCGGTCGAGGAAAAGCTCAACTGCAGGGTCGCTGCGATGTAACTAGGTCAGAGTCTCTCTTCTACTGCTCCCATCAATGCCACTGGATTGAGTCGTAGCCAAACAGCGTAACTCTCACCAATAACATTTAAGCAGAGCAAGAAAGTTCCAGTCAGCCTTTAGAGTTAATCGGTCCACACAGTCAGCATTGCTTGGAGTGCATGATGACCTTCATAGGAATACATTCTTAGGTAGAGTCTCTCTGCTTGTTTTACTGGGCATTTGGTCAGATATTGATACTATTAATCACTACAGATACTATTAATCACTCCTAAACCTCCTCGAGCCTGTCTCATTTCACCTGGGCACTGCTGGTAATGAACTGCAGTGATTCAGGTCCTATCGAAGTGGGAGATTGCCGAGTATTGATGTGAACAAAAACAGCTCATCCAGGAAACTACTTAAGCATGGCCTACCTCAGGGATCTGGGCTCAGTCGTCTGGTTCCTTCCATAGTTTTTACTTTGTCTCTTGCCAACGTGATTGCCAAACACAACCTAAGCTTTCATTTCTATGTAGATGAAACTCAGTTGTACCTTTGATTTGATCCCTTTCAGCCCTCCAGTGCTTTGAATTCTCTCAACTCCCTGGCTGCTTGGATTAGTGACCCCACATAGATGGCAGAACCAATTCTTAAATAGAGTTATGATACAACCAACGTACTAATGATGGGCAAACCAAGCGTTATTCAGAAATTGGAAAATATTTGGATTAAAGAGGCTCTGTCTTCATATCACCTGAGCAATCTGCATTTAACCCAGGCACCGGTTCCAAAGTGACCCTTAACTAGACAAAAACATGAGCTCTAAAGTCAAATCTGTCTCTCAGCTGCATAATACTGTTCAAATCCGGGCTCGTTTAGACAAGGATACTACATCTAAATTGATCAAAGCATTGTGACATCCTATCTAGACTTAGTTAACTCACTGCCTACTAGTTAATGGGCTCCGGTGGGATCAGCTCTTACAGATGGCTCAAAACACTGCAGCTAGCTAGGCTTTACTTGTAGTTGTCAAACCACGCCACTTTTTGTTGACTTGCACTTGCTCCTTGTCAAGCAGCTCAGCATCAACTTCAGGATTCGTTTACTCTGTTCTATGTTCCTTCTTTTTTTCGTCGGGCTTAGTTTTCAGATTTTCTCACCACCAGGGTAGGCATCGTACTACCTAATTTTCTGACGTTTAATCTTTCACCTAAAATCACTTAAGACATCAGATCCTACGGATTCCGCGCCAATTAGCCAGAAGCTAATTTCCGTTGGCGTCATTTAAAAAGCTGAAAACACAGCGATCCATCACAGCATTTTTTACGTCACGTGATTTGTCCTTTGAGGGTTTTAACGTGCTGACACAGTGCAGGCTACCACTAACCGTATTTGCTAGCTGACCTTCTATGCCTCACCTCCAACCATATTATGCATGTCGACATTGAGCATGCTGCCACTACCAATTCAATCAAGACATCTTTACCGCACGTGTTAAGTACTTAGAAATTGGTATAGTTCTCAAGAGCGGTAAAACATTTATTATTATTATTACAGCTAACCACTACTGAGCTTGCGTGGTAGATGCTGACCATTGCAGACGTTGAATGGCACCGGCTTCCCTGGCTTTGCACTTCGATCGGCACGACCTCATAATAAAACATCGGCCACGTCCTAATTGCCTGTATCCTACAATGCATGCCAACGTGATACGTGGTCCTGGACGTCAGCCATCTTCACGTCCGAAGGTAGAGCTCTTTCGACACCGGCAGCAGCTACAGGGACTACACCTCCGGCTGTGGCTACAACGCCATGCTGGGCTTCTGTTTCACAACAGCTGCCGGCTGTTGCTCGTCTGCCGCCGGCTGCTACTGTGTAATACCACCACCAGGTAGTTTTACAATACCCACATCATCTTCTCAACCAGTGGGGCGAAGCCAGTACAGCACAGCAAATTGAGCCGCTATCCAAATCTGAGCCGGTAAGGTCAGCTATGCCGGCTGGTTAGAGTGGTTTATTGTAGCGACCAGCAGCAAAGCACCATTGCTCTTAGAGAGCGTTGACCTGCCAAAATCTTTGAGCTTCGAGCTCCGCCTCTTCGACTTACAGCAACAGTGGCTTGCACAGAAGTTTCTTTTGCAGCAGAAATAACGATCCTTAGCTGCTGCTGATTCTTCTCCTGTATAGCTTGATATACGTTCACCATTCCCCACCGCACAACGTGTTCAAGCAGTACGTCCACCTTAAGTCGAGCAAATACCACTCCAGCTGAAAAACACGTGAAAAGCATTCGCCATAGCCGCAAACACCGAACAACCATGCAGACCTCGGATCACTCGACCTCCCCCTTACAAGGCAGGTTCCAAAAAAACGACTCTTTTCTACTGCTTATTCCTAGCAATGGTAGACTTTCTAAGCAAGCAGCTAATACGTGGCTTGTCACGCCAATAAATAAATCGGTTTAAGTAAATGGCTGGCTGCGGCCCATAGAGATTGGAATATTTCTGTAAGTCTTGGAAACATATTGAGGAGCCTCACAGCGATTAACCAGATTGTGTGCTACTTAGCTGTGAATCGGCCTTCAATAAATAGTTCTTTTGGCTGAGCTTCGATCGGCCTGATCTAATAATGTATCAAAGTTTGTTGCAGTATCCCGGGTAGGCTTCAAAGCTAAGATAATGCGATACGACTAGGGAGATCATTGTACTTGGCTGAGCCTGTCCTAGCACTTAATGCAGGGCGGACAACGAGGGCTAGCGAATTTCCTAGTTGGTTAGGCAAAGCTCACACCAATTCAACATGCGAAATCCAACGAGTATTTTTCAAGTCACTCAGTACTCTCATCCTGCAGCGAATTCCTGCACAATCTGACAGGTCTAGGAAGGCTGCAAGAAAATAGTCATCCTGAAATTTAAGTTAAGTGCTCCTGCATCCATCATTCTTGCTAAGCACGATGTTCGTAAAGCCCCCTTCCTACTAAACCTGCCGTAGAGGTGAGGCGCGATTTGAAAATGGCATTCTTCATTACGCTGTCACTCGAATCTCCGCCGATCGTTGCTATTCCAATACAGCCATCGTGACGGCTGTCTAATACCACTTCAGGTATAATGATGCCCATAAGCGTTCTTAATTGCTTGCTTTGTTTAGACTCTGCATCTCACAGTAGCCTGACATATTGACGGTTTCGAAAGAGCACTTTCTAGTTTGTCAGAACCGATTGGCAATTGTGATTTCGAGATGGAGACCTCAACTGTACGGCAATTGGTCTGAGCTTGCTCTGTGACTGCAACTTGGCTTTAATGCACCATGAACTTGGCAATCAGGACGGTCCAATGAGTCACAACGTGCATTACCCAGTACTGACTAAAGTTACTACTAGTCAAGCTCTCGCTACTTAACAGGAAGGTTCTATCAGCATATGGCCCCATGCGGCTAGCCTGCTTACATTAAGGTCCAGTTATGAGAATTTCTGAAGAATCGTGATTAAGGCTGTAATGCGCTTATACCTAGTTAAACCCTCTGGATCTGTATGATTGGCATAGATATATCTAACAATCGCAACGTTTCTGAATTAATTAATCGAAATGAATCTCACGAAATTCTGGTTTTAGTAATACAAAATTCAAGTCCACTATGGCGTGTACCGCCAAGATTATGCTGCCTAAAAGTGTGAATGAAAGACAGTTACCTTTTACTTTCCTGCCGTACTGTAGAGACTTCTAGCATAACAGTAAATCTGGATTCTGGCAGTCATTAGTAATAATAAAATAACAATGACTTGTAAAGCTCGCTCGGAGAACTTAATCTTTTTCTAGACACTTTACAGATTCTATATATGTGAAGCACCGGGAAGAAAGGTTAAGTTCTCAAAGAGCTCTATACAATGGAAATGCATTATATATATATATATATATGTGTGTGTGTGTGTGTGTGTGTGTGTGTGTGTGTGTTTGTGTGTATAAAGCATTGACGAATAATTGGTAGTAATATCTACAAGCAGCTGCCGCGGTGTAAGCACGTACCAGCACATAAAGAACGAATAACAAAGACCCGCACAATGCTGTTATAAGCGAAGTGTGGTGTAAGCTTTTTTTTAAATTTTGCCATGTCAGAAGAACCTGTGCTGTGCGTCGGCAGTGAATACCAGACTTCGAGGAAATGTAATGTATCTCCGTCAGTAACTCCACAGTCGTTAAGGCCGTGTGGGTGTAACGCAGGAGGGTTTTGTATAGCCCAATCAAAGCCTAAGCAACTTTCGGTACGCATTCGGTAGCCTACAGACTTCGTCTAACTCAACAAAGAGAAAGTGGGAAGCATAGCAGAGTCAGGAGAGCAGTTGAGGTAGTGAGTAGCATAGAAGTAGCAGTTCATGACCGCTGAAAAAGATGTGCCATAGTCGGCAGTTGGAGAGTAGTTGTCGTTGCTTAAGAATTGTGGAAGGGAGTTCCACAGTCTAGGACCTGCAGAGCTAAAGCTTCTGTCGCCAACTGTCTTTAAGCGGAGGAATGGGACAGCTAATTTGTTGTCCACACAGGAACTGAAGGCGCGAACATGCTGAAACTGATGCAGCAGTTCAGCTAGGTACGAAGGAGCCAAGCCGTGGCGGGCCTTGTGGATCAGCTTAAGAACTTTGCTCTGTATCCTTTGCTCAATCGGCAACCATCCTAGCTCTTTCAGCAATGGTGACACGCGCTAAAACCGCTGGGACTCGAAGACCAGCCTTGCAGCCATATTCACAGTCAGCTTTAGTGGCACAGTAGCTTTCTTTGGCAGCCCAGCCAAAAGGGAATCACAATAATCAAGCCGAGACAGAATTAAAGAGCTAGTTAATTTTTTTACAAGCCACTGTGGGAGAAAGCTTCTAATCTTGGATAGGGATCGGATGTGATGGCTAGCTGTAGAGGCAGTCTTCTGAATGAAGCTTTTGAAATTGAGGCAGCTGCCGAACACTACACCTAGATTACGAGCAAGTGGGGAAGGTCGCACAATAGCATCACCTATTAGAACTTCCGACATCCAGGATTGAATATCGGCAAAGCAAGCATTCAGTTTCTCAGTTGCTGCCGCAGATTCTGACGGTTTAAATGACAAATACAATTGAGTATCGTCAACATAGAAGTGATATCCTATTCTATGGGCCTTAATGACTTTTCCCAGAGGTTGTTTATAAATGGAGAACAGCAAGGTACCGAGTACAGACCTTTGAGGGACTCCACAGGTGACCCTTCTCATGTCTGAGACCTGACCCCCACACGACACGGATTGAACACGATCAGAAAAGCATGATTTAAACCACTTCAGTGCTATGTCTGCCAGACAAA
Source organism: Cristatella mucedo (assembly GCA_009760855.2). Lineage (NCBI taxonomy): Eukaryota > Metazoa > Bryozoa > Phylactolaemata > Cristatellidae > Cristatella > Cristatella mucedo. Next base: position 266,990 of record WPIO01000180.1, read on the forward strand.
TCGTTGTTCTCATTCGTTCAAGCAGAACTTCGTGATCGATGGTGTCGAAAGCACCAGACAGATCTAGCAGAGCTAGGGCAGTGACATTCCCGTCGTCGTTGCCACGTAGAATGTCTTTGTTAACACGGAGGAGAGCAGTTTCAGTAGAGTGCTGTCTCTTTAACCCTGATTGAAATGCTTCTGACATTCCATTATTTTCAATATGTTCAACTAGCTGCTTAGCAACAATTTTTTCAAGAATCTTTGATTGGAACGGAAGAAGGGAAAATGGACGATAGTTTGCTAGGACCTCTGTGTCTAATCCAGGCTTTTTAAGAATAGGTCTAACGATTGCCGATTTGAAGGACTTGGGAACGACCCCTTTTCCCAAAGAAGCATTAAAAATCTTGGTTATGGCAGGGCTAAGTTGGTCTGCAAGTGAAGACCACAGAGATGAAGGTATAGGGTCTTCAGGAGACGAGCTCTTTCTGCTAGACCTTATTAAGGCAGCCACTTCACAGGCCGAAAAATCGGAGAACCTTTTAAGAAAGGTCACAGGTTGAGGAATGGCGATTGCTTTGTAACGTTGAGTGAAAGAACAATGAAAGAAAGCTTCGTGATGAGTTGCAAGTTTGCTATAATACCGAAAACCGCTTAGGCTGTGAGTTCACTAAGCAAAACACTCCTGCATAACACCCACACGGTCTTTATGACTTTGTGGAGTTAAAGACGGAGATACATTACATTAAATTACATTTATGACACACGTCAGATACAGCTAGAGCATTTTTCGATAATATTTTTAATTGACATCTTATCAGGATTTAAAAAACTTAATTTTAATAGGCGCAGTGTGAGCGAGCGAATGCGAAGTTCCATCAAGCATTTTGGTTGCCTCAAGAAGGAGTCCAGACACATCGAGGTTGGCAGGCATATCGCCTATCATCACTCAAAGGATTTCATTTCAATCGATAGCCTAGTTTTGTCGTTCTTGATTAAGGCGGCACACAATTCTTGCTCTGATGTGATATCCTCCTTGTTTCGTGCTGCTAATTCGATGCAATGGTGAGCCGTGTGATAAAGGTCTTCGTGATAGGTGCTTGTCTTGCTGTAGTGAATCACGCTGGGATTGCACTGTAATGTGTACGCCAGGTGCCAGTTTCGACGGGCTTTTCCAGTCTTCATACTTAGAAATGTCGTCTCATCTGAAATTGAATAGCTCTACTAAGCAACATTCACAAGTCGTTTGGAGACGCAAATCTGGTACTTGCTGTGGCAGACCTATTAATGGTAAGGCACCACAGTCTGGGCACCACCGGCTTACGGCTTAATAGATCGTCAAAGGTCTTTTAGTCGGTTCTTTTTTTTTAATAGATGGAGTTATTTGGACTTTTTAGAAAAATTATTTCACTAGGCCAGTGGCCTAATCTATTTTTTTTTGAAAAACTAGCCACCAGAATTACTGACTGGTATAGCAGCATAAAGTAACTATACACTTATAACTGAATCGGTTAATGCAGCTGAATATTGGTTGTTCATATAATAAGCAGTTTGTTCTGTAATAGGCACACGCTCTATAAGCTCAACTGACGTTCTGAAACGGCCGTAGCACAAAATTGACTAAAGAACGAGCGCTCAAGCAGTCATCGCCGCTCTAGAACTTCTATTGCACAAGCCAAGATTGCGACATTAGGAAGTACTTCTCACCTAAGAAGTTGTTCCCGTAAAGGAAGTAATTCTCGCGCTAAATGTAAATATTCGCAAGCTTCAAGCCGCTCCATTCGATGATGGTTGCAGTTACGTGGACACAGCGAAAATTCTAGTTACGGCCATCCGTAGTAAAAACAGCATCCGACGTACCCAGTGTGGACGATTTAGGACGATTCTGTCTCACCAGAGGTCATTGGTTAGCCAACCAAGAAAAATGTGATAAATATCACACGATAAAAAACCTCAAAGGAGAACTCCGTGGGCTACTGTGGGTTGTCACTAAGTGACGAAATTCTGAGTAATAACAAGAATAGTAATAATACGTTTGTACCGTGCCCTAAGAGAACTGAATTAATTTCTTGGCAAATTATAGATGCTTTTTAGAAACCATTAGGAAATAATTGGGGGTGATATCCGCAAGCAGGAGGTAAGCAGGTACATGCACATGAACTTCGAATCACAAAGACTCACAAAATGACGTAGTAAAAATGTTCAATAAAAGCTTCTTTTTAAATTTGTCATTTCAGGCGACGCTCCGACGTGCATCGTAGTGAGTTCCAGGCTTTGGGAGCAACATAGGAACTAAAGCACGGCCTTCAACGGTTTTGAGGTTCGCAAGAAGTATGGCTGAACGACTCAAGTCATTGTGTTAGTGGCAATTTTCAAGAGAGACTTGGCAAAGTGCTAGCCATCATAAACTGGTTCTTCACCACACTGGGGATGGTCTGACGAGCTGACAAGTTGTGTTAGGACCCACTATTAGCGGCTGCTGCGCTTCGAGCGGCTAAAGGGGCAGCGCTCGCCGGCTTGGCTCAGGCGCTGAGGCACTCAGGGAGCGCGAGAGAGGCGCGAGAGCAGTAGCCCGACGACGGAAACGGAAGCCGCAGCCCAGGCAAGCGTCTTGGCCGCAGTCTCCAATTCTCACGTACGGCTAGGACTTACGTAGGAGCTTGGCGTCTAGATATTGACATTGGAGAAGCCTTTTTTGTACAGAGATATTTTCCCCTTAAACACAGTTCAATTATTATCATTTTTGTTGTTAACATACTTCTGTGGGATAGCAGCACGCGTCTTTTACATTTTCAAGCCAGGGTAGGATGCAGCTGACGATACCTCTGTGTTAATAAGCTTCAAGTTGGAGCGATCAATTTACCACGTGTAGTAGGTTCTATTGCCACCACAGTGCACCAAATTATACACATTTGGTCATTGCCCAGAAATCTAGATAATGGAGCCTGCAGCCATAAATATGAGTCAAAGAAGTCGTCCGTAAACTGTCAGAGGCCCTAGTCTAAGTCGATGCTTTTTTCGACCAAAGTCGTAGTAGATCAGAGAGAGAGAGAGAGAGAGAGAGAGAGAGAGAGAGAGAGAGAGAGAGAGAGAGAGAGAGAGAGAGAGAGAGAGAGAGAGAGAGAGAGCGAGAGAGAGAGAGAGAGAGAGAGAGAGAGAGAGAGAGGGCAAGAAAGTGAGAGTTAAGTACCGGATGAGCTCACCGGATGAGCTGAGTAAAATAAAAGCTTGACTTCCCACAGCTTTTTCTCACTCTTCCGGTTATCCTGGCCATGTAAAGCCATAATACTTCACAGAAGTAGCTGAGACTGCGGGCAGAGAAGAATTGTACCGCAAAGTGCTGACACAAATCGTTAAAACGCCATATTCACGGTGCTTGTCTAGATAAGTACAAGATGAGTATGCCCACTAACCGGAAGGCATGCGGCTAGTGCCTCTATTAGGATATACTAGGCTTTGAATGGTATCATGAGAACGTAATAGAAGCCTTCATCAAGGGGGAATTGATACGTGAAATTGATCTAAATTAGAATCGTAAATCACAGTAAGTAATTAATCGTCTAAATCGGTCGTAAGCATTATTAGACCAATTCGATTACTAGGCGAATTTTATATATTTTGATCGACTAGCTGTGAAAGAAATTATGGGCTATGATACGTGTCCATGAAAGCCATAGTAATATTTTGAATTTATCATTTCATGGTCCTACAAGCAGCTTGTGTGGGCAATATTGGCTGATCCAATTCGGCAAATGCTATTTTAATTTCTATCTGTGGCTTTAGCAGACTTGTTGAATGGTTTTAATTGTATATTACGAACCGAAGATATGATTCTTCGAAAGCAGTGCATGCTTACAAGCGAAGGAGTTGTTTCCATTCATAATCGTAGCAATGCATAAAGCGAAGTGACCAGCTAGGCAGCATAGTAACTTGCAACTTTGTAGAATTATAGGTAGTCGGTTGATGTCAATATCAGAACACCTGTTTGATATTCAGAAAAGGGCACCATACTTTGCAAGTGTTGGTCTAGCTTATTTTTTCGCGAAAACAGTTGTGATTGACTGCTGTCTGAGTAGGGTGGTGCTCCAGAACGTTTGCACGTCCTCGCCTCAATTTGCAAATGCGGCAGCTGCCTCTAACAATAGTGATTGGTTGTTTGCATGCAACCCTTAGCGAACTAAATCTCTACGCGAGAATGAGATTTTACAAACCCTTTAGCTCCGAAAGTATATAGCCCAGCCTGCTTGAATAAAAATATTAAAAACAGTAAGTTGTATGCCGATGAGCTTTTGCAAGTGCTTTCCTTAATTGCAGCATGAATAATACAGCTTCCTGTCAAACACTCTGGTTTCAGCTGCGTAATTAAAGCAGCGAAATTGTAGTTCAAGTTTCTTTAGACGCTCAGGTATCTTCGCTGCAGTCGGACGCTGTAACGCCGTGAATGTGCTGTGAAAGTGCGTGCACAGCGTAAATATATTTTGTTCTCGTGGTTAGCCTATGGCTCATGCAAGTTTGTTCATCTTCAACAGCTTCGAAATCAGTTGCATCAAGAAAGTTGCCCTGCTCCTTCGTTGAAAGCGAGATGGTATATTAAGGTAGAACGAGACTTGCTCCACAGATAAGCTTAGGTCAGCTGCAGATTCAAAAATCTATTCCCTGTATATGTAGTGAAAGTCCACGGCAAGCAGAATGATGTTCACTCCCCGACCCGAGGTCAGGTGACAATCTCAAATGAAATAAGCTTTCAGCAGGCAGACCCAGGCAAGGGAACGGAAGGATAAATGGGCGGCTTGTCGGCCAGCTCTTGCCACTTCTGTGAAGATTTCATCTCCATTGCAGGAGCGGCTGCACATCCGATCGCGTGCGAAAAAGCGACCGAAGTCTTCGAGCCCTCTTTTTTAGCACGTATGGCTACTTCAATGTGATGGCCGGTAGCGTGCTTAGTGGCCGTCAAAGAGCCACCGTTCTTTCGATGGTGAATGACACTCGGGTTATTGAGCAGAGTGTAGGCAACGTGCCAGTTGCTGCGAGCCTTTCGTGACTTCTTGCTCAAAGCCGTCTCTTCACCTGCAACAGCCATCAATCGCAGGAAGCAAGATAAGAGTATTGTCCAACTTAAGAACATGAAAAGATCACAGGAAGCAACATAAGAGTATTTTCCAACTTGAAAACATAAATAGATGCAATAACAATGTTACCCAATAACGGTAGGGTAAAAATTTCGCAGGCGATCTGCTAGATCGTTGTAGATTATTGCAGAAGCCATATGCACGATCCCGGTGCCACTTATAGACAGCCACTTAAGGCAGCATAGCAGTTTAGTTTATGAGAGCCACGCTGATCCGAGTTGAGTCATTCAGAAACTCACCCAAAAGTTTACCATACTAGTTTAACTCACCAGAGCAGTAGCATTAATTACATTGCTATTAACTACAATTAATGTTTTTATTATTAATTATAATTCCCATTAACCCATTCTTTTCAGCACGCAATTCCCTGCACAGTGGCCAAACTTCCAAAACTAGCTAGACTACTTCGGCTAGGATTATTGCATACCATGATGACAGTACAATTTTTATTACTCTATCGCATTCGCCTGAGACTTAAGAAAATATAAAATATAATTCATTTGTATAGCGCCCCAAGAGAACTAAATCTCTATTCAGGCGCCTCACATATGCCTCAGGGCTTGAGCCAATGACCTCAGCCTGACCTTAGTCGGGGCGAGCACCTTAACCGCTGGACCAACCCAGCTCGGCGAACAAGAGCTATACTAATCTGGTATACAATAATCTATTTTGTTTTTACTGAAGTTTTCCCTACCTTTTTCTCCTTTAAGTTTCATAGAGCTGCAATCACTTACAATCAGCTCTACTGAGAGATTAACTTCACCATAGTTAGGTCTATGAATAAAACCCGCGCCTGCTCATTATTATTTCGCAATTCAAAACCGTCTTACCAATTTTGTGTGTGTACTCACAGTCGAGCGGACGAAGTCGCATTTTAAATTTTATTTGCTCATTTCCTAGGGCTACAGATTTGCATCTCAGATAAGTCATTTGCTGTGTCTATTTTCATCACATCATAGACAGTGTCCTACTTTGCTGCTCTGTAGTTTATACAAGTATTACCTGGTGGATTTAAAAGAAATCTCTTGCCGTTTTGACATTTTCTTGATAATAATCCGTATGAAGACTTTTAAATTTGAATTCAGATTTAAGGTTTTGTTTGCTTCGGTTCAATAAACCAAAACCAAACACTAGTTGCGTATATAACAGGCTGTTACAAAGGCAGTAAAACCACTTTACAGAGGACTGGCAAAAGAGCACTCATTCCTCGGATTATATACTAACAATAACAACGATTGATTTCAGGAGATATTAGAGAGCTGATGGCAATGAGAAGGATCTTATTAATTTAGGAATACATTTTATTTTCTAAAACTGACATTAAAAATGTTTAAGCCCACAATTTATAGTAATTTTGCATAAGCGAGTCCGAAAAAGAGAGGCGTCACTGGGTCTAATCACGTTCACTATGAGTAAATAGCTTTATCGTGAAAATACCCTTAAGTAAACCTAGTGAGGCATAGTCCGACAACAGCGAGTCCAGGCGCAAGTCATGCTTTTATATTTATTGAAGTTTTACCTGTACATAATAACTTAATGACTGTGTTTTTAAAGATTTTTATTTCGAATATGCAAAAAAAAGTAGTCTTGCTCAGTGAGCAGAGAGGAGTTGTGTAGCAATCAAATTGGAGTTCGGTTACGCTTGTAATAAAAATTATTCGACTTTTCAGGGAGTACCAACTTAGTCACAGTGGCATTAAAGAAGTAGTGAAGAAGAATAAAATATATAAAGTAAATTAATCAAGTCATTATGACTGCCTAGTGGCACTGCGGCTGACCCTTTCTTCGTGGAAATATACCTCAAAGCTGAGACCAGATTAAGACAAGCAGATATGGTCTCTAGTTCCAGCAAAGAGTCTGGCGTAATGTATTTAGCAGATAATCGCACAATTTTAGCGTATAGAGAATTCAGACACAACTCAAGGATTAGGCTTACGCAGGTAACTAGATACGTAAAGTCGAAAATATAAACGCTCTCTTGAGAGCCAAAATTGTCGAATTGCAGATCTCAGGCCGGTGAAAAGGTTAGGGTACAGTACTCTGCTGGAAACAGATTAAAACGATTTATCTCCGCCGGAAACCATCTGCGGATTGCATTTCGTATATTAAAAATTAGCGGACCTCGCACAAGATAGTTTCTTAAAATCAGCACTTACTTTTGCATGTCTGTCTTTTAGTAGCTCCCTCATAGAGCAATTTCATGAACACTCTCGCGACAGGATGATCATGGGTGGTAACAACTGTCAGTACACTGAGGTAGCACATAAACCCTGTAAAATAGTAGGTAATAATTAAGGTAGGATCTTATAAATCAAGGTAAAAATGGAGATCATATGTTAAGCAAATAAATGCATTTTGGTATTCATAAAAGATTGAAGCAGCACTCTTCAAAGCGCCAGTGATAACCTTTTAACATCATCACTTAGACAGCAGCATATGAGCCTTAATATCTATCACCACGACTTGCATAATAATAATAATATTGATAATACACCTCATACAGCACCCACAGAGAAGTCAATATATTTCTAGGTGATTTTCATTTAGTAAAAGGAAACATGATCGAATAGTGAGCGGTATCATGCTTGATAAACAACAAGAATAACGTTAGGGGTGACGCATGCACGTGTGGTTAGTGGCAGCTTGCAATAGTGTAAGCACGCAGAAGCACATAAAGAAAGAATCACAGGAACCTAACAAATTCTGTCATTATTAGATGCGTTGTATTGGATAATAAAAGGTAGCTCACTGCAGTATAATGAACCATCACCTGGATCTTTAAGAGTGAGCAACTTACTATTGAAAAATAATTTAGAAAGGTTTTAATAATAAATATTACGTTTTGCACTGAGGCATCTAAGTATTTCTCAGGACTACACATGCTGCACTCGTGGGATTGATAGTGGGAAGTGTGAAGAACCCCTCAGGCTGGCTTGAAGTACATGCCGGCATGCTACACTTTCCATGTTTGCTTCATGGGCTGCACGCTATCTCACGAGGAGTATTAAAGTGCTGGAACCGGCTCAATCATTTTATCGAATCGTCTCTCTCTAAATTATGCAGCAATACCAAAATTATTTTAAATAGATTGTCAAAGTTGAATTTAAATGCAATAAATAAGATGAAAAAGTAAAGGGATAGAATAATTGCAGATATATAATAAAAGCTGACATTATAGACGCATAGAATCAAATCCAATTGGGTAACCTGAGCTAGAAAATAAGTACAACTGAGACATTTTGTCTGCTGTCTCATCCCTAAATTAGCTGATAAAAATTGAGAGCAACATTCTTAAACTGAGTGGTAATCAAAAACTAGTTTTGGGCAAGAATAGTGTCATTCGCATATCGGTTCAACTACGTAAGTGGGCTCTACCAGCATGTTTTATGTTTCAGGTATTATCTGCACACGATCTTTATGTTCTGTCACAAAATGAACTTTTGTGAGACCATCCAGCCAGTTCAAAATTTAATTATTTTACTTTCAGTTCATAAGATCACACAAATTTGGTATGATTAGACAGGAATATTACATCTAAATCGGTCCTTACATTTTCAAAATTCCATGAGTACTTCTATAGCTCACTAGCTATAGGATTTTGGGCGTTATCAATAAGGCTAGTGCGGTTGGAGTAGAAATAAGCAGCTAAGCATATCCGGCATGAACATCAAAGTCGTAACATTGCATCACTTCTTACTGACTCTCTGCTCTGGCCCCTTGGGAAGCTGGGTGTCGACATCAAATGCCATGTCATTCGTCTTTGTTTGTAACCTCGTGAAGCAGCAAAGACAACTTGGGTGTTACTCAAGTGAGCTTTCCATGGTGCACTCGAAGCCTTTGCAACATACAGAGGGGCGTGGTAAAACTCAGACCTAATATCACGAAACTGAGGTAAATTGAGAAGCAAATGTGAGACAGCTGGACAGTCGAGAAAATGAGTAGCATGAAAGTAGCAGCTCATGACGGCTGTAAAAGATGTGTCGCAGTCGGCAGCATGATTATAGATGCCGTGAAGTTAGAATTGTGAAAGTGAGCTATGCATTCCGGGATTGCTAAGCAAAAACATCTATCGCCAGTTGAATTTAAGAGTAAGAATACAAAAAAAGATGCATTGTCAAGAGAAGAACTACGGGTTTGAGTGGGCAGAAACTTTTGCAAAAATTTAGGTACGAATGAAAGAGAACGGTCTTGCGATACAGCACGGCATAAATGGAGGGATGGTAGGTGCATAGCTGCTTAGATGTAAATATGACGTCAGCAGTGGTCTTAGCCAATCTCTACTGCAGTCAGCAACAGTTTACAGATATTCGCCAGAGTGATGATACAGCTAATTTCAACAATGTCCTAATTTGGTACCAAGGTTAAGGTGGCCACCTTAAACTACGGGGGGGGGAAGCCTAGTTTCTTGGATTGGACGACCGAGGTAGTGGTCTCGAATCCTCACGTATATGGGATGAGCGTGGATGAAAAATCCATTTTCTCAGGGCGCTAAACAGTATTTGTATCAACACGGCAATGCTATCCCTTGGCTACTGTCATCCAATCAACAAAAAAAATGCCAGCTGATTTAACAGCCTCTTTTTGTAAAGCGACAGAAGAGCCTTTACGGCTATCACCACCGTTTGCAGTGGCGATAAAGGATCGCCCACCAAAGAATTCGAACCCACGACCTCGGGGCCGAGGTCGTGAAAAGCAATCACCTTACCTAGTAAGCCATTACGGCTCACCAATCACTAGGGCTAACTATTATGCGAGTTTCATCACCTGGTTAATGGAGGTGCCAGACTAGTGCCGACGCATGGCACAAAGCCGCAACAATTACATGCGAACAATACTGAGTTTTCTAAATCGAGCTTAAAACCTAAGAGGCCTTCGGAGTGCATATGGTCGCCAACTGACACTATCTCTGATCTCCACTGACTATGTCAAAGAACAATCAAAGTATGACATGCATAGCTCAGGTAGGAGGCCAGTTAAGGAAAATTGTAGCACGAAGGTATCAGATTACAAGTCCTCCTAGTGTAGTCACATGGAGCTTGCGTTAGCACAATTTACGCATGAAGGGAATTTTTTTTAATAGTACACCCAAGCATCACCGGCCATGAGCATAGACAAGCGCATCTCGAGCTCGTGGCTTATCTCGATGCAGGAAATGATCTGAGGCATGCACTAGGTAGAATCAAGCTGTGACGGGATGTGCACAGGAAGTACGCACCGGCATCCAACGTTTCGTATTGCGGCATCATGATGCAGTGATCGATTCTCGGAATGAAGAAAATCCCAAACACCATGCCTTTAAGAACGCGCATTACGGCCGTCACAACTCCGAGCAATATGTTGAAAAAGAAGTAGAACAAGCTGACATTGTGGAATGCATGCCTACAATTCACGTGTAGGGTTAAAGGTCTGTAGCAACATCGTTTGTATACTTTATTTCACGGATTAACTTGTGATGATTGTGCACATAGCACGGCATTGCTTGCTCAGTTGTAATAAATAATAACCGGGGCCAGCCCATCTATTAAAAACTTGCAGAGAGTAATGAAAGGCATCCCAACTTTGCTAAGAGTGATAGGGTGGGTGAAATACTCATCTGAGGTTTCAAATGCTCTGTTAACAGGCCTCCATTTTAATTATACGTCATAAAAAGCGTATTCATCATTAGCAACAGTATATTTGAAAATTTTTCCTGGCTAGCTCCAATATCAATTACTTTATCAGAACGTGAAACATTCTCTGAGTACTTATTGGCAATTTAAAAACGGTAAAGTTTGCCAATCGGCATCCTAAGAAAGCAATTACTATCAAATTAGCTGAAAAGACATGGGACTTCCGGATAATTTATACGGAATTGTATTAAAGAATCAGCTTAAAAGAACAAAGAGCAGGCCGTGAAAACTGAAATATTTTTTAAAGCTTTCAATATTCCCGCTGAGAACGTGACTAATAATAATAATATCAATAATAATAATACACTAGATAAAGCACCCTCAGATAACCTAATCCCTTTCTACGCTCTTCACATTTGCTGAAAAGGGAAATGCAATTGAATGGTAAGTAAAATCATGCTTGAAAAACAAGCACAATCAATAATAAGGGTAGGGGTGACATGCATAGGTTCAGCATGCAAATGTGGTTAGTGGTAGCATGCACAGTGTCAGCACGCATAAGCACATGAAGGAAGAATCACAGGGACCCACTATATGCTGTCCTAAACAGGTGAGTTTTTAAGTTCCTTTTAAACGTGGTCAGGTCAGGGGATGTTCTGACGCAGGTCGGGAGGGAGTTCCAGGCTTTGGAGCATAACAAATATAATTCATTTACATAGCTCCCCAAGAGAACCTAATCTCTATTTAGGCGCTTCACATATGCCTCGGGGCTCGAACCCACAACCTCAGTACGACCTTGGTCAGGGTGCGCACCTTAATCGCTAGACCAAACCAGCTCGGCGACTGACGCCTTCTGCACCGATTTTTGTTCACTGACTGACTCAATGTCTCTTGTGGCTCACGTACATGAGCCTACTCACACCTATGGTCACACACTCGACCCAACTTTCTCCTAAACCTGGACTATTTCACCAGCTTAGTCGAATGGGTATTTCACCCGGTTACTGGCAGCATGCACAGTGTCAGCACGCATTAGCACATGAAGGACGAATTGTTAGACTCAGTGAATGCTGTCCTAAATAAATGTGTTTTATAGTTCTTTTTAAATGTGGTCAAGGCAGGCGATGTTGTGACTCAGGTCGGGAGGGAGTTCAAGGCTTTGGGAGTTAAATCATATTCGTCTCCACCGGCGTTTGGGCAGATGTTTCTCAGTGTAAAATTCCAACCAGCCACAGCAGTAACGTTGCTCTCTCTCTCTCTCTCTCTCTCTCTCTCTCTCTCTCTCTCTCTCTCTCTCTCTTTATTTCTCTCTCTCTCTCTCTCTCTCTCTCTCTCTCTCTCTCTCTCTCTCTCTCTCTCTCTCTCTCTCTCTTACAGGTGATTTAAGATCCAGTGACGCCGTAATCGTCATTTTCATTTTTTTATGCAAACTTTCTGCTGCAATGAAGCAATACATTCAATTCAATACTCGTAATGATACGATCTCGCTCTAATGCGAAACCAAACGTGCGGCCTTAAACGGGCTTCCAAACTTTTACCTGTTATGTATGGCCAGCGGTTTTGCGACATCCTCTTCTTTCAGCTTCGGCTGCAGGAATGCTAGCCGAGTGATTATCACCTGGCTCTGGTATATGGCGATACTCAGTATGACCGGTATGCTGCAAAGTAAACGATATTTGGTCAACAATTAATTGAATGCCCTGAGGTGGCTAAGTACGGAAGCCTCACCGGCACTGTCAGTGCTAGTTGGTTCTACCCCAGCCACTAGTTGGTCTGGCTGAATGGACATAAGAAAAGTTCAGCTTCTAGAGGCGCTCTTAGGATCTGCACTGACCGATGAAGCTTTGCTTGGCCTATATCGGAAGTCCTCTAGCTCCCATTCTCGTGCTACCAGACTTTCTGAAAGAGGCGACTAAAACTTTTTTGGGCGGACCACCTTCTGCCTGCGAAGCCTCGATGGCTGTCATATCTTATCTTCTGACCTAAGTAAGAGCCCGACCATGAATAAGGATTTAGAAGCCTTGAATGAGCGCTTTTCACGGTGTTATAGCTCCTAGTTGTTCTTGGTGTCGAGAACCAGTGGCTTTTAGTATAATCTGGTGGAAGAATGGTAGAAAGGTTGTCGATTTATATTAATTGGCTCTGTAGGCTACTAAGTAGAAAGACGTCTGGGAATACGTGCACCCATATAATTACTAGTCAGTCTAGAAATCTGAATCCGGGATAATAAGCATTATCTGTATGGACGTCATTCTCCATCTCTCTTGTGGGAGATGTTTGAGCGTGACTCTATAGTCCAGTTGGGCGGTGCACCTTCGAAGGGCACGTTCACTATGCCATTCCGTGAGGAAACATAAATACACACACACGCACACACAGAATGTCAGTGTCATAAGATTGTGTGATATATTACACGTCTACTACACTTCACTTCAGAAAGTACTAATCGCTATCTTCTCACGAGACGGAAGGACGGACCTTGTCGCTTTTTAAGTACAATTATACATGTATATATATATATATATATACATATATATATATATATATATATGTATATATATATACGTATTTTTAAATGTTTTGCGACAGACAAACTTCGCAAATGTGACCATTAAGATATTTTGTAGAGCGGACACTCTCCCCTACGTCGAGACGTTGGGATTAGGTTTGGGCAAAGGCGAAAAAGTAAAATATGATTATTTTCTAAAATAAAAGCTATAAGGAGGTGCTAGAGAGGTTTTACTAGTGCATTCAAAAGTGTAAATTGTGAGCCTAGCTCGCGATTGTCAACGTCGGGATTTAGCCTCCATTGCTGGAACCTAGGCAATACTTTTTTGGTCGGGACATTGATAAATAAATCCATACAGACTAGAAAGCACCGTAATTACAAATGAGATACGAGATATATAGAATACAATCGATCTTACGTTACGGAGACGCTTGGGCCGATATATCTGTTCATTTCAGATTGACTATTGACCTTTACAAGTATTTCTATCTTTCTCTGGCTTTACCCACCAAAATCACTCGTGTCTGTACCTGCAGCTTAGGTCACACAACTACTACTGGCAGCCTAATATAATAATATTAATATTAATAATGCACTCGATAAAGCGCCCTCAGAGAACTCAATCTCTTTCTGGGCGCTTTACATTAATATGGCATCCTAGTAGCTAAAGAGACCTCAAACTCAAGACCAAGAGAAATTAAAAAGCCAAGTAAGAAGCCAAGCTTCATAGGTCGTTCTCTTTAGAATGCTACTGCTACTTCGAATCAGATTGGAATAGTAAGAACACAGCTGCCTCAGCCATCACGAAACGTACTCCTCACAGATACGTGCCCATCACAAGGGGTCCATCGATTTCTGCTCAGTATCAGCTGGAACTAATGGGTAAACTGACGTGATTGATCGTTGGCACTATGCTTTGCTCAACTCTGCTAGTATTCTGCAAGGAGGATCAACTATCATTAGAGGAATTTACTAAAGACTACTTGAAATCTTAGAAGAATCCCGGTACTGTAATGCTTCGCAAGGATGCAGCAGGCTGCGAGCTTTGACCAAATTTTACTTTGGACATATTATTTTATTTAATAGCCAATGACTAAATTATCATTAACTATTGGCAAAATTATCGGTCATTATTAGCTTGTGGATTTTTTAGCTGAATAGCCATTAAGATGAGCTTGCAAACATTCCATCAATGGGCTGCTAAAATAAGGCTTAAACGGATTTAAAAATTAACGTTCTTAAATAAAATATCAGCTTATAAGGTGAATTGTACTTACATGATAACCTCTGCAACAAATATTATAATTTCGTAGTACTGAAATTCCAGGGCAGGAATGAAGAGAATGTAAGTTATGATGAAGGCCACGAGAAAAAGCACGAACTGAATTATGACGAAGCCTAAAAAAGTGAAAATAAATTCACTCATACTATCACAAAAAATAAACAAAGAATGAAAATAGATTTGCATTTCAAAATCAATGAGTTTAAGAAAAGCATGGCGGTACGGCTATGGGGAAGATATCTCGCTTTTATGCAATATATTTTGATATAAATAGAACCACTAGGTTATTAAAGAAGGCAAAAGTTGACCCACATGGCCGAACGACCATTACTACTACTACTAAGAATAATAATAGTAATACATTCGATGAAGCGCCCTCACTCAATATCTTTCTAATTGGTTATTCTATCTTTCACATTGGCTTCAAAGGAAGTATTATAGAATGGATAGTGGTAGCAAGCTCAATAAACAACAGAAATAACATTGTTAAGGGTTACATACACACGGTTAGCACGTGAATGTGGTGAGTGACTGCATGCACAGTGTTAGCAGGCATTGAGTACCTAAAGTTCGAATTCTGTGGAATCGCTAAATGCTGTGATAAATAGGTGCGTGTTTAGTCTCTTTTGAAATGTGGCCAAGGCAGGAGATGTCGTGAAGCAAGTCGAGACCACATTTCAGGCTTTGAGAGTATACGAACTACAGATCTGGTCACCAAAGGGGTCGAGGTTGGTAGGAGGTATAGGTAAACAGTGGGATTCCAACAGGTGGGTGGTACGATGCTTACTTAGCCTGGTGGGGAATAGATCTGTTAGGTAGGCTGGATCCGAATAATGAATTAATTTAATAATGAGTGAAAAAACTTTGAATGCGATGCCTTGCTTGACCGGGAGCCAGTGAAGGTCAGTTAGAAGAGGCGAGGTTGGCAACTGAGAGGCTTAAGACAGAGAAGTCTAGCGGCAGATATTCGCACCAGCTCACAGCACCTAATTTCACCGGCCGGTAGGCCACAGCAGTCAAGACGGGATGTCACAAATGCATTGACCAATTTAGATGTGGTATCTCCGTCTAACAAGCCCTACTTTTAGCATTACTGTGTAGCTCAGATTAGGCAAACTGGACTGTCTAGCTGATGTCGTCGTCTGATGAAAAGTCACTTTAGAATGTGACCTAGATTTCATGCAGATCCAACAGGAGACATACTTGCCGAACCAACTTGAGCGTTAACCTTTCAATTTCTGAGTTAATAATGTTTGCCCATTACTAGTAAGTTGGTTTTATAATCATTCAATTTACAAAAATATGCTAAGAATCATGTGGGGATGTCGTCAACACATGTAGCAAAGGAGTTGAGAGAATTTGACGTGATGGAGGGCGTGAAGGGATCGAAGAAAAAGTATAACTGAGTGCTGTCTAAAAAGAAATAAAAGCTTAGATTGTGCTTGGCAATTACATCGGCGAGAGGGAGAGCATAAACAGTGAAAAGTGCTGTACTAAACGTAGATCCGTGAGCTACCCCATATCTTAGAGCCTTCTCGGATGATCACAGTGCATTCACATAAATATTCTGGTATTTTCCACTTAGATAGTCCCGAACCATTGCAAAGCAGCTCCAGTGAGTCCAAGGCGTGAGCAACGAGACGCCTTCAAGAAGGATATAGTGATCAAAAGTATCAAAGGCTGCCGACATTTCGAGCGAAACAAATTACTATTTTCAGCGGTTGAAGTTGTTAAATAATTTCACTTTAGTATTTTTCGTACTTATATTTTTGATTATCCAATGCATTCACTGAGCAATCTAGTTTCAATGTGAAATATAATCTAGGGTATACAACTACAGCATATCCCAAAATTATGCATGTCAGCATAACCATTTTATTCTTAAGTGTTGATACAAACCTTATTTATTAGCACTGTCTCGATCCGATGGAGTCTATGTCTTTTTCCGGTGATCACAGTAATAGCATTTAACTTTAGGTTGTTATCTTTAACCTGTTAAACGTAGCTGTCTCCTCTATGCTAATGTGAATGTTAGTGGTGCTCTAAAAACAGATAGGGCTGGGAGCTCTGCGACTAATAAAGATGGTTCCCATGTTTCTTTCCTAAACGAAAATAGGTTGCAGCGTTGAGCCACAGGACAGATGGCCTACGGTCAATTTGAATTTTTAAATCTCAGTTGTGGGAAACTTAAGCACGTGCTTACTACAATGGTTCAATAATTTTGAAGGTTGACATCATTAGCTGTTCATGAATTTTGAAGATTACCATTCATGTATTCACAATATTTGGATTCACGACTTGAAAAATCTATTTCAAGTCATTCACAGTTATTCAACTACTACGGCGTCAATAAGCGGAGCAGCTATGAAATTTTTGCTACGGTACTGTGACATTTGAAGCGATGCTTATGTACATCTACAAAACTTTGGGAAATATATTTTAAGTTAATTGTTTAGCATTCAAGGATTATAAACTATGATATTCGGCTTTACGCAAAAAGACTTTTAGGTGTTCGTTTTAGGGATTTAGGATATATTCTTGCGTGCTTAGGTTGCAGGCTTAGGGTTCGAGATTTTGAGGAAGGGGTTTGGAGACGCCGGCTACCATGTTGCACTCCCTGCTATGGTCGCAATGTCTATTGATGACACATTCGTGTGTCCGTGATAGTAGCTTTGGTCTCACATTAGTCACAAGCCCTTTAGACCGAGTTGCACTGTTGCACTGTGAGCAGTGCTAGATCTAGAAGGCAGAAGGTGTTGGTCTCTTGCTATGTAGACGGGTAGTGAAATGGACCAATATTTACACAGCTAATCCGACCGTCGTGAACTACGAAATCGGGTCCGTTTCTCACTCAATGACCCGCCGCAACGTTCTTGTGGAATAAGAACTATGAGTGTGCGCTATAGTTTTTATGAATTGCGGGTCCTGCCCCTTTAGTTAGAATCTTTAGGATCATGTTCCTAACTGAAAACCATACCTCCGCGTCTGCTGGTTTGCTTGGGCTGGTGCTGTGTAGCTGCGACTGTTTGCAACTTTTGAAAGAACGCTGCTGAGAAAAGACTATTTTCAATTTAAATGGTTTCTATTAATTGCTTGTTGCTATGAAACGGTATTCTGAGCGTGCCAGCGTTTATTTCTGCTCTGCTGCCTTTATTCTGACTTTTGTCCCCTTTCTTACGCAGCCATGCTTTCTTCTCAGCTGCTCTCAGCTGCTTGAGATGGCGTCTCCTGGCTTCCGTAATTGTATCGAACGCCGATCTGGCCTTCAGTGCGCACATAAAAGACGTTTAAGCTTAATGCCTATTTAGCGGCTACCCGATGTAACTGTCAGAGATAGAAACAAGCAAGCATGGGTTTGCAGCACCAGCTCAATCATTATCTGCCGCCTGTCGGAAAGTGGCGACTATCTTTTGCTAGAACTTTGCTTGTAAATTAAAACTACATTCAGGATTACAGATTGTTAAGACCTTTTATTGCAAGCCTATTAGGTAATTTAGTTCATGGTATCTCTTTTTGAAACTCCTAAAACCATAATGACCCAAGTTAATGTCATGCAGGAGAGTTCTATGGCACACACTATTGCTAAGCCTCTTACGGGTGCATTCGAGAGCCAAAACACTTCATCTTACCCAAAAAAGAGAAAGTGAAAAGCAGAGATGAGTTAATGGGGAAGTTGAGTTGAAGATTATCCCGAAAGTTGCATCTCAGGATAGCTGGTAAGTATGCACCATTGTTGTGAGCTGAATATGTGCCTTATTGGGAGTTGAGAGTAGATTCTGTTTCATAAGAATTGTGGAAGTGAGCTCCAATGTCTAGGACCTGCAGGGCAAAGGCTTTTTCTTCCGATATCTTTAATCGAAGAAAAAGAGTTTGTAATTTGTTATGTATAGATGGCCTGAGGGAAAGATTAGGCTGAAGCTGGATAAGTAGTCCATCGAGGTGTGAATTGGCCAAGCTGTACTAGCAAGACTGTCCCCATTTCGAGCCGCTGCATTATACAGCTGCTCAAGTCCAAAGATTTGCTCGTAAAGATGCAATTGTATTCGATGGAATTATGTGAGCGCAAACGGCTACCTAAATAGACGGCTCTATGGTATGCACGTAAGTTAATGGCATGGAATATAAGTAAAGTGTACAATCTCTAGGAAATAGTTTGGATGGATGACTCACATAACGCATTTATTCTGCAAACAAGTCTAATATTAGTTCATGCCGGACCATTAAAATGAGCAACCGTTACTAATGAGGTCTTAAGATTTTATATGACATTAGCATTAACAGTTCACGAGTAGTCTAACGATATAATTGATTAGGAAGCTTTTTCTTAATCAAACTTGCTTCTCAAGTCTTAGTAGAAAAGCCGGGCATTGATGAACTTTAAATATGTGTTCAATCGAAAGACATCTGGCCATTCTCGTCGTGTTCGCCTAAATATAGGAGGCACCTAAATACTCACGGAAAATCCTGGAAAAAGCTGCTTCTACATATTTTGCATGAATATGCAGTTCGATAATTAAAGAAAACTCATTGAAGGTTATAGCCACACGTTAGCTTAACCGCAAAAGTCACCGACCAAAGGAACGTCACTAAGACTGACTGCAACGGCCAAGCACTTCATTTATATTCGTTAAACAGATAGATAACGAGCACGGCATTTCCAAATCACTATTTCACAATTTCATGCACTATTCATTGCTCAATGACAAAAATATGGGAATATGTTGGAGATACTTACGTAAACTTTTAAATATCTCATCCCTTTTAATCGCTACGTAACACTTGTCACAGTTATACCATATAGTACTAATGCCAGTTTGGCACAAGTGAATAGAAATATTGGTATTTAAGTTGTGACCCGCGATGGCCCTTTAGGTAAGTCGGTTTCTTTTCACGACCTCGATCGTGAGATTGTGGGTTCGAATCCTCTGGTGGGTAATCCTATATAGCTGCGGCAAGCGGTGTTTACAACCATTAAAGCTCTTCTGTTGCTATACAAAGGAGGCTTTTAAATCAGCTAGCATTTTGTGCACGTATTTAAAACTATAGCCCGTCCTTTAGTCGACCAAACCTCTCTAAAAGTAAGGTATTTTGAATAGAGTTATCCAGTTCGACATCTTTTGTTGTGTTGGACACGATTGAGCATTAGTAGGTGCATGATTGAGGCCTCCGATATAGTACTTTGAAGCGTCCTCGTACTGATGAGGCTATAGAACAAAGAGCTCTGCAAAATATAACGGACTAGCTATTGTCGTATGGGTGTTCTTGATTTTAGTCGCACATTTTTACTAGCTATTGTGGTATGGGTATTCTTGATTTTAATCGTACATTTATACTTCCTTCTTTCCATGTATTATCAGAGAAGCATCTACCTAACAGCCATCATGGCGCTTAGGGGTGCCAGCTTCGTGTGCATCCGTCAGGCGTCTGCAAAAACTAGCCACATTCCCGTTGGCTGTGCTTAAGGCGAGCGGGTTTTATTCAGAGCTCACTTAAGTTTACTATTAAAACTATTAATCCACCGTATAATTTCTTCACTATATGAAAATATGAAATTTTAATCAGTAACGTGTTGGTTCACTCTAATGATTTAGCTCCAAGTTCGTGCTACAATCCGATTTTGGAATTGCTTCACCAAATTATCCGCCGTCGCAGTAATTACTATACAGCGAACAAACAATTTGTTCAAGTTGCTGAAAATGCTGGCAAGCTAGCATGGATTTCTTATTGCCTTTAGTTTTACAAATACAAATGAATATCTTGCGCCAATTCTTTTCTCTGTCTGTGAGCAGAGCTGTATACCTGGGAGGCATTGATCAGTGTATCGTTGGACGTTCTCATTACCCCATGAACACTGATTGCTTAAATATTTTAAGCTGAAAGTGCAATAGTGGTTCCGTCAAGTCAGGCCACCCTAGAAAATTAAGCCCGTGGTTCAAATTCAAGAAATCTTTAGATTATTTGCCATGACAAAACATTAAATAAGACTTACCCCACATAAAAAAAGCTACTTGTAGTCCGGCGTATCTCACTGCGTTGGTCTGAAAACACGATTGAGCACAATCAGCAACGTAAAATATACACGAGTTGTTCGTTACGTTTAATACAAGTTGCTTGAAAATCTGCCAGTCATAAATATGCCAGATTATTAGCATTCAGAAGACCCATTGCAGCTCATTGCGACTTTAATGGACTCTACAATTAATACTAGAGGAGTGCATGAGGAATTACCGATGTTGTGAAAGCATTAGATTGTGCCTAACTTCCGAGTTCACGATTTGAGATTACCCGCCTTTTTCGTGACCGGATTTAATTCCACAAAGGCGAAAGACGACCAAATCACCATTTCGTTGTCTGTTATATTTTTTCTTGAGCTTAGTTCGCCGCAACTGGTTTTTATAAAGGGGTGACGTATAAACTGACCCTCGACCTGGAAGGTATGCCGAAATCTCTGGGCTGTCGGTTCTTAGCTCCACGGATTAAGGAACTATTACTAAGCAAATTCCTCGGATGCTCAGCAAAGGCCGAAACAAATTGGCCAATTCGTGCTCGAGCTCATGCACCTGTTAATTTGCAAGCAGACGCGTACATTTACAGAAGAGAATATTTGGGCTAACTGTTTAAACAATTAAAGAGGCAAGAGAGACCCTTGGAGTCACTTTGGAGCAAAGCTTACTAATTTCCGACTTACGTAAGGTCTAATTATAACAATAGGGCAGTCTCTTTAAAAATTAGAAATTTCTTTCCTTGCGGGAGCTATTACTGCTTATTACCGCTACGGATTTAAGCAAGTAAATTATGCTTCAAGACGAGAAAAAGCTGGAAGTCATTTGAACATAGATGTAGCCAAGGCTTGGCCTCGTGACTAGATCACAAAACAGCAGAATGTAGATTGGAAATGATAGGAAGCATTACAAATCTCACAAGCATGCGGTACATTGAGGCTCTCTTGGTGAGCGGTAGCCATTGACATCTACAACTTGAGACTCTCCACTGATTTTAGAATAATAACACTGGTGAAATTTACCAGAGACGCCCTGAACACAGACAAATACATACTGAATACATAGAAAGATTTTAGCAGAGCCAGCTGAGTGACATAACATCCCGAACAATGAATGACTTTGATTTTAAAATGTAAAGTCAGCAGAGTGCAAGCCACTAAATAGTTTGCTCATCTCTACCTATATGTGACTATTCTCTTCGTATGCTGTGCCGATTAATACTTCTATAAACACATGTATTTGCTCGCAGGCAACACTTGTTTGTCCCACATTTGCAAAACGTATGAAATCATCCAGATTTAGAGATAGATATATATACGGCTAAATGTATACATATATACATATATATATATATACATAATTAATTTATATAGCGCACCAAGATAACTTAATCTCTATTCAGGCGCTTCACATATGCCTCGAGGCTCGAGCCCACGACCTCAGTCAGACCTAGATCGGGGCTAGCACCTTAGCCGCTAGACCAAACCAGCTCGGCAAAAATATAATTCATTTATATAGCGCCCCAAGATAACTTCATTTCTATTCAGGCGCTTCATATATACCTCGGGGCTCGAGCCCACGACGTCAGTCAGACCTTGGTCGGGGCGAGCACCTTAACCACTAGACCAAACAAGTTTATATCTATCTACCTATATATCTTTAGCTATCTATATATATATATATATATATATATATATATATATATATATATATATATATATATATGTATATATATATATATATATATATATATAGTGCTTATACAAACACATCAGCTATATAAGTGAAAGCCAGTAACGTTCTTGGGGCAATCGCATCCGCAAGATATATATATATATATATTGCCATTATATATATATATATATTGCCATTATATATATATATATATATATATCTCGCCAATGTGATTGCCAAGAACAGTACAGGTTTTCACTTCTATGCAGATGGCACTTGGTTATACCTTTGCTTTGATACCTCACAAACCTCCAGCACATAAAATTATCTCAACTCCTCCATTGCTGCATGTATTTAGAAAGTACGAACATGAATGGCAGCCAACTTTCTTAAATTGAATGATGTCAAACTACTTACTAGTTATGGATGAACCAAAAGTGATTCAGAAATTGGAAAGGTTAACCTTCACAACCTGCTTTGACAGCATACGTCCTGATGAATCTAACCATAACTCAAGTTTCATTTTGTAAAGTTAATCTTTCACCAGACAACCACACCAGTTCCACAGTCAAGTCACCATACTTTAAACTAGGTAGCATTGTTGAAATTTGGGCTTAGACAAGAGTACCACATCTAAGTTAGTCCATGCATTTGTGACACTCAACCTTTACTTCTGTAGCTCATAGCTTACCGGTCTACCGGCCTGTGTACTCAGGTGCATACAGCTGGTGAAAAACTCTGCAGCCCAGTTTGTCTGTCGTGAGCAGCGCAGTTGCCACAAGACACCACTTCTCGCCAACCTGCACCGGCTACCAGTCAAGCAACGCATCGATTTGAAGGTTTTGGCACTCACTTTTAATTCCCTTCATTCTTTGGCTTCAGCCTACCCATGAGATCTACTTACTCCTCCACCAAGCTAAGCATGCTACCACCTTGCTAAGCATCCTACCACCTACAGTTTGGAATCAAAGTGTTTACTTTGTACAAACCTCAATTTTTGTGGAGACTGTGCCTTTAGTTCGTATGCTCTCAAAGCCTGGAACTCACTCTCAACTTGGGTCACGACATCTCCTGCCTTGACCGCAGTAAAAAGAAATATTAAAAGCGTGCCTATTTATGACAGCATTTAGTGGGTCCCTGTAATTCTTCCTTGGTGTGGTTATGGGTGCTGACACTGTGAAAGCTGCCTCTAACCACACTTGCATGCTGACCCTGTGCATGTCACCCTTAAACCATGTTATTCTCGTTGTTTATTGAGCATGCTACCACTGACCATTCGAATGTGTTTCCTTTTCAGCAAACGTATAGCACCTAGAGAGCAATTTAGTTCTCTGAGGGCATGCAAAAGTACTCTGTACGACCTGACATCGGGCTGGGTAGGACGACCGAGCAATAAGCCTGCTTGCTCTAACACCAAGCACTTTGTTCCCCAAACCAAGCCAGCCAAGCCCAGCCCAGTTTACACACTCTAGACCACTGCCAACGTCGAGGGATGGAGCCCTTTCTCCCGTCGTACTCCTTCGGCAGCTCTTGTACTCCATGCAAGCATTGTTTTTCCACTGTCGAGACATTTTTCGTATTGGACGCCCCCCCCCCGACAGCTAGTGGCAGTTTGTGGTAGATGGTTGTTCAACAGATGCTGTCAATGCATGGATTTGATTAGGACTGCAGACTCATCTGCCGAGTCATCGTCTACCCTTCCACAGCTCAAGAGCCTATGGCTGCTTAGGCAGTCTGAGCCATCATATGGTCTCTGCCCAGTGCTGGCAGGTTGCAGAGTCATGTTCCCTCACAGGGCACTTTATCAGGTGCATTATATTTGTGCGCGCGAGCGTGTGTGTGTGTGTGTGTGTGTGTGTGTGTGTGTGTGTGTGTGTGTGTGTGTGTGTGTGTGTGTGTGTGTGTATGTGCATTAACCAAGGAAACTTAAGAAACTGGCGATCATGTCTTCCTTACTTTTTTGAGCAATCCTACGTGATTTAGAGTGGATTCTAAGAGTCGATAATTTTAACAATGAGTATATTTGTATCTATACAGCCTCCACTTTGGTGTCAGTTAAAGTTATACCATACAGCATTCCCTAACCATCTGCTAAGATTATTAAAGAGGTTTCTGGTCTTCAGATCAACTGTTGCTGCATGATGTTTTGTTAGCATCAAATCTGCGGCTTGAATTCTCTAAATATAGTATATTGCATATTAATTAAAATCTATAGCGGTGCCTACGATATTTTTTAGAAGTTTAGGAGAACGTCAGCTAGAGGTATAGGGTATTTCGCAGGATTCTTGCTTGAGGGAGTAGAAGTGCCTTAACAGCCTGCTCACAGAGATTGCTCCATCGGTAGAGCTTCTCAGATAGAGTGCTATTTGCTCGTATGATAACGACAACATACGCAGTAAATGTAATTTGCATGGCGCCCTAAGAGAACTTATTCTCTATTCACGTGCTCCATATATGCCATGAGGCTCTAGCCCACGACCTCGGTCATCAACTACATTCACATTATCCTTTGGTCGAGGAGAGGTCTTTAAAAATGAGATAAACCAGAAGAGTAATTAAACTATTAATTGTTTATCAGACTCCGACAGGTTGATTATGATAACACATTTAAATTAGGTGCAACACAGGCAATAATAATACATACTGAGAGAAAGATAACATGGTGCAGCAATGCTGCTTGTCGCTTTTCAGGACAGTCAAACTGGTGCCCACAAAGAAGGTCAAAAAACACCACCCGGGTACAGAGTAATTCAGCTGTGGCTAGGTCCTAGCAAAGTATGACTTAACCAAAATGCAGCATCACCTACTTTCGGCTTCAACAAGGATTAGCAAGGCCAAGGCCGTGTGCTTCCCTAGCAAGCTGCCGTAGCTGCTTCCTGCACCCATAGCAAGGTTTGTCGTCTGGCCAATACTCCTTTAGGCCGTTTCGTAATTTAATCGGGGATATGGGCAATTTACTAATCCGAAACTCAACCCTAATTTACTACTGATCTACATATTAGCTGGCTTACGTGCTCTCGAAAACCACTTAGCATACTACAAGCTGGCCGGATCCTAATAGTATGAAAAAAAGGCAATACTAGCAATATAATTATATACTTCCAAGGCAAACGTTTGAACATGACTATATTTTTCAGTGTACATACCATTACGTTTTGACTTGCCAAATGAGCCCAGTTCTCGGGAAACATAGATCTCTCTCCTCGATAGATTTTAAAAATGTGTTTTCTGCAATACATTTTGAATGTTAGGTCAACTTCATCACCACAGTTAAATAAGGATCAATGCAGATCTTGAGCAATCGAATAACGATTTAATTCAATAGCTTCTAATCGTAAAAAATAAAGTGCATCTCATAGAAATTTTAGTGAAATGTTGGTATGTTATCAAAAACTTGAAGCCGAGTGTATACTATCCAGAAAAAAAGTCTTGGTCAAAAAGTATTTCAGTAAATCCTTTTTGTGATTAAATTTGTATTACCTTGCTACGCTTTCAATTTGAATTTGATTTTTCAGAATGAGGTGCATATCGCTCGTATCTTATGCCATAGTTGACCAGCTTTATTCACTAATGACACTTCATTTCAATAATAGCACTTTAATTCATCATAGAATAGCGATAGTTTAAGTGACTATACATAGCTTTGGTTGTTTCGGTGACTTGCTTCATATCAGAAGGAGCTATGTTTGAATGCTAAGGTGTGTATGAAACTCGGTACTCCGGCTGCAACGGTAGACCAGTCAGGTCGTCGATACACCTTCGAATGTTGCGAAAATCCAGCACCTAAGTAGAATCTGCTCCTTACTGCAATTCATTCAATGTGAAGTTTGCTTCTGTATCTATAGAGCGATGCCTTTGCTCATGAGAAAATGCACCCGTATTCATTTCCACTGGCATAACGTGGAGGGAATAGTTTTTATTCCATTCTTCATTAGTTTTAGGAATTGAATTCATATTTATGTCACCTCTTCTGCCGGAATTGCAATGCCTAGGCTTACATAAATCTTCAGATGTCACAAAGCCACCGTGCTTAAAATATTTCCTAGTTTCCCGAACTGAAATTTCAGTCATCTTCGGTGAAGCTTGTGTTGAGACCAGTTTCAAGATTGTACTAAAGCTAGCTTCACATTTAATATGCCAGATCTTGAAAAAACAACCCAATCGCTATGGAGTAATCTAGTCTTACTAAAAACTTAAAGAATCGTCTTCGAATATGTTACTAAAAGTTTCCATCTCATTTAGCTATTTAGTATAGTGAGAGGTGTTATTGTCTTGTTTTGATACTTATTGCTCAGCAAATATAGTACTGCAGTTGCAAAACATCATTGTGAACTTTATAGTATCCTCACTGCAAGTCTTTGGGTTTTGATTAATTAAACATAGATCATAAAATCTCGTAAGCCAATCTCATATTTTGAAGGTTTTGTACACATTTTCTCTAAGGCGAACTGAATTCTGCAAAGCAGCTGCTTATTTCAGCATCCTGCTGCTCAATTTGGCATTCCAGGCTTTGAGAAAGGCAGGTCAGCAGAACCCTGGACGTCATGAAAGAGTTTTTTGCGTGCCACTGCTATTGCTCCATAGGTTAGCTCTTTTCGATTGTAAAATAGCCTGCTGTATTCAATTGTTATGGTCCTTTAATGCCCATCAACGGATGCTCATCGTTGCTGCTGTGTGGGCAAGCAACCAGCATAATTAACGTGGTCAGAGGCGACATGTGCAGGGTTGGCACCAAAGATGTCAGTACGTTTAAGCACACTAAGAAAGCATCATATTGACTCACTAAATGCTGTGACAAATATACATTTTTATCTTATTTTTGAACATCGTCCTGTCACAGGATGTCATAACATCAGTCATAGCTAGTTTCTAGGCTCTTGGAGAATGGGATCTACAGAAATTGTCTCAAAAAGATCTGATCTTCCTACGAGAGGTAGGTAAACAGTCCGATTCAGATAAACTGAAGGTAGAATACCTATCTTGGTTGGTAACGGTATTTAATAGCTGGAGCCGAAAAAATAAATTGACTTAAAAGTAATTAAAATAAATTTGTTTGACTGGGGAGCCGGTGCAAGTCGGCGAGTTGTGGTGTGACATGGCAACTGCGACTCTCGGTACAGATAAGCCTAGTTGAGCAGTTTTTTGTACCCACCACGTGGGTTCGATTACAGAGGCTAGTAAGCCAAGAAACAGCGAGCTGCATATGTCAAGACTTGATGTCACAAAAGCTAGGACCGATTTAGTGGTAATGTCACCATCTAAGCCCGCCTGAACTTGAGCAGTTTTATGAAGAAGAAAGTGAGACATAACTATTAAGCTTGACTATAAAGAGCATAACTATTAAGCTTATTTAGTCGTTTTATGCAAGGTCAATTCGTTACAGGAAGCTCATATTTTGTGCAAACTCAATAGGAGATATGCCGGTATAGCAATTTCGTGGATGAGGTTTTCCCATTTCTGAATCACACTTGGTTCGCCCGTAACTACTAAGTCGATTCTATCGCCATTCAATTTAAGAAGGGTTGCCACTCTCGATGTGCTGAAGTCCTCAGTAAATGAAAAAATGGAGTTGAGAGAACTCAAGGTACAGGACGGCTGAGTGGAATGAAAGCAAAGTCACAGCTGAGTGTCATCTGCAAAAAAGTGAAAGTTTTGATAGTGCCTGGGAGTCACATCGAGAAGAGGGAGAGTAAAAACCATAAAAATAAGCGGAATGAGCACTGAGCTCTGACGGAATCCGTACTTTGGTGACTCCTGGAATGATCTTTGTCCGATTACATAAATGCTCTGGAGTCTTTCACTGAGATAGGATAAATTACTGTAGTGCTGGGCCGTCGATGCCCACGCGAGATGAGAGACGCTCGAGAAGGACTTGGAGATTGATAATGTCAAAAAAGCCAGAAGATCTAACAAAACAAGCAGAGGGGGTCGACTTAAGTGAGTATTCCTGTGAAAATCGATATGGATAGTAAGCAACGCTGACTGTGCAGTGTACTTATCTCTAAAATTAGACTAGAACTTACTAGTTTGTTTGGAGTTTCAATATAGGAGTTCAGCTGGTCTGCCACAATTTGTTCAACTGTCTTAGCTAGAAACGGTAAAAGTGATGTTTTGTGGAATTTAGTCAAGTTTCCAAGCTAGTCGTTTCAATAGAGCATTTCAGATATGTGCTGGGACTTGACCTGAGGCTAAGAACATGTTTTAATATTAGTTCTAACGATTCATAATAAAGCTGCAATAAATTGGGAATATTCGGGCGTTTTTGCCGACAAATGAATCATATATAAGCAGGTCCTAGAACTTTTGACACCCACCCCAGCCGTTGGTACATCAAGAATCGCAGTTATTCTTCCCTGTTTCCTGATTCAGCCAAGTGACCTTTCATATGCCGTTGCTGATACTGTACACGTTATAGATATGCGAATTTTAGAAAGTCCTGCTGTATAGATACATAAATAATTATTAGGCTAATGGGCAACTACGATTTTTAAATATTGAAGCGTCTAAATGATTTATATTTTCTTTTTCACCGTGTTTGGATCGAAGATGTTATATGCACCTAATAGGATTCGGAAGGGTTCTTTTGCCGGCCAATTATGATTGCGTTGATGTATTAGAATAGTAAATTAGACGGTTACTTTATTTCACAGCTCGTCTAGAAAAAATTTAGGAAGACCTAAGACATTAATCAACGTATGGGAATTAGCAGCACTTTATGCATTAGTGAACTCACCTATACCAGCACTGGACACACCCATAGCTGCAGCACTACACTCACAAATAGCAGATGCACTGGAATCACCTATAGAAGATGTAATGAACTCACCAATAGCAATTGCACTGGACTCACCCTTAGCAGCTCATTCACACTAACACATATTGCAACAGCACCGGACTTACATATAGCAGCAGCACGGGGCTCACCCAAAGCAGCAGCACTTGACTTACCTATAGCAGATGCAGGCTCGATAGATGTACACTGCAGCCAAGAGCACAGTGATGCCGGTTATGCCGACCCAAATATCTAAAAAAGCCACCACTGAGCATGAATTTTTTCTAAGGCTATTGAAACTTTCGCTTACGGAAAGTGGCAACATAAATTATTTCTCTACATTGCAAAATGTTAGGTAAGCTTATTCAATAGGGTGACTCTTCATTTTATTCTATGCTTGTATTCATGTGGGAGAATTTAATTGCTGGAATGCTAGTGCTCCATCAATTAAAATTCCCGTTTATTTATTATGGAGTTTTTCACTTATCCAAACCTGAAAGGCGGATTGAGTTTTTAGTTAGCAACTAGCTGCAGTTAGTATGGCTTACTTGAATGCAGAATAACTCGGAAATAGCAGGCTGTTACTGTTTTCGGTAAGGATGAAGATATAAGCACTGCAAGGGCATACCAATCCTTCATCAAAAGACTTTTATAAAAAAAAATTAAATACATTTCTTACCATGTGTGATGACTTAGTTATCTACATGTGGCTTCGATCACATCATTCGTAAATTTGTAATGATAATAAATCCGATTTAAATTTGTAGCACTTACTCAACAGCATTATAATACTTATTTCTTTGTTTACTAGGATTTGAAAGTTTATTATGCGTTTTTCCTCAGATATGCTTAGTTGTAGTGCTATTTCAAAATTGAACTGATAAGGCAATAATAAAAATGTACTGTCGTAGTATATCTTGAGCAGGGAGGTCGAGTGGAGGGAGAGAGAGGGGGAGAGAGAGAGAGAGAGAGGAGGATGAGGAGAGAGAGAGAGAGACAGAGAGAGAGAGAGAGTGTGTGTGTGTGTATGCGGGCGGGGGCGTGAGAAGGAGCTTTCCATTCCCAGAAGTCCGTCAAGACATTGGATTATGTGGCTTTACATAATATTCGCTTAGAAAGCTCTCCTTTTAAACATGGTTTAAGGCAATACAGTTGCAATTTTGAAATATTGTAATGAAATGCAATTTTCATGTAGGTCTGGGCCAAGGAATTCAGGCAAAATGCCTATTGAGATAACTTATAATTGTGCTATCCTTTAGTAATTACCATCATGCGAAACATGGATTACGAACTTCGAGTCATAGGGCAACGTCTTTATATCCTTGATTCGTTTTACCAATTATTCATATCTCTAATACGATCTAACAGCAGCAGATAGTGATATTTTTGAAAAACGATGAAATTCAATCCTGATATTTATAAACAAGATTCCTGTAGCAGCTGTACTATGCACTTAATAAGACAGAGATAATGGGGATAGACTGAAGTGCGAAATTAACACATTCAGGAGTTTCGATATGATATTAATGTGTGAGTTAGTGATTAAATATCAAATAAATATTGAAACAATTTAAGCAAGATGACATTTGAAAATTTTGCTGCTGAAACAGGTAAGCTATACAAATAAGTCGTGTCTATGAAAATGCATAACTATATGAAACAGCTTTTGAATAGATACAATTAAAAAATTGGTGATTGTAAAATAATTCGTGAATGTCTGAGAAAATAACGTGTTTGCACGCATAATATATATACATAGAAAATCATGATTGCTGAACAGCCATAGTGACTTACTGCTTGCAACTCGGAGCCATTTTTCTAGGTGTTTTAGATAATCCTTGGCCAGGAAAGCAATCAGGGGACCAATATAGTCCTGAAAAGTGCCTATGCTTTCAGCCGCCTTTTGTAGGTCATCAATTTGTGTCCATATGGCAAAGACGACCATCAGTGCTATCTAAAACGCTCACGACATGTGATCGCAAACTTATTTTTGATAAACTTCTCAAAGCAAGTGCTTGCAACTTACTATTTTTTGCAAACAGCTGGCATATGTAAAGAGCCCGAATAAAGATTAAGTTCTCTTGTTAAGCTACACAAATTAATTATGTCGTGGGCTCGAGCCCCGAGGCATATGTAAAGAGCCCGAATAAAGATTAAGTTCTCTTGTTAAGCTACACAAATTAATTATGTCAATATATTATTATTACCTTGGCTATGTTCCTATGCTACATGAAAATGTATTTAAGATTTATCTTCGGTCCTGGGTTCATTCTACTCATTTTCTCCAGCTTATCTACTAACCTTCTGTGCTCTTTTAGTGTGTACTCTTACTATTCACTCCTCTGCTTCTATCGTCTTTCGTTACTTTAAGCACAGTGGGAATATTTAGGCAATCTGCCCTTCCGTTTAAGTGCACCATAACTATGTGTTTGGCTAATGGCTACTGTCACTAAGGGAATTACTGTACATCTGTTACGTCTCAGTAGATCAATGGGAATTCTCAGCTCTCCATTCATTCACCGCAATGAGGTTTTTTTTCATGCTTAGAGTGTTTCCTCTGCATTATGTAGAGAATCTCTCATATGAAATGCCGTAAGAATTATCGGCCCTGAGATTATCTCTGTGTGACTGAGTACTTCCGTAACTATAATACTCGTCTGTTTCAGAAATTCCGTGGAGGCATGGTAGTGGGTGAATGTGATAAACACTTCTATTCATTATTTTGAAGTTTGAAATTGCAGCGATTGTGCTTCACTTCTCTTACATCGTTACACATGAAACCTAGTTTATTTACCATCAATCGGATGAAGACGGCCACTAAAAGCCAAATAGGACAACAATTCACTGCCATAAACATTCGCACGTCAGGGAATCTATTGCCTGAGCAGTACACCATAGTTCGATCCCTGCAATGGTGGACAACTGAATGCAGTACAAACTGCCGAATAATTCATTTTATATCTCCCTAAGAGAACTTAATCTCTATTCACGCGCTTTCGCATTTGACACGAGGCTTGAGCCCGTGACCTCGGCAAACTCTCGGTCGAGGCGAGCAAACGAATGAAGTTGAGCGATAAATAGCAACGGAAGAGGTTACAGTGACTGGCAAATGTCGAAATAATCCCCTTCAGCTCTCTGGGCTGACTGTGCTCTTGCTTCATCCCTAGTGGCTAACTATAGTAATACCTGCATCCGTACCCCAAGAACAGCAGGTGGCTAACTAAAACTATCTCTGAGAAAAATTCACGAAAATTGTCTTTAAATTAACTACAGACATTGTATTCCCTAATCGACAGTGATCCAACATCCAACCAAACAAACTAGCACAGTAAATTCTACTTACTGCCTACAGGGTGACTACTAGTCCAAGCTTCTATGATAATAACAATAAATTTGTATTGCATATTTGGAAAAGGTAGTTTATCTCTAGGCACGTTAAATTTGCACCTAAAGGACACTTTTTATGCTCTAGTGATCTAAAGGTTATACCATTGAATTAAAGGATTTACACAAACTATTGTTGATATATTAACGACCAAGTTATCCGAGCATTAGCCAAGTCAGTAACTTGGAAGATATCGAGAACAGAAATCCAGGTTCTAAAAGTTATTCATTACTTCGGCATAAAAAAGCATATCCTCTGCATTGCTACAACTAACAATTTCGTAAGGGTTACAATGACTTCTCAATACACGTCCTGTCTATGGTAGTCAGCTTGGGTTGGTCTATCAGCTTGGGTTGGTCTATCTGCATATGCACGACTTTGTGTCCAAATTAGGATTTCCCAAAATTGCCAAATTAAATAAATTTCTCTTAGATCCACTATAAATCAACTATTAAAGAGACACTATGTAAATATTTTGAAATTGTATCTCTCAAAGTTGAGAATACACTGTAAAATAAATGACTTTCAGATTATTGCTCAAATTCCTTTGCTTACTGCTAACTCACCTGATCAGAGGTTTATTGCTAGCGAACGCTTAGTGAAGAACTTAAACGTCAGCTTTGAATAAGAAATACGGAACAGAACAGGAGAAAATACGATGCTCCCTCTACAGATACTTGGGCAAGCAGCTGACTTGCTATAAGCCTTTTCTGAGCGACTCATATTAATTTATTCAGAGGTACGATTGTCTGTCAAGACATGGTGCTTTATGCGAAAGTAACCATTTAGTTATTATAATAATTTTACTGGAAGCTGCGTAGAACGTCGTGTGAGCTGCCATTTTGAGGTTTCGAAACTAGTTACCTGGTAAGTCGCTGTAATTAGCATAGCGAATGTTGCTATCATCCGAGTAGGAAAGCGAAAATACGGCAGTGATTTGTAGGTAAAAAAATTCTTGATTTTCTTCATAAAGCCATCATGGTGTGATTCTTCTCTGCAAACACATACATACTTGATTTCATAAAAATTAAACATTATTTACTTAGTCTAGTAAATAATTCAGTGTATTTATATGCACTCTACAGTGGTACTGCATATATAGAATGTTAGTTGGTTTATTATAAAACTCGCAATTTCACCCTGCATTAGCTTACTAATAAACATTCACACGACGCAGCTAGCCAGTACTCTGAGCAAACAGGTGAGTTTTAGCAACTTTTTAAAAGTTTAAAGCATATTGAGCCTAATTCCGCCAGTCATGTCATTAGCTAGCTTTGAACTGTAAATACCAAATAAATTAAGTTCCAAAGTCTTTGAGGGTGGTGATAGGCACCGCCTAAGGATTAGAGTCAAGCAGTCTGCTGGTGAAATGCAAAACTTGTTAAGAATCATTTCGGGTAGGCAGACCTCTGCAATCGAAAGAAGAGAGCTCACCGTGAGTAACAGAGCATTGGATTAGATATGCTGCGAATTAAAGAAACATTATCTAACTGCAGTCAGCTGGGCGATATACGAACTAAACGTTAACCTGAAGGTAATTTTGTTCCAAATGAAAGTTTTTCTTGCACAGGAAGGAAGATTACCTAATAGTGATATCCATAATTGTTTTTACAGAAGTCGTTAATCAATCTACATGTTTGCCCACAATATCCTATTCCAAATGAGCTTGAATTCTTTCGATAGGACATTTTTGAAGGTTAGTTGAATAGACTGTGGAGCTAATATGAAAGACCATTTAAAAGTCATATTACAATAGGGTATATCCAGATTGCATGAAAGACGCTCTGACTCAGTTTTTAAATTACGAAGCTGAGTTATTTTTGGTGATTAGGCTTTACAAAGTTCAAATAATAAAGGTTTTCCCTGCAGTAATTCGCTTGCTTTAATTGTCTTCTAATTTGAGAGATAGTTAGCAGGGATAATGTTTTAAAATGTATATAGCAAACAATTTTAAGACTTTAAAAGGGATTTAGCGATTCTGGAAGGTGCTAGCGGATACAGATGGTCCAATAGAAGGAACCTACCCAAGTCAGCTTTCCTGAAAAGTCTATGCATTAGCCTGTTCTAGCACATTTGAATGCAAAAACTTGAAGCGCTGGGGTGAGATTTCACGAGTCAATGTGGTACATATACTCAGGGAGCTGGTTCATAGTTGTAAATCAAGGAATCAACAATCTGCTCATTCCAATGTTACTCTTAAGCTTCAAAAATAAAGTAAAACAGTTAATCTTGAGCTAGGTGCTAAAAAGACCAGTTGAAATTGATTTGCAAAAGCAACAGGGAGCTCATATCGTCAGCCTCTAGTCACCAGCTTGGGCACCAGAAGTTGCTTTGTTACCCACCCCATCGTCCTTTAACTCTTCGAGTTCCATCAACAACATTGTATCGCTTTTGAGAAACAATTTCTCATAAAATTACTGATTCAGTTGC
The DNA here is from genome assembly GCA_009760855.2 of Cristatella mucedo. Classification (NCBI taxonomy): domain Eukaryota; kingdom Metazoa; phylum Bryozoa; class Phylactolaemata; family Cristatellidae; genus Cristatella; species Cristatella mucedo. The sequence continues at coordinate 301,761 of WPIO01000180.1, forward strand.
AGAAAAACCATCTATAGGCTCGGAAGGTGCATCATACAAGTACTCACTCGTGCCATGGCAAAGGTGTGGGCCCAAGAAGCCGATGCACATATAGCACGTGATGCTTCTCTGCCAAAGGCTGCAACAACAATCCGTTAAGAAGAGTAAATAGAAGGGTGACTGGCATAAACACATGGATCAATTTTTATAGCTACTTTTGCAGCACAGATTCTTGCAGGTACTCTTCATTTACAAATAAATCTAGACTACCACTACTCCCGGCATGAATGACGACGGTAACCTCTAATTAATGGAAGCTCCCTTTCCTCCCGAGCCAAATATGTATCTCCGTCTGTAACTCCACAAAGTCATAAAGACCATGTGGGTGTTACGCAGGAGAGTTTAGTATAGCCTACTCACAGCCTAAGCGGCTTTTGGTACGCATTCGGTAGCCAACAGACTTCATCTCATGCAACGAAGAGAAAGTGGGAAGCATAGCAGAGTCAGAAGAGCAGTTGAGGTAGTGAGTAGCATAGAAGTAGCAGTTCCGGCCCGCTGAAAAGGATGTGCCATAGTCGGCAGTAGGAGAGTAGTTGTCGTTGCGTAAGAATTGTGGAAGCGAGTTCTACAGTCTAGGACCTGCAGAGCTAAAGCTTCTGTTGCCAACTGTCTTTAAGCTGAGCAATGGGACAGCTAATTTATTATCCACACAGGACTTGAGTTTGCGAACAGGCTGAAACTGATGCAGCAGTTCAGCTAGGTACGAAGGAGCTAAGCCGTGACCACCCTTGTGGGTCAGCTTAAAAACTTTGCTCTGTATCCTTTGCTCAACCACCAACCATCCTAGCTATTTCAGCAAAGAAGACACGTGCTCAAACCACTGGGACTTGAAGACTAGCCTTGCAGCCATATTCATTGTCCGATGTAGTGGCACAATGGCTTTCTTTGGCAGCCCAGCCAAGAGGGAATTACAATAATCAAGCCGAGACAGAACTAAAGAGCTAGTTAAATATTTTGCAAGCCACTGTGGGAGACAGCTCCTAAACTTGGATAGAAATCGGATGTGATGGCTAGCTGTAAAGGCAGTCTTCCGAATGAAGCTTTTGAAATTGAGGCAGTTGTCGAACACGACACCTAAATTTTGAGTAGGTGGTGATGGTTGCACAATAGTCTCACCTATAAGAACAGCTACGCATTTAAATCCAGCCACTTGCTTAGGGTGCCCTAAGAGCGGCATTTCATTTTTAACTATTAGACTGTATATCCGATACCAAATGATAATAACTAATTAACCAGCAATCTTAACGATCTTCATATCGTGAACTATATAAAAAACATACAGATGACTTTCATTTTATATCCTAACAGAATGTTTTACCAATAATTTATAATAATATAATAATAAAACACTTGATAAAGAGACCCCAGAGAAACCAATTTCTTTTTAGGCACTTTTAATCTGCTGAAAAAAAACAAGATCGTGTGGTTAGTGGTTATATGTTCAATATTAACAAAAACAACATGGTTAGGCGTGATATGCACAGGGTCAGCATGGAAGTGTGATTAGTGGTACAATGTGCAGTGTACTCAAGCATAAGCATATTGTTGACGTCTGCTTAATGAGCAGAATCATTTAGATAGTGGCAGAAGAGCTTTTGTAGCCTACAACTATCACCTAGGGTATTCTTCGAAGAATTTAAACCTGCAAGGCCTGAATCCTAGGCCTGAGTCCTACACCTGAATCCTAGACCTGAATCCTAGACCTGAATCCTAGACCTGAATCCTAGACCTGAATCCTAGGCCTGAATCCTAGACCTGAATCCTAGGCCTGAATTCTAGACCTGAATCCTAGACCTGAATCCTAGACCTGAATCCTAGACCTGAATCTTAGGCCTGAATCCTAGACCTGAATCCTAGACCAGAGTTGGTAAGTTCGATCAGAATTCTCAGAATCATTGCAGTATTTTTTAAAGTACGTAATTCTTCATCTAGTCCTAAAAGTCTCTAGTTCTCAACCTTCCCAATGTGGTGACTCTTTAAAATATTGGTATACATGTTGTGGCGACACAAAACTATAAAGTTACTGTGCGAGAAATGTGGAAATGCGTATTTTCCAATGGTCATAGGCGACCTCTTTGAAAGGGTCGTTTGATGGCCAAAGGGGTAGCGACCCACAGGTTGAGAACCGCAGATCCAGTTAATGATGCAAAGTATTTTGACCCACAAACACTGTTTTTGAGAGACAGAACCATTATCACAGAATAACTCTAGAATAATAACCCTGTATTAAACGAAATTCTACCTGCATATTTAATATATTTTACTTATATTGATTACATTTATATTTATACTTATATTATATTTTTCAAATATTTTACTCAGAAATTATGCATAATATAGCGGCACAATTAAAAAATTAACTAAGCAGAGATTATCTTTGTTCATTCACATTAATACTGCTGAGTATTCCACTGAGACAGCATTTGGGCCATTGCAGAACAGTGCCAGTGATGCCCAGGCTAGATCTGACCCGCTCACGAAGGACTTTGCGATCAACAGTATCAAAAGTAGCCGAAAGATCGAGTAAAACAAGCAGATAAACTCTACTCATGCCAGCATTCCTAACTAGATCACTGTACACCAAAAGCAATACTGATTCTTTGGAGTGATTATCTCTAAAGCCAGACTGGAACTTACTAGCAAGGCTTGAAGTTTCACTATCTCAGTTCAGCTGGTCTGCCAGGACTCGTTGCAACTTTTTTAGATAGGAACGGTAGAAGAGAGACTTAGCCGTCGTTGCTAAAGTTCTCTTGGTCTCGTGTCGCCGTATTGAGTAGTGGTCTGTCTTGATCTTTTATAAGATTGCTTGGAGCATGCATTACCTAGTCCTTATATTATAGATAAGCTATTAATAGCTAATTCCATTGTGTCTCACTTGTGAATTAGATTTCATTTATTGCAGGATGGCCTTAAAATCCCTGAGAGAGACGTTCTAGTTGTTTATGAAAACCTCGTAGCAGGTTCAAATCCTTTGGAATCCGTATCTTTAGCTCATATGCTCCCAAAGCCTGTAACTTCCTCACAACTTGCATCACAGCATCTCCGTACTTGAACACTTGAATAAAACAAAAACCGCATCTATTTATTACAACATGCAGCTGGTCTACGTGATTTGTCCTATAATAATAATAATAATAATTCACTTGATAAAGCGCCCTCAGAGAACTCAATCTCTCTCTAGGCGCTTTACATTTGCTGTAAAGTGAAATGCAGTTGAATGGTAAGTAAAATCATGCTTGAAAAACAAACGAAATGAATAATATGGTTAGGGGTGACATGCACAAGGTCAGCCTTATTTATAACAGCATTCAGTGGGTCTACGTGTTTTGTCCTATAGTGCTAATTCCTGCTGTCACTGTGCATGCTGCCTCTAGCAATGCTTGCCATCTGAATCTGTGCATGTCACTTCTAACCACGTTATGCTATTTGCAATTTAGTATGCTACCACTAACCTCTCGATCATACTTCCTTTGCAATGTATTATGGTTACTATGACGCCTATAGTGCAGATCAAGGCCGGGCTGGTGTCAGCCATACTTTATTAGGTCCACCCTGATGTAAGTGCTTTTGCCAGCTGGTGCTGTTTTTTGCTGGTTCTGGAGAACTGTGTCGTTCCCGCTTGTACCTGACGATTAAGGAAGATTCCAGCTACATCAAATTCAGAACCTTAAATAATAGTTTAGGTCTCTTGGGAATGGAAAAAATACCGTTATGTATGCAATAAGCACTTCTTTTATATCATACGAAAGTTGATAAGCCTAGTTTCAACTGCGAAACCTCAAGACGACGGGATTAGCCATAATTCTGTGATATTCGTGTGTTACTCGAATGCCTCCTAAGCACTGTCAACAAGTCTTCCAAATAGCGTATTATATACCAAACTTAAGATAATCTGTGTGAATCTACGCTGTCTTTTTCTATCAAAAGAATAAATGTTTAGATATTAATAGAAGAATAATAGGGCAACAAGGAAACACTTTTCTAAGGCTTTGCCTATAATCTTGCACTTCTTTATGTTTTACGACATTTCCTTTGACCTGCATATGATAATTCTCTTTCTTATTCCTTAAAAATCTATGCTGCCTTCAAAATACTATAAAACTTCATAAATCTAAAGATATACCTCGTGATATGCAACTCAATGAGTGCAACTGTAACTGGAAGATGCAAGTATAGGAGCCGTTCACGTTTCCTTAGTAGAAGTAATCTAGTAAGCTTAGTGTCATTGATGAGTGTGCTATTGACCGACTCGACGGATTTTTGGTTTAACTCTGCATCTCGGGTCAGAAATCTTTCTCGGCATCAAATAGTATTGCAGTTGAAGTCTCGGATACATTGATAGATCTAGGCCCATAAAGTTATTCCTCGGAGTCACACAGCCTTCAAAGCTGGCTGGTTCATGATTACCATCCGGCCAGATTTCGACAGTCGTTAGTAGTGCTTTCTCTGTCTCAAAACAATGCACGAGTCATTGTTAACTGCAGGTGCTCATGTAGTGGAATACCTGACTTCTCAAGTGTAATCCAAGCTGTCGCTTGCGAATGCAAATGATTGCGACGTAGAAAAACTTGGCAGTAAGGCCAGTAAGACAGATGAGGGCTGGCATGTTGTAGATCAAAGTGTTGTACTGAATCAGAGGCTAAAACGCAGAATAGAAGACACATTTTCCTGAAACCCAATAATAACAGAATAATTCACAGTCAAAGTTAAAAAATCAAAGTAGTAAAATGAGACATTCTAATTATTCAGCATTTCTATCGTACTCTGTATAAATTTATCGGTAACAATGGTTTCAATTGACGATATATAGCGAAATTTTGGTGTCAGACTTGAACAAAATCGAGCATATTGAATTAGGACATCGCACGCTGACATGAAACGAGCATTTGGACATCCTTAACAAAACATTTCCAAATACCTTTGCTGTCACATCGCATAACTTAAAGCGTAAGAGTTAGTAATAGTAGTAATAATAATAGCTCTGAAAAATTCATTTACTGAAACAGCCTCTTCATAAGATTTACATATGCATCCAGTATTATACTCTCGTAGGAGACATTATGCAGTTAGCTAAAGCAAGCTGCAAGTCAATCAAACGTACTGCACTTGCGGTACTAAAAATCAACGTGATGCTAACATCGTGCACTCTTGCACCGTGGGCAATGTCCTTCGACTAATTATCATTCAGAAACTGCTCAGTTTGCTCTGGTGGCCCAGTGTTTAAGGCGCTAAACTAGCTCGAGAATATAAGTCAAGATTATGGTATTTGATAACAAAGGTCGTGAGCTCAGGTCATGCGGTATATGTAAAGTACCTATATGGAGATTAGGTTCTCTTAAGGTACTAAAAAAGAATTACATTTTGTCTAAAAACTTTTATGCTTTCATTTCATCACATCTGAAGTGTCTAAAAATTAACTTACGTCTCTTAAGACGTAACACGTGAGTCATCTGATAATGCTTAACCTTATTTTATTCTTACTATGCTTGGCCATGCCTAATTTGGGTGGTCTACCTTTATTAATTGCTTTTTGAAGTATTCGCACCAATAGCCTCTCCACGCTTGAAGTAGTTACATTCAGAAACACTCGCATTTATAGTCAGCTGCTTATAATCCCAACCGTTGGTAAATTTACGGTCCAAATAGTGATTAAATCCGACGCGACTTAGGAAATAGATGTAAACCGAAAAGAATGTCGTAAGTTTAATTTGTGAACGTCGTGAATTCTAAAGTATGCGTGTTCCCTACGATGCATTCCGACACTTTCAGACATCGTTTCCTCCCTACTGTATGCGTATTGTCAAATCTGCTGACAGCTCATGGATTTTGAAAGTTTTCTTGGATGCATGTAAGTGTTTTTTTTTTTATTATACAAGACCGTGGACCAATTCATGGCTCCAAACTTTTTTAAGTCAAACCGTCGTAGATTTAGGGTATACTGTATCGCACATCAAAGTTTTCTTATTATCAGTGCTCCTGTTTGTATGGAAGCGTGACCAAACCGGAAATAAGCATCACCTTTTCGGACGACCCCAGAGTTCGATCGGAATCACCTTCGGCAGCGACAATATTGCCATTCATCTGACTGAAGGATTTTTAATCAAAAATAATTTCAAAAGTTAGTACACCTGATTTTTATATTGTCTCAAGATAGATTGTTGCTAAAATCAGACAATGAGTCAAAGGTTACAGCTCTAAGCAGGCTGACGTCCTTTCCTGTGTACAATGAATTTAGAAAAAGATGAGATTCCATGCACGGGCTTTTATCACGATTCAGCCTAGTATTTTTGTGAAATTTGGATGTTTATTATATTTTTCTCAAACGCACTACTTTCTAGTATTTCATGGGAACTTCAACCTGTATTTTGGACGGAATTTGTTTTAGTTCACCTAGTCTACTCTCGACGTTTTACAATCTCGCCTCACAATAGCCTCTTTAAAAGCTACCTTGACGTAACTTGAAGCAAATAATAATTTAAGTTATCATCTATAAAGGAGAGTACTTTATATAGTCATGGCTAGCGCAAAATAATTGTGGGATTTACAAAGCAAACAGTCTTCTGTAAGTAGAAAAATATCTCCTGCGTAAGACCGACTTAGTATGTGTAGCTTTGTTGTGCAACAGACGGATAAATTACGTACTATAAATTCACAATTACATACATTGATACTGTATCTTCTTAGACAGAACTGCAGGGGCGAGCTTGAAGTAGGTAAACAGAAAGGAGGAGCAAGGAATGGGTTTTGACGCCTAACCGCGAGTAAGGACCTCGGAACATTTGCCTCCTGACGATCGTAATGTACTATGTGCTGCACCGAGCTGCCAACGACAATGAAATGTTGATTTATTTACTTACATGGAGTGATTCGTAGGCAGAAGTGATTTGGCATTGAGTCACTATCCACAGGCCGTACGCCAACCTAAAATTAGTTTCGTATAAAAATAGCTTTCCCATTTTCCAAATAAAATGCTAGGTGAAAATATTTTAATGGCGTAAGCTATTGCAAAATTGATGGAATTAAGAGCAAAAAATCAGGCATACCTTGTAATAAGGCTTATGCACCACTAGGCGGCAGACAGGGTGAGTCCTTCCAGTTTCATAAAGATACTTATTGGTGCAATATATAAATCAATGTCGTCACAGTATTTTGGCTGTCGACCCACTATAAAGCTGATCAAATCTTAAGAGATTTTTGTCAAGATACGTTTCAAGTAGGTATTTTTTAGGTGGGTAGCAAGGTTTTCAGCACATAGGTATTTAGCAATGCTGCCTGTAAGTGTGCAATGTCTAATACTGTCATGCTTGTTGCGTTGTGCTTTTAATAAGTAACCATTCGGTCATGCTTCCCTTACTTCAAATTCTAAAGTGCCTAGACAGAGAATAAGTTCTCTAATGACACTGTGCAAATATATTGTTATTATTAAACAGCAGCTGCTATCCTCTTCCTCGAAGCCTGGAGCCATTTTTGAGAGGAAGTAGCTGTCTTTCAGAGGTTTTGCAAAGAATACATTCTTGATGATAAGGTTACCTGTGACATGCCGTCGCCTACGAGTTACCATAAATTAGATAGTACTTAGCTACGGCAAATCAACGCCCTCAAGATAGGCAAAAAATTGTCGGGAAAATCGTGGTCATGTAAATAGGAAGGCTGTATTGACAAGGGTTCTTAGAGGGCCGTTTCAGAAAAAGCGTAATGCGAATTGAGGCCATTCATCACATGTGGTTAACAAAGTAATGCCTAAATATAGCTCTTCCTGAAACCTGGAAAAATCTAAGGTCTAAGTTGGTCCATGCATTTGTAACATCCCGTCTTTACTTATGTAACTCACTGCTTGCTGACCTACCGGCCTGTGTATTCAGGCGCTTACAGCTGGTTCAAAACTCTGCAACTACGCTTGTCTGTCGTGAGCATCGCAGTTGCTAAATTCCACCACTTCTCGCCGACCTGCACTGGCTACCAGTCAAGAAACGGCTCGACTTCAAGTTGTTATCGCTCGCTTCCAGGTACCTTCATTCTTTATCTCCAGCCTACCAATCAAATCCAGTCCCCTACCAGGCAAAGCATCATACTAACCGCTTTTTGGAAGCCAACTATTTACCTATAACTTGTTCAAAACTCAAACCCCTTGGTGACCTTGTATCAAGTTCGTATGCTCTCAAAGCCTTGAACTCACTCTCAACTTTCGTCGCCACATTCTTTGACTTGACCGCATTTAAAAAGAAATTTAAAACTCACCTATTTATGACAGCATTTAGTGGATCCCTGCGATTTTTTATTTATTTGCTTTTGCGTGCTGACACTTTTAATGCTGCCACTAACCCACTTGCATGCAGTTCCTGTGCATGTCACGGCTAACCGTGTTATTCACGTTGTTTGCGAAGCATGATACCACTCACCATTCGATCTGTTTTCCTTTGAGGCAAATGTAAAACGCCTAGAAAAATATTGAGTTCTCTACTGGCACTTTATTAAGTGTATTATTATTATTATTGTTATGGTTAAAGGTGACATGCACAGGTTCAGCTTGCGAATGTAGTTTGTGGTCGAATGCATATTGTCAGCTCTCATATGCATACAAAGGTCAATTCACATGGACCCACTAAATCAGAGATAGGCAAACTCCCGCCTTTAGGCCAGATCCATATAGCCAATCATATAGCATATAGCCAGTGCTGCTGTCCAGCCTAGCGGCACCGTAGTTTTTTAGGGATAGATCCGGCCTAGCTGAGTTGACGTGGTTTCTTTTTCCTTCACTGTATAGGTACTTTGACTTACAAGTATCGCAACTAACAAGTTTTCGAGGCACAGCCGTCTTTCGGCAGCTTTTTGCTTTGAGTTGAGAGCCAAATGTTATTATGCTTGATTTTATATGCTTCGCTCGTTTCGCATTATAAACTGGGCCTAGCCACTATACCCACTCCAGGCCGGGCACAGTGGGCGTGGTTTCTTCGCATCTAGTATACCTTCTTGACCTCTAGAAATGGTCTAGTAGTCCGAAACGTTTGCCAACCTTTGTGCACTAAACGATGTACTTAATAGATGCGTGTTTTGCTTCTTTTAAAATTTGATCAAGTAGGGGGTTGTAACGCCAGTCGGAAGTGAATTCCAAGCTTTGGGACCATAGAAACTGAAAGCAAGGTCTCCAAAAGATTTGAGGTTCATAGAAGGTAGAGGTAAGAGATTCAATTTGCAAAAGTGGGTTGTGCTGTGTTGAGCCTGATAGGTGATTAGATGTGTTAGGTATGGTTGAGTCAAAGGATCAAAATACCTAAAAGTGAGTTTTTGAATCTTGAATTCGATGCGTTTCTTGACTGGGGTCCAGTACAGGTCATTAGGAAGTGGTGTGGTGTGGCAACGGCCACGCTCATGACAGACATGCCTAGCTGCATAGTTTTGTACCAGCTCTAAACGCGCGATTTCATGGACCATAAAAATCCTTTTGACTTTCAAATTTAGATGCGAATATTGAAACACAAATATAGTCTCTCTGGAGATAAATATTTTTCGAATTGAGTCAGCAGCTTGAGTGACAAGCAAAACTTTTGAAAATTCGTCACAGTGTAAATACTACTGAAAAAGGTGGATACTAAAGATATCTCGATACAATTTACTATTTAAAAAAGTAGTGATTCAAGACTCTCAATGGCAAATAAAAAAAATGTTTCGCTAAGCTACATCGTTGCATTGTAGACTTTAATAAAAACTAATAAAAATATGTTCTATCGGTGAGAAAGCTGTTGGTCGAATGATAAAAGACACAATAGGTTCTCACAGACATTGTTAACACAATGATTGAAGGTGAAAGATTTCTTAAGGAAAAGACACAAGAATGTTTGAACAAGCAATTTCGATAAATTTAGGTGCAATTTTGTATCTTATTCTTTAAGTTTCTGAGCTGTTATCTATATCTTTTCAAAGTAACGTTTAGAATCTTGGTGACTTTCACACATGTTTATTTGATATATCCAGGCGTGCTTGAAGGGACCTGAACCTTGCATATGCGGAATTGTATAACTAAAGTATATTTTGAATAATTAGTAAATCACAAGCCTGAATTATGTACAGGGAACCGGCCTCAACAATCACACAGATTTGCACAAAGGGGGGTGATCAGAATTAGGATTTATTCTGCTAGGAGTCACATGAACTAGAAGCATTTGCAGTTTAACCAAAAACAGCGAAATTAGCCTAGTGCAAATAATATAAAACGTGAAATGACTAAAATATATTGCAGTTGGGCAGGTTTTTCTCGACATAAAATAGTTTGATTTCAAATATCAAAATATTTCAGGTTGCTTGTTGAAGCCTTAAAAACATTCATTAGGAATGCAGATAGTATAATATATTATTAATGAACCTCTTCTCTTTACACTGCTAAGAGAAAAATTTGAATAAACCTGATATTTTTATTTTAAGTCAGCACCATCGCTATTGAACCCACGTTCCTTTAAACAGTAGGAAAATTTTTACAGCGATATATATTTGTATATATTTCCGACAGCGAATTTTTGAATATATCAAATGAAATTTCAAGCTTTGAGATGTGGCCTCCTTAATACCCTCCGTTCTCTAAAATCCGATTATTAGTCAATCAAGAATCCTATTTATTGAAACCAAATCAGCCAGCTTCTGCTAACCTCTAATAAGAATAATAATAATGTACTTGATAAAGCGCCCTCGGAGAACTTATTCTCTTTCTAGGCGCTTTACATTTGCTGCAAAGGGAAATGCAATTGAATGGTAAGTAAAATCATGCTTAAAAAAAAACAATGAATAAAATGGTTAGGGGTGACATGCACATGGTCAGCATGCAGATGTGGTTACTTCCAGCATGCACAGTGTTAGCACGTGTAAGCACGTGAAGGACGAATCAGAGGGACCCACAAATGCTGTCCTAAATAGGTGCGTTTCTAAGTTCTTTTTAAATGTGGTCAAATCAGAGATGTTCTGACGCAGGTCGGGAGGGAGTTCCAGGCTCTGTGAGCATACGAACTAAATGCATGGTCTCCAAAGTATTTTAGGTTTGTACAGGGTATGTTTAGACGGCGGGATTCCGAAAAGCAGGTGGTACGATGCTTGGCTTGATGGGGGAATAGATCTGAGAGATAGGCTGGAGCCAACGAATAAAGCGACCTAAAAGTGAGCGACAAAACCTTGAAGTCAATCCGTTGCTTGACTGGTAGCCAGTGCAGGTCGGCGAGAAGTGTAGTAATGAGGCAACGGCGAAGCTCATGACAGACAAGCATAGCTGCACAATTTTGCACCAGCTGCAATCGCCTGATCGCACGTGCCAGTAGGCCAGCTAGTAGTGAGTTGCAGAAGTCGAGATGGGGTGTCACACATGCATGGACCAACTTGGACGTGGTATCATTATCTAAACAAGCCCACATTTTAGCAATGTTATACAGCTTAAAATAACCAGATTTGACTGTGGAGCATACATAGTCGTCTAACGAGAGGTCGCTTTGGAATATGACACCTAGATTTCGAGCTGATTCAACTAGCAATATGCTGGTAAAGCTAATATGGAGCCTCAGCCTTTCGAATTTGTGAATCACACTGGGTCCGCCCATAACTGGTAAGTTAGTTTTATCGTCATTTAGTTTTAGAAAATTTGCTGCCATCCATGTGTGGATGGCATCAATACGTGCAGCAAGTGTGTTGAAAGAATTTGAGGTGCTCGAAGGCTGGGAGGGATCAAAGCAAAGGTACAACTGAGTATCATCCACATAGAAGTGAAAGTCTAGATTGTGCTTGGCAATCACATCAGCAAGAGGGAGAGTATAAACCGTGAAAAGAAGCGGACCTAGCACGTAGCCCTGAGGTACTCCATGTTTCAGAGGTACTTCAGATGATCTTTGTCCATTCACGTCATTACTCTGGAGTCTCCCACTGAGGTAGGACCTGAACCACTGCAGAGCAGTGCCTGTGATGCACCGGCGAGATGAGAGGTGTTCCTGAAGAACTTTGTGATCGATGGTATCAAAACCTGCCGAAAGATCGAGCAAAACATGCAGAGACACTCTACCAAAGTCTGCATTCCTAATTAGTACCTCTAGTATTTTCGTCGTCGAGAAATCTCGCATCTTTAAAACTGAATGCTGCACCTCATTTATGAACTAGTTCGCATTTGCCGATGCAACCTGTCTTTCATTAAATTTCTCTAGCCAACCTACCAGATCTACTGCCCCACAAGGCTAACCATCGTGCCACCAGCTTTTTTAAATCTAACTGTTTACCTATACCTCGTGCAAATCTCAAATCCTTTGGGGACCATGCCTTTAGTTCGTATGCTCCGAAAGCCAGGAAATCATTCCCGACTTGCCCCATGACATAATTTGACTTGACCACATTTAAAAAGCATTACAAAGGCACCTATTTGCTACAGCATTTAGTGGATCCCTGGAATTCGTCCTTTATGTGCTTATGCATGCTGACACTGTGCATGCTGCCACTAACCACACTTTTATGCTGACATTGTGCATGTCACCCGTAACCATGTTATTCTTGTTGTTTATCGAGCTTGCTACAATTAACCATATGATAGCGTTTCCTTGTCAGCAAACGTAAAGAGTCTGGAAAGATATTGAGTTCTCTATGGGTGCTTTATCATGTGTGTTACTAGTATTATTATTAAAGCTGACAAAGTTATTAAAGCTGACTAAGTTACTGGGTTCATCCATTTTTCTCCAGTTCTTAATTTGCCGTTGTATGAGCTCAACCTAAATCTTAACAACTAGCACCAATCATTTTTCTCTTTATTAGCTTTATTATTTAGTTTTGACTCCTCAAGACAACATGGGTAAATTTTAGCACTTAACTATAATCAAACAACGACAGAAATTAAAAAAATTATTATCCTCAAAATTATTAAATCTTTAATCAATTATTTATTTATTTTGGCATCTTACCTAAGTGAGCAACATTGTTACATACATTCGTTGCGCTTACCTATATAAAGTACAACCGATACCCATCACGGCACCGGCAAATCGGTAGTCCGTTGAAAGGCATAAAAATAGCGGATAGAATGCTGTCGTTATCAGTCCCACGTTGAACAGAATGGTAAGCACTAAAATAAATATAATGTAGTTCATCGGTTGCGAGAATCTGATTATGCCAGTAGCATGAAGGTAAAAAGACACTAGTTTGCTGTTTTTCGACAACAGTGTTAACATGTAGGCAGTCATGGAATTGCAACCCGAAGAAGGTTTAGAAATACCTTTGATGAATGGTGAAACCAATGGATATGGTGGAAAATATAATTCCTTGAAGTCCATTATCGCAACCGTACCCGATAATGTGTTACCCTTCAATAACACGTCTATGAGCTCAACAGTCATTGCACCGAAGATGCAGGCGTGGCCAAGCCGGTCTTTGTACCCATCTAGCAAGTTGATTGGGCTACAAAATAAATTAGTCCTCATTATTAAAATCTGTATTTCTAAAGGTTTCAAAAGCTGTCAAAATTTAATAGGAGTAGCACTGAAGAGACAGGCAATTATTAAACCTGAGTGGTGAACCAAACTCAAATAACGACCTGCTCTACCTAAATAAGAATACAAATAATTCTAATAATAATTGTTATTATAAATTTGATATAGTGGCCGAAGAAAACTCAATCCCTTTCTGGGCACCATTGATTTGTTGCTAAAAAAACACACACAAGCATTGTTTTTAGGTCTTTAATACAGTGCTTGCTCTGCCTCTAGGTTAAAGAAATCCTCATCAAACTCTAACTAATAGCAATAATAATAATCGGTTTGATAAGATAGCCTCAGACAACTCAACGTCTTTGTAGGCGCTTCACAATTGCTGCAAGTGAAGCGCGATCGAATGGTTATTGGTAGCCTGCTAAGTAAGCAAAAATAATAGCATCGTTAGAGGAAACGCACACAGGGTCAGCATGCAAGCACGGTTACTTGCAGCATGCATAGTGTCAGCACTCATGAACATGCTAAACACGAATCACAGGGATGATTAAATACTGTTATAATTAGTTGCTTATTTAGTTTCTATTTAAATTTGGACAAGCCAGGAAATGTTGTGACACAGGCCATGAGCTATATCCTTGCTTTGGGAGCATACGAACTAAAGGCATGGTACCCAAAGGATTTGAGATTTGTATAAAGTATGGATAAACCGTTAGATTCCGAAAAGCTGGTGGTATGATGCTTAGCCTGGTGGATGAATATATCTGATAGTTAGACGGGAACTAAATATTGAAGATACCTAAATTAAGTGACAAAACCTTAAAGTCGATGAGTTGCTTGACTGGTAGCCAGTACAGGTCGGCGAGAAGTGGTGTGACAGGGCTACCTCAATGCTCACGGCAGACAAGCCGAGCTGCAGTTTAGCTCCAGCTGTTAGCGCCTGAGTGAATAGGCCAGTAGACCAGCAAGCAGCGAGTAACAGAAGTCAAGACGGGATGTCACAAATGCAGACATTTTTAGATGGGGTATCCCAGTCTAAACAAGCCTGAATTCTAGCATACTTATGTAGCTTAATGAAAGCAGACTTGGCTGTGCAGCTGATGTAGTCGTCTAATGAGAGGTCACTTTGGAACATGAAACCTCATTTTATTGCATCTTCAACGGAAGATATGCTGGCAAAGCCAATTTTGAGTGCAAGAATTTCAAATTTTTGAAATACATTCAGTTTGCCAATAACTAGCAAGATGGTTGTATCATGATTCTATTTAAGACAGTTTGCTGTCCTCCATGTGTAGATGTCATCAATACATGCAGTAAGGGAGTTGAGAGAATTCGTGGAGCTGTAGGGCTGGTTGGGATCAAAGCAAAGGTATAAATGACTGTAATCCGCATAGAAGTGATAGCCTAAATCATTAAGTCAACCACTTCGGTAAGAGAGAGAGAGAGAGAGAGATATCTAGAGAGAGAGAGAGGAGAGAGAGAGAGAGAGAGAGAGAGAGAGAGAGAGAGGGGGGACATAGAGAGAGAGAGAGAGAGAGAGAGAGAGAGAGAGAGAGAGAGAGAGAGAGAGAGAGAGAGAGAGAGAGAGAGAGAGAGAGAGAGACAGAGAGAGAGAGACAGACAGACAGACAGACAGACAGACAGACAGACAGACAGACAGAGACAGACAGACAGAGACAGAGACAAAGAGACAGAGACAGAGAGACAGAGATAGAGAGACAGAGAGACGGAGACAGAGAGATGGAGACAGAGAGACGGAGACAGAGACAGAGAGACGGAGACAGATCGACGGAGACAGAGACAGAGAGAGAGAGAGAGAAAGAGAAAGAGAGATTTTAAATCGTGAAGAGAACTGGATCTATCATGAAGCCCTTAGTTGACCATATATTTCAGAGGCTCTTCGGATGATGTCTGCCATGAAAAATAAGCATGCCATTCTTCTCCTATGGTGTGCATGAATTGACAAACCAGGTTCCTATGACGTCCGTATGTCAAGTGATGTGACATATGTGAGTCATATGTGAAGTAAGCTGCATGTTAGCCAAGGTGCACTGCCGAAATCAAGGCTGGCTTTTCCCCTCATCAGTTTACGAGTCCACGATATTGTGTCTTGCTCAGGGCACATCTCATCGCTGCACCCCACCCTGCCTTGCAAATCATTCATTAACATAAATGTACGCCAAGGTCAGCGGAAGAGTTGATCTGTTGTCGTGGGATCAATTATTTCTTAGCCTCACTGTCTCTCCACCAATCATGGAACCTGCTTAAATATCGTCGGTATAGCTTAGATTTCTTTTTATTTAATTGCAATAGCCTTTGACCTTCATCAACGGCTCTGCCACCATATCTCCCGTTAAGTCTGCATAAAATGTAGGTGCCATGTTCTAAAGGAACCTTACATTAGATGACCACATCAGCTCCACAGTCAAGTCCAACTACTTTCAGCTACATAACATTGTTACAATTCGGGCTTTTTTAGACCTGGATACTACATTAAACTCGAACCACGCATTTGGGACATCCCGTCTTGACTTATATGACTCAGTGCTTGCTGGTTTACAGGCCTGTGCAATGAGGAACTTATAGCTAGTGCAAAACTCTGCAGATAGGTTTGTTCTGTCGTGACCGTCGCAGTTGCCACATCCCACCACTTCTCGCCGACCTGCACTGGCTACCAGTCAAGCAACCCATCGACTTCGGGGCACTCACTTAGTTTTAGGACCCTTCATTATTTGGCTCCAGCCTACCTATCAAAACTACTCCTCCACTAGGCATAGCATCTTTCTGCCAGCCTTTTGGAAACCAACGGTTTAGGTATGCCTAGTACAATTTCAAATCCTTTGGAGACGTTGCCTTTAGTTCTATGCTCTCGAGGCCTGGAATTCACTCCAAACTGCATTACGATATCTCCTGACTTTTCCAGATTAAAAAAATAACTTAAAACGCACCTATTTATAGCAGCATTTACTGGGTCTCTGTGATTTGTATTTCATGTACTTATTTATGCACACTAACACTGTGCATGTTGCCACCAACGGTACTTGCATGCTGACCATGGGCATGTCACCCCTAAATATTTTATTATTTTTTATTTATCGAGCTTGCTAGCACTAACCATTCGATCGTGCTCTTTTGAGCAAACGTAAATTGCCTAGATAGCGATTTAGTTCTCTGGCACGTTATATCATATATATTAATATTAATAATATTGCTATTGTTATTATCATTATCCAACATGTGCGTGCGCACATGGACCCATCGCTCCTCAACATGCATTTCTCAAACGTCTCTAGCACGAAAATGTGGATCTCGGATTTCCACGCATGAAGGGAATGATATTGAGGGGGAAGTGCTTCTCTATGCCTTTACTAGCTTGGAAGTATCGTGGTCCTCTTCCTGAACCAGTAGGCCCTGGTAAGGTAAGTTACTCTGATAAGGTGAGGCATCACCTGTCAATGTATTTAGACACGTTCAATATTTAAATAATTTACATATGAATAATATATACATATGTATCTTAAAATATCCGTAATATGATCTTAGGATACGTATGTTAATATATATATATATGTATATATATATATATATATATATATATATATGTATATATATATATATATATATATGTGTGTGTGTGTGTGTGTGTGTGTGTGTGTGTGTGTGTGTGTGTGTGTGTGTGTGTGTGTGTGTGTGTGTGTGTAACATACACACAGACAAACACAAGCACACACACACACACACACACACATACACACACACAAACACATATATATATATATATATATATATATATATATATATATAGCCATTATAATAGTTACCATCCCTTGGACTACCGATTGACTTGCTGCCTTATGCCATTCTATTCTATTCTATTGCGTATCACTTTGCAGCAAATGTAAAGCGCCTAGAAAGAGATTAAGTTCTCTGAGGGCGCTTTATCAAGTGCAATATTATTATTATTATTATTATGATCCCAAGTAATCTAAACTAGTTAGTTCTCTCTACAGCATTGCTTACTAAGATAGCTTGTCTGAGAAAAATCTCAACTATCAGCAATTTGCTACTCATTTATTCTGTCAGCTATCGAAATTGAACATGTAGTTTATAACATGTACTTACAATATGCAGTTAGATGGGCAGCTTCGTCCATGGCAGCAGCATTTACCCTTGCTCCGCAGCAGTGCTAGTATGATGATGACGATAAACTAAAAGTGAAGTAAAGAAACTTCAGTTTCAATTTCAGCAGCACACTCAAAATTGTTTTTTGAGACCTTGAGACTTTGGTGAAAGGAAAGCTACACATCAAAAGACGAGTCATAAGCTGAGATTTAAATTATGCATTATCATTGCAGGTGACCATCTTACGAGCTGCCAAATGCTACTCGACCACTCTGCCAAAGGCTGATGTTCCACATTCCCGAAAGTCCAGTGCATGAGGTGCGAATAATGACCACAACTTATGCGGCAATCTACTCGAATTTTGGGGAAAAGTAACCGGCATTTGGACCTCGGACTTAGAATAGACCGTGCATTTATTAAAACGTACCCATCACATTTTACACTGTTTCGCTGGCTTGTTCTCTTGCAAATGGTGTGCAATCAGTGACGTAAATTATTTGCATAGCATTTAAAGATAAATGTCTCTATGCAAGTTATTCATGTATGCCGCATTGGTGACGACCACAACCTCGGTCGTCAAAGCTATTTACTGATAGGTAAGATTTTTCCAGCTAATTTATGTTGGTAAGCAGTGCTGCACAGAGAACTGATTAGGTTAGATTACTTATAATTATGCTATATCAGTTAATCGGTAGTCCAAAGGGTAGTAACTATTAGAATGGCCTAGTCTTTGTCGCCTTGCTTTGGACCATGGTAAATTGCTTTGAAGACCTAGGTTGTGGGCATCGCCAATGCAGCTCACGTGAATATTTTGCATCGAGATTATTTAACTTAAGTGCTATGCAAAAAATTTATCTCGCTGTTTGCAAATCATTTGCATGAGGACATGCAAACGCAACAGTGTAAAATGTGATAGATACTTTTTAGCAGCATCTATGCACTATCATTCGCGTTAATTAATTGCTAATTCCCTAAGAATCAGGCTGCAAGTGATTCTTACTTGGCTTACATGTTAGAACATGCACCTGTTCAAGTGCAGGCACTAAGTTTCACTCCGCTGGGTGCTTGTATTTTTAAGCAATCCACTGCAGTGATATTATAACTACAAGTATGTATAGCACAATCAGAGGACTTAATCTCTTTCGAGGCAACATGTGCATAGGAAGCAAAGGAAGCTTTGATTGAATGTTTAGCAGTAGTGGGCGGCTCAATGTCAACAATTACAACATGGTTAGGGGTGACATGCACCGGGTCAGCAGGCAAGCTTGGGTAGTGGCAGCTTGAGCAGTGTCAGCAAGCATAACTATACAACGGACGAATACATTGACCCACTAAATGATGGGATAAGTATATGCCTTTTAGCTTCTTTCAAAGGTCGTCACCCTAATGGATGTCGTGAAGCCAGTCTGAAGTGAATCCCAGGTTTTGGGTCCGTACGAACTAAAGGCACAGTCAATAAATGGCTTGACTTTCATATATGATCTTGGTAAATGATTAGATTGATAACAACGAGTGGTAAGATGCTTAGCCTGGTGGGGGAATAGATTTTATTGCTAGGCAGGAGCCAAATAATGAAGGGACCAAACAGTGAGCGACGGAGCCTTGAAGTCGATTCGCAGCTTGCCTGAGTGTCAGTGCTGGTCAGCAAGAAGTCGTCAGGTGTGGGAACCACAATGCTCAGGACAGACAAACCTGTCTGCAGAGTTTGGCGCCAACTTTATGCACACGATTTCACAGGCCGGTATACCAGCAGGCACCGAGTTAAAGAAGTCGGGTTGGGATGCAAAATATGGAGCTATCGGATGGCAGCTGACAGTTGAGGATTGGGGTATGGATTGACAATACTAAAGTTCCCTGAGATAGATTGTACGAGAAAGCACGTGCCTAGTGGCATGGATTTTGGTTGGTACATTTCGATAACAGCGAAATGCTGTATGCAATCTAAGGTGGAGTTTCAAGCAGCCAATCCCTATTTGAATTTGTCTCAGAGCCTCTGAAACCCAGTTGCACTAGAGAGTGGGAGCTCAAGGGTATTCAATTGAGCTAGTCGGTATTAAATTTGTATGGTACATAAAAACAAACGATTAACGCAGTATTCACTCAAAAATTCGTTCCAATCTGAAGGCGTCTGGTTGACTCTTGCTCAACTACAGTGCTTTGAAGTGGATTGCGTCTACAAGCCATAGATTTTCTTAATTTGTTGCACTGTACTACGACTGGCAGCAGTCCAGCCCATAGCTAAAGCAAGGCTGCTTGTGGCTAGCCGCCATCAAGGGTTGGTTAATTACCAAGAAAATTTCGACCATAATCTAAGTGTGCAGTGCTTCTTTTCCATCCGCCAACCAATACGGATGCTACCATTGCCTTTTGTCGTTACTCTCTCATCGGAGCTGCCAACCGGAAGCCGAGGAGCAACCGTGAGCCGCCTGACCGCTACGTCGGTAACAAATGAGCTTGCTGTCGCCCAGGAACTATTGGGCTCCTTGCTGTGTAGCCAAGGCCCTCTGCCAGCAATTGAAACTCAGTCACATTTTAATCTGGTGAGCTTTCGGCCTACAAAAACAGCCAGTCAGCACCTAAATGCTGGGTATTCATTACAGTACGACATTTATGCTATTAATAATTTAAAAGAGTATTAAATGCACGGTCTCCAAAGGATTTAAGGTTTGTGCGAGGTATTTCTAGACTGTTGGATTCCGAAAAGCGGGTGGTACGATGCTTGGCACCTACAATCCACTCAATAAGAAGCATACACCTCCACTAGCTCACGTGGCTTGGCCTTGGAGTTCCTTGAGGGCTCGATTCATGAGAAGCGCCATCTGATGGCTGCCTCAGGGCTAGGGCGGTGTGCCGATCAGTGCACTGTAAAACGGTCAGTAGTTAATTATATTACGGCTAATTTACGATTCACTTGGCAGCGATAACCATAACTATGCACCAGCTCAAATTTAGGCTTACAGTTTACTTAAATTAAGGCTGCTTCTGCTGTTTAATCATGCTAGTACAGAGCTGATCATTCAACCGACACCGGTATTGGATGACAGTGGATCGCTTAATGGCTGCTGTTCTATCTTGCCGTCGGTGGTGCTGAATTTCCTGCATGAGAACTCTAACCTCCAGCTGCGTCGTGAGTTGCCTCCATGTTCGCTAGTTCGATTGAATAATACCAAGCCGAGGCTAGATTAGATCGAACTCTCATATTGCGTTGCATAGTCTATAAGAGACAGGAAAGCTCAGAAATCGACTCTTGTTAGCGTTTTTAAATGTTTTCTCGTTACTTTCAGGAGTTTTTGCGTTATATTACTATCGGCCGTTCTGCTCTAGAACAACAGGAAGCTCTGCACTACTGCGTAGCTCGGCGTCGATAGATCGGCGTCTGATCATTCGGAGGTGGATCAGAAACACATCGATCCTTTTAGATTAACGTCACCGCTTTCTCACTATTCAATAAAGGCGACCCAAATATGGCAAAAGTGACAGCGCTCACTTTCACTAAGAGAAGTTTTATTTTATCATTATAGTGCTATGATAATTGTCTAAGTTTCAATCTTAAAATGTGCAGAATTAATACGGCACAAACACTGATCTTTTAATTGCTGCGTTCGTTGCATTCACATTGGGAAAATTGTGCTTATTTTTATGTTCTCAATATTGCTGAGAAAATTCTCGTTTAAGTATTCTTAACCATTATTGTATAGTGTCTAACTATTGATGATTTGCATGTAAAATTCTGACTTTATAGCTCCATATTGGCAATCATTTGGTTTCTAACATATTACGTATGATTAGCGTTTAATGTACTAATGTACTTTAAAATACTTTCTAAGTGTCCTAGCCGCTGCATAACTACTGCAAGTCAGTCTACAGTGTACAATCGTGACCTATTTATACAATTCTTAGTACTTTATGTGATTCTGAAAATGTTTTTAAGGTACGTTTAGTTTCTTCATTTTACCTTTGAAATTCGAGCATGCTTAGAAACAGATGCCGTGGCTATTACAGTCCGTGAGTTTTGTATATCCTTTCTAGACTTACGTATCTTGGCCTTTTACGGTCTTTCTACAGGTGAACAATTTCAGACACTAATAGCAGCTAGTTGGTCTTTCATATCACCATTGCCGTATTTTTATTACATCCTTTCAACTCCGTATATTCCACCTGTATTTAGTCTCCTCTTCAATATTGGACTAAATCCAGGTCCGGCAAATGTCCTTCAGGCTTTTAATTCTTTTACTGCATCATTCCATCCTTAAGTATTTAGTTGAATACTCATCTGACTTAACGAGTTTTTTTAGCTTTAGGATAACTCAAAGTCTTGGTGAAGATGCCTTAATTCTATTAGCATTGTTATGAACCCAAATCCTGGCAATCACTGATTTCTGGAATCAGCCCAACGCTCCGACATAATAGTTTTTGGAAATAAAATACTAATTTCTAAGAATTTATTCATCAGCGTAAATGATTCTCTGCGTGCTCAAGTGCATGTGCGTCATGTGTAGTAAATGAGAATTTCATGCACATAGAATTTCTTTTCATTTCACACATCTCATGAGTAGTTTAAGGTACTAATACTACAGGAATGCTCCTACTTTCGTACTTCAACCGAAGACGTGCAGGATAAAGCAAAGCATACGTTTTTATTCATATTTTATTTCCTAATTTTATTATTGCTAAAATTACAACTCATAATTTAATCTCAAAATCTGGTACTCACTTTCGACAGGCTGTATGACATTCCATGACTTGAACACGTTTAGAAAGAAGCTAAAATGCATTTTATTTATCACTAGATTTAGTGGGTCTGTGTGATTCGTCCTTTTCGTACTTAAGCGTGCTGACACTTTCATGCTGCCACTAACCATGTTAACATGCTGACCCTGTGTATGTCACTTCTTACCTTGTTATGCATGTAGATATTGAGCATGCTACTACTTACTAACCATAATATCAAGCTTCCTTAGCAGCAAATATAAAGTGCCTATACATAGATTGAGTTATCCGATGGCACTATACAAAATTTATTATTATTATTCATATTTTTCCGATATGAACAAACCATACACTATCAAACGCTGTCAATAACTCTCCACTTACAGCTATTGGATACTTGGCAGCAGCTACAAGGTAGTACGTATACTCGCTGCAAGTATATTCCCAGTCGGTGCTGTTAGAATCATTGGTTCCAGTACTCTCATTGATCGCTAAATCTGTGTAAGCTGGCGAAGTTGAGCTTTCTGACATGCTTATAATTGTATATGTCTACAAGATAACGATATAAGGGCACAAAACACATGTCTGCCGAAACCTAGACATCGCAGCAGTAATGAAAAGCTATACGTATGTCAGCATTCATATCATGAGTGGAGCTTTGTAGGTAAAGGCAAACAAAAGGGATTAACTAAAGATTAAAACTATTGGTCTGCACGTATCTATTGCAGTTTCCGTGGAAACCTGTGCAGCAGCTGCAAAGCATCCTGCAAAAACTCTTAAGCTGCTCGAATTTTCAGAAAAAGGTTGATGAACCAAGCTCAGAAGAAAGGCTCTGATTACCCTCGAAGCAAAAGTTATGCATAGTCTTAGAGAAAAGATTCTACTCGGTTAAATTATAAGCTAAAAAAGGAAAAATCTGGATCAGTTATCTATGAGGCAATGTGAAATTAATATAGATTAAATAAAATCAGGACATTCGAAATCTAAAATTCAGAAAGCAGAAAAGCCAAGTGAAAGTCCAGGGCAGCCCGTTTTATATTGTGGTTGATGATATGCACTTATAGCTCTGCAGCATCAAAGTCGTACTCTGTGTTAATGACCTCGACCTGCTCTATATTCATGATTGGTGTCTTATTTTGATAACCTTAGCATGCATTTATGTACTGATGCCGTAACTACTAATCTTTCGATGCACGTTGAGAGGTTAGCTCTGACGGTACTTGCAAGGCTGCTGCAAGAAAGATGAAGCTGAAAGAGTACCCTGAATCAATATGCTTCATGTGTATTTAGATTGTATCGCGTCTAAAGAGAAATGAATATCTAGTACAGTGCTTTACACTCCCTGCAGGGCTCGTGCCGATGAAACGCAAGCCTTTAAAAGCCATTTCATAGGTCGTTAGAGGCGAGTACCTACCACCGGACCAGACAGTGCTGATCAAGGACCATGCTGTACAGCCGCAGCTGATACCTGTTATTCGCCCTGTTCTGCAGGTCCTAAGTGACCCTCCCATGTCAACGAGAAGCAGTAGACATAAGTAGCGATGCAAGTAGCGACCGGGAAAGCCCGAGCAATGATTTCTACACTGGCATCAGACAGTCAGGCAGTATCTCACTGCCGGTAAGGTTGCTTCGATGTCTTCAAAGCTATGGTGAGAGTCAACCTGATGTCCTTGCTTTTCGTTCAAGAGATGAACACACATCTATGCTAGGTACGTTTGGCAGAGCATTTAAATGGTTTGAAACTTCCAATTAGCAACAGTATAATCATGAGGCACTCGATGACCATAGCTGAACCGTATCATCAAGACTAAGACTAGTCATAGCAGCCGGAGAGTTACTGGTTACGAATCCCGCCGCTGCCGACCGGGATCGTCAAAGACATATGGGCCCACTCAGGGCTCAGCTATGCCGTCCTGTGTGGTGCTCGAATCATGTGCTGTTGAGAAAGCTGGGAGTAGGGAAGGCAAACGCAATCCACACTTACTTGAGGCCATATGAGAGAGGAACAGGGTTAGGCTAACGACCACGCAAGTGGAGATACAGCGGCCCACCAACAAGTCGAATGCTCCCAATGGAATCGCGGCTGCTAGTTATTTGGTAACCAGAAAAGGCACCAGCTGGTAACCAACAAAGGCGTCTGGGCTGAACAAACACTGTCTACGAGTGCCACCATTAAGTCATTGTGCATGCAGTGGTCTATAGAATTCTGTTTGCGGAAATACTATAGTCCTATTATCGACTAGCCATTGCTGCGTGCCATCGTGTGGAAACTGTCTCTGTAAGAACAGGCTGCATTTGCAGCAAGCCCCACAAGATGAACAAAAGCGTGGCGATTTTCAATAGTCGAACATCCCAATTAGCCACCGAGAGTTTTGCAGCTGGTAAAAGTATCTTGAAGCCTGGGATTTTCT
Organism: Cristatella mucedo; assembly: GCA_009760855.2. Lineage (NCBI taxonomy): Eukaryota > Metazoa > Bryozoa > Phylactolaemata > Cristatellidae > Cristatella > Cristatella mucedo. Next base: position 326,479 of record WPIO01000180.1, read on the forward strand.
TAGCAGATTATCGAAATTATCTCCTGAACCTCCCAAGTATAAGAGCCATCGGTTAATGAGTTGCTACGACCTTGAGAACCTCGCCAGTGCCGGTACCAGCTCAACACGAGCAATGTGCAGAGACCTGCAGCTCGGTATATACTCAAACGCAATAATGACGCAGGCGTCTTATCCCGAAGCTAGCTCTAGCAGCAAAACGTTATTAGAAAAGGCGAAAAGAATTGCCCATATCTTGGGCAAGATGCGGCCGGTGACGTCCAGCAGACTCACTCGCTTACAGGCTCGTAGCAGCTCCAGCTCAGTGCCGTGACTCACCGACCGGTAGACCGTAACTCTGACTCTGGAGCGACTGAGTTCAGATCCTTGTCTTAAATAATATCCACGGTACAAGCTACAAAGTAGTCTCTTTAATATGTAACCATCAATCGCGATGCTCCTAAGCCTCAACTTTTCACGGCTACTTCACAGGCAGCTTTCGGTTCACATACAGTGGCCACGCTGAGAGTTCATAGTGCAGGTTTGCTTGGCAAGTTCGCACTTTGTAATTGCAGATCAATGCTGCTGGAACCGACTTGTAGCAGCTTCTCTATTAATGTAATTAGGCCTCAAGCCGAGTGCTTGAACTATTCCTTGACGACACGTAACAAGTGCAGGCGATGCCTCAACCTAATAACACGGTGAGCCGCTTGTAGTTGCAGCACAAATCTAAGCAGGTACGGAGGCGATTAAGTATTACTAGAAACAGTAGCCGGAAAGAGCGTCCATAAATTGGTGGAAGCAGCTGTTCTGACTCGAATCGTTTAGCCATACCTCGTGTGAACCTCAAAACCGTTGGAGACCGTGCCTGTTGATCGTATGGTACCAAAGCCTGAAACTTACTACCGACGTCCAGTGAAATGACGAAGTTTAAAACTAACCTTGAAAGAAGCTTAAAACTAACCTTGTCATAAAATCATTGGTGCGTCTTTGTGATTCGTCTTTCTTGAACATATACCTGCTTACATATTCGTGTCTGCTGCTTTTGTGTGCCTTCTGCTTGAAGGTGTTTCCACCGAACGTTTAGAAATAATTTATATGCAGCACCTGTAAAGTGCCTAGAGATATTCAGTTATCTGGGGGTACTCTAAAAATCTATTACTATTATTAAGAAACGTAAATTTTTATGAGGTGGCAACCATTTGTGCTTAATTTCTTTCTAGGCGCTTTGCAATTGCATCAAAGGAAGCAAGATCAAGTGGTTTGTGGTAGTATGGTCAATATACATAAGAATAACATAGTTACTGGCAGAATGCACAGTTTCAGCACACCTGAGCCCGTAAAAGTAGAATCACAAGGACTCATAAAATTTTGTGATAAATATATGCAATTTAGGTTTCTTTTTCCATGTTGTCAAGTCAGATGTCGTGAAGCAGGTCGCTATTGAGTTCCAGGCTTTAGGAGCGTACGAACTAAAGACGCGGTCTCCAAAGAATTTGAGGTTTGTACAAAGTATAGGTAAACCGTTCGACTTCGAAAAGCAGGTGATACTATGTTTGCCTGGTTGAGGGAGTAGATATGATTGCTGTGATAGAGCAAAAGGTTGAAGAGACCGAAAATTGAGTGAATAAGCCTTAATAATAATGATAATAACAATGTACTTGATAAATCGCCCTCAGAGAACTTAATCTCTTTCTAGGCGCTTTACATTTGCTGCAAAGGGAAATGCAATTGAATGGTAAGTAAAATCATGCTTGAAAAAAAATGAATAACATGGTTAGTGGTGACATGCACAGAGTCAGCATGCTAATGTGGTTAGTGGCAGCATGCAGTGTCAGCACGCATAAACACGTTAAGGACGAATCACAGGACCCACTAAATGCTGTCCTAAATAGGTGTGTTTTTAAGTTCCTTTTAAATGTGGTCAGGTCAGAGGATGTTCTGAAGCAGGTCGGGAGGGAGTTCCACGCTTTGGGAGCATACGAACTTAAAACACGGTCTCCAAAGGATTTAAGGTTCGTACGAGCTATTTCTAGACTGTTGGATTCCAAAAAGCTGGTAGTACGATTCTTGGCCTGATTGGGGCGTATGTCGGAGAGATAGGCTGGAGCCATAGAATAAAGGTACCTAAAACTGAGCGACAAAACCTTGAATTCAATCCGTTGCTTGACTGGTAGCCAGTGTAGGTCGGCGAGAAAGAGGCATCGACATCGGCTATCGGCTCACAGCTGCATATGACTGGGGGCTATTCAATATGCCTGTGGTTTATGCTTTCAACATTCTACTGAAAAAGTGGCAAAGGTGAAGGATTACAGGCTAAAAAAAAGGCGCTAACAGTTTTGTAATAAGCACAATAAGGAGCTCTCTCGAATACGCCAATACAATGAAGAAAGGTAGTAGAAACCTAAAATTCCTCACATAGAAAGAGTTCTTCCTTGGCATCACAGAAAATGGCATGCAGTGTGACACGTAAAGACATGAGCTGTCAGATAGAGAGAGAGAGAGAGAGAGAGAGAGAGAGAGAGAGAGAGAGAGAGAGAGAGAGAGAGAGAGAGAGCGAGAGAAAGAAAGAGAAAGAGAAGGCAGAGCATCCAGCCTAGAGCAGCTGGATATTAACCTTAAAAGCTTGAATAGTACCGGTCTCGATAAGCTTTATAACCGTTGCTGGGAATATTTCGTAACAATTTTTCCCATGGGAAGTGCAATCACTTTGTCTCGCACACTGTCTCTCAATTCTAAGGCTCGAGATAACAGTCAATGACTTGGAGACTTTCTAATGCTCTTGCATTAAATCTTAAACTCACTCTTCTTAATCCAGCACATTAACTGGTTTTCTGGCGGCACCACTATGAGCTTCGACCATTGCCTGCCTATTTTCTACTTGCTGCCCTACTATCATCGGAATTTCTTAGATTAAGGGTAGTTATTTCAGTTTTGATACCTTCATCAAGGCGTTTAAACTCGGGCGTCGCAGCAGTTTTAGAATTATTCTTAACAGATTGTCGCTTAGTCATGTTTGTCACATTATTAATTTCCAGCTTAGACTCGGACATTAGGTATTCCGTTAGAGTATCCATATCTTGAAAACTTGTTTGTCCGAATTCAGCTATCAGCTACTCAGTCACCAGCCCTTCCTCGTGGAATACTGATCGTGAGTGCATTTTGAATTTGGGGTCAAAACATCACTCTTTCTTAATCAGCTTAAGCTAGGCTACGTAAGGCATCAAAACTTCTAGAAATTCAGCATGTGGTTTTCACAATTCCAAAGTGCAACAGATTAGAATTGGCGGAAGAAGGGATCCAGAATAGAGACTGAATTGTAGGTCGCTCAGTTTCTCTTGATCTAATGCTACTTTCTTAGTTACTGTCCTTACCGATGCCTTTTGAAAGGTACAGATACATGCCCTGAGACTCATGGCATATTATAATATATTAATATATTAATATAGTTCATTTGTATAGCCCCCTAAGAGAACTTAATCTCTATTCAGGTGCTTCACATATGCCACGGGGCTCGAGCCCACGACCTCGGCCAGACCTTGGTCTGGGCGAGCACCTGAACCACTAGGTCAAACCAGCGCAGGCGAATCACATTCTGTTTATAAACTTCCAGCCGGAATCAGAGAGGCAATCCACGACACCGATGAGCCACAATTTTCAAATGTTTTTGATGAGGGATTAGTCAAGCATAATGGTGACCTAGATATAAAATGCTTACTGCATTCGGTGAAAACTGATAAGAAACTGGGCCTTCATAAGCAGTCACAGCACGGTTTCGTCATCGGTGTAGCCGAAGTTATTGAAGTTTAATATTGCATGCAGAGGCCTTTAACCTTATATTAATCTTGCATTTTTCTTAAGTTTTCTTTGATTTACTTATCTGCATTTAATTCAATCATTTTCGTGCTACGGTTCTGCTTCATTGCCCCACAGGCAGGCAGCCAATTTTTTTGAATCGGAAAGCGTCAACACAGTTGGCAGTCTGCAGACAGTTCTCCCGCACCGAATATCAGCTCACCGTGGTACGACAGAGGCATGCAACCCATCCCAACCATCTGAAACTATCGGCCTGAACAGCCAGCACATACTGAATCCTAAGGATCTGAGATGCCTAGGCGGCTCATGGTCTTCTAACAGCTAGTGAGTTCCACTCTGAATGACTTCAAACGATCGAAGCATGGTGATCGACACATAACGATCGCACACTGAGTTAGTCAGACAGATCGATCAGTTAACAGAGATACACATCAACTGCAGGCGGCCACGGCTTGCTCGTATAGCCAAACTTAGAGCACGCATTTATACCAGGCAAAGGCTAAACAATTACCAAGTCTGCAGACCTGCAAGGGCAAGTTGCAACATTTCTGAAGTTACAAAAAAGCATACACCAATACCATTGGATTAAGCATACATGAAGACAGCAGCCTGTTTCTGTACACAGCAAGGGTCAGCTAAATTGAGCCGGACTACTTTGGCACTCAATCAAGCTGATGACAGAGCAGAGCGGGTAGTTATACAGGTCACAGCTCCTCCATCTATTCCACTGCCTCATTATAGCATTTATTGTGCTAGTAAAGAATGGCAGGGTACAGAGACAGAGTAGAAGTGAGGCCATGGAAACAAGGTGTACAGTGCCAGTAGTGTTGTGTTACTGGGAAATAAACTTACGGATAAATTCACTCGTGGCCCTCTTGAACGTTGACGTTGAGGTACAGCACGGAATTGAGGTCAAGAGTCCTTTAAGGTTTTTAGTAAGGGACACGTGTCTGGAGGGGATCCTTCTACCTTAGTGACAGGCTCTTTGATTTTTTTCAATCTCGCCGACAAAAAGTCAAAGGATCGGCTACATCAAAGAAGCTAAACTGCCAACGAACGATTAAGGAGATGACTGATTGCAGAACTCGTCATTTTCTGACAGTTTATCTGTGATTTAATAACGCTTCTATAGAAACTAGACTTGGCCTTTGCTAAGATCTATTGGTACTATCAACAGTATTCTTTTTAGGCCTGTCTATTCACAGCCGATCTTGATCTTTAGTATGCCTTCTCTCAAGCCTGCACTTAGTAGACCTAGCAAGTTCAACGTCTGTGATAGGCCTTCCATCCTTAGGGCGATCGCACACACAGCGAGCCTGCTTAAATGTGAAGAACCAGATCAGCTCTTGTCGCAGTATAGCATCCTACTAGTAATAACAGGTCGGAAGGGGAATTAAGCAGCAGGGCCATGAAGCTTTTTGGAACTGAGAGCATATATTTTAAATATAATATAGTCGGAAAGCATTTATGTCTCCCTAAGCACATAATTTTCCTCGAGTTAGGGTAAGGAAAAACAGATATGCTCAAAATCTGTTCTTAGCCGCGTTGGTTTACCTTCGTTATGTTCACAAGAGCTTTGATTTTCGGAATACCATAATGAAACGATCTGAAATGCTTATAGCATATGGTGTCAGATGAATAGAATATATAAATTCATCATTGTGTTGAGTCTTTATGAGGTCCCAAGCGATGAAGCTATCACAAAGCAAAGTCAACCTTTTGTAAAATTATCCAATACTTCTGACATCGAATATACTATAATGTATCTCCGTCTGTAACTATAAAAAGTCACAAAGACCATGTGAGAATGCCTTACTAAAGCAGCGAAACGTATTTTGTTAATTATTATTGGGGTTCAAATATGACACTTTCATTGTGCTGGTTCTTACCGATGTGAGACGATGAAGTAGCTACACCTAACCGTACGCTTCAAGTTTCTTGAATTAATCTGTGGCTCTTGCTATGTTTATGGAAATCAACTTTAGTTTATTAAATGATACAGCTTACTTGCAAGTCATCACTGAATGATTTTTTTGTATAGCTCTGCTATGTAAGCCGCCTCCGGTAAAAATTTGATTAGGGATGGAGAATTCGGTGGGCGAGCCACAGGTTTTGAATAAATATATTAGTGAATTTAACAGCCTTTCTTGTTTAGCGACAGAAGAGTCTCTATCACAGCCAATTGCAGCCTTAATAATGGAGCGTCAACCTCAGAATTTGAACCCACGACCTCAGGACCGAGGTTGATAAAAGCAACCACCTTACCTAGCACGCCAACACGGCTCACCAATAGCTCACAGGTGCGATCAATCTACTCGCCATCTCTACTCTGTGAGCAAGCAGCCTCCTACAAACGACACACCCGAAGCCCAATAAAAGCTTGCTGTAGATAAGGCTTAGCCCAACCAACTAAATGCGAGCCCCAGAACAAGTTATGCAGCTGACCCCATAAACAGAATTCCAGTGCAGGATTCACCTCCTAAAGTGGATCAGCGACCGTGATGAGAGGTAAAGCGAGTCACATTTTTATTTCTAACCCGATAGCAGACTGTTTGTTACATGCCTTTAGTTGCTTCCGATATTAGAAGGATTTTCTGGAATTCTGGAAAAGCAAGATCTTGCTTTACGATGCCAGTATAAGAATATGCTTTGAAAACTTCTTCTCGGCAAAGTTTGACGTATAATGCTCGGCAATCAGCTATTCCTATCCTATTTACGAAATTGAATGGAACCGTAAACTACTCTTTGAAATGGACCGTTGTTATTTCTTACACCAAATGCCAGGCATCAACTTTAGATGAAAGTGCGGTTGCAGTAAGCAAAGGTAGTTGTCAACTTTTCCTATCCATCACCTATAAAAACGATGTATTGCCAGTATATCATGTCATTTAAAAAATGAATCCAGTCGAGCTGCTGATTTCTCAGGGACCCATCAAGTTTGGAGTTTACAAGAAAGTTATTGTAATGTAATGTAGTTTAGTTTTGTAAGGTTGTGCTTAATACTTACTTAGGCAAACTTCATGTTTCGTGAATGAATGTGTGACTAGATTTGTTTGCCTAAAGGCAGAACATGATTTTTATGCTTTCTTTTTTACACCTGATCGTACACACAAAAAACGAGAGGAATGCATAAAGCCATCGGTGATGCCTCTAACCCACAAGGCCACGGCTTTGTTCCTCCATGCCTAGCTGAACTGCAGCAACAGTTTTAGCCTCTTCGTGACCTCAGGTCTTGTATGGACAAGAAATTTATTGTTCCATTCCTCTGCTTATAGACCGTTGGCGATTAAGGCTTTAGCTCGGCTGGTCCTAGACTGTAGAACTCGCTTCCACAATTCTTACGCAACGAGAAAAACTCTCCTACTGCCGAATATGGCTCATTATTTCTAGCGATCCTGAGCTGCTACTTCAGTGATATTCAATACCTCAACAGCTCTTGAGACTCTGCTATGCTTCCAGTTTCTCTTTGTGGCCTGAGATGAAGGCTGTGGGCTACCGAATGCGTATCGAAAGCTGCTCGAGCTGTGGATGTGCTTTTCAACACTCTCTTGCATAACACCCATATAATCTTTATGACTTTGTGGAGTTACACACGGAGATACATTACATTACACTAAATTGCAAGGGCATAAAGAGTGGCTGAGAATCTGCAAATAAATGGTGACTGACCGCACCTTCATGGACGGCTTTGAAACGCCTCGACGGTGCAATCAATGGTAGCCAGCAAAGCCGTTGATAAAAAGCCTCCGTGCTTACTATGACCACTTAGCAGAAATAGCTGCTTCATTCGTAGCACCTGACCCCTGTCCAAAGCCTCTCTTGTACGGTGCTGCCTGCCAGCTCCGCCCACCGTGCACGTTAGACAGGATCGTCGCCATAGACTGGCAGTCTTCCCTTCAGACTCCAATAAAACCGCCACATCCGAATTCCCTGACTGTGATGGTAGGCGTCGGACGAGGGCACACCGGCAGGCACTCATGCACCCAGGCCGCTTATTATTCCCCGTGAAGCTGCCCCTCAGAAAGCAGATCCTAACTTTCTTTTCGTCAAGTATACAATATCTAAGCAACGAGCGTTAATACGCTACGAGCTTTAAACTGGGTGACTGTTTTTTTTTCAGGTAGCGTTTATGCTTGAGCTTCTTAGAGACTCACGACAAAGTGTTAATGGATACAACTGAAGAGATGATTTCGGTATCTACTTGGTCAGGTGAGCAAGCTGCTCTCGATGCTGCCTATGTGGGCGATGGGAAGAAAGAGAGGAAAACCCGACGTGACGTCCCTTTATTTATAATTTATTAATCATATTAATTGTACTATTATAATATTATATTATATTAATTTATTTCAATTATTTATATTCATTTATTATTTATATATTAACGTATATAATTTATAGTTATATTCAATTTCCCTGAGACACAACCACTGATAAACTAGTCGGGCATGTGTGGGACTCTTGGCCCTTAGGCCAAGTATCCAGCTCGTCTCGTTTCTATTCGCTAGCTGCACCGGTCGCACTTGAGGGATGCAGCCGTTGCAAGATTGAAGGCCCTGCTCGACTCTGCGAAGTCATCGAATCAGTAAGCCAGTAAGCTTATTTTTCTCGAACCTAATAATAATAATTATAATAATAATGCACATGATAAAGTGCCCTCAGAGAACTTAATCTCTGCCTCTCTCTCTCTCTCTCTCTCTCTCTCTCTCTCTCTCTCTTTCTCTCTCTAGGCGCTTTACATTTGCTGCAAAGGGACCTACCAAGGTCTAGTCGAGTTCGTGAGCTCAAGCCCGTGGCATATGCCAAGCTCATGAGTAGAGATTGGGTTCCATTAGGGTGCCATTCAAATGAATTTTTTTATTTGACGGTGACGGTTTAAGGAGAGAGGGCCACTGTGTTCGTGCAACTAGTAACCCGTTCATGTAACCTTGCCACAATATTGTTCTTCCCCAAGTTAAACACACCGCCCCTCTTCTTCCCAAGTTAAACACTCAACCAGCCAAAGGCACACTAGGCATCGGCTCACTCGATGGTGCAGTCAGGCTGACTATCGGCTGACTAGGCTCAATTTAATTCATACGGCCAGCTGGTCGCATGACCCTACTAGCCTTTCAGCAGGCTACTTTCGACCTGTGCTTCGGCCTGTAGGCAAGCTATCCTCTCCTTGTCCCTCTCTCTCTCTCTCTCTCTCTCTCTCTCTCTCTCTCTCTCTCTCTCTCTCTCTCTCCCGTGCGTGCATGTGTGTGGCTGTCTCACTGTCTCGCATTCTCACCCTCACTTCTTTACTTGAACTCGAGTGGTTTACTCGATGGCTACTAGGCATCAGCATAGTTCGCCGGCGGACATTGCTGGCGTGCAGTATAGCCACCGTCATACTTACTACTCGTCTGTGGGAGCATCGTCCACAGTGGCGACCCACTACATGTGCAAGGCAAACTCTGCATATTGTATACCCCCCTTACAGTTCCTATGCACCATCGACCACAGCCGAACGAGTAGGCAGTTGTGAGACCCCAGTGGGTGTTACTGCTACATGCACTCACCAGCGAGTATACTCTGTCTCTGACTTAACGGTTGGCAGGTGCAGCAGATAGTTTATAGACAATCCCGGATGTAGTTGAAGTGTAGGGGTTCCCACACAGATGGCTGCTCGTCGAAGAACGAAGCCCCCCACAAGCCGGTTGTGGTACTGACCACGACTGCTGTAATGTATTGGATGCATGCAAACTGGAGAAAGCTAGCATACATATGGATGAGGCAGCCGTCGCATAAGCAGCTCTGGGACGCGCCGAGAAAAAAGAATGGGAGAGAGACTGAGGGAGGGGATAGTGAGCCTGCAGGCCAAGGCACCGGCAGAACGTTCTTAGCTGCAGGACTATCGTCGGGTCACCTGACCACAGCTGACCGGTTTCAATTAAATGCAGCATAGTCAGCCGATACTGTCCAACTGCAGCTTCTGATGAGGTGTTACTCAGCATGCCAGTTGACCGGGCAGTGAGGTGTGAGTCCGGCTGGAACTGAACAGCATTGTGGGAGTGGCTATGCCCACAGAAGCAGGCTTGAGGTATCCACTATGGTTAAGCTGGAGATGTTGCTTATGTGCCGGGTACCGACACTCAATAACTAGATGGCTGGCTGTGCAGTGATTAGCTGGGATAAGCAAGTACTGGTTGCTCAATCGCTTCCATTCTCTATCCCAAAGATATTTCAAAGTGTGCCCATGCTTAGCTTAGCCACTGAAGCTATAAAAACCGACTGTACTAAGCTAGCAATGTCATGCCACCAGGATATGTTCAGATTGCAAGCGACCGGTCAACCGAAAAGCTCAACTGCTGGGTCGCTGCAAGGTCACTAGGTCAGAGTCTCTGTTCTACTGCTCCCATCAATACCACTGGATTGAGTCGTGGCCGACCAGCGCAACTCTCACAAATAAAATTTAAGCCAAGCAAGTAAGTTCCAGTCAGCCTTTAGATTTAATCACTCCACACAGTCAGCATGGCTTCGAGTGCATGATGACCTTCATAGGAATGCATTCTTATGTAGTTCTTAGGCTGACCCACAAGGCCCGCCACGGCTTGGCTCCTTCCTACCTAGCTGACCTGCTGCATCAGTTTCAGCCTGTTCGTGCCCTGAGGTCCTGTGTGGACAATACATTAGCTGTCCCATTCCTCAGCTTAAAGGCAGTTGGCAACAGAAGCTTTAGCTCTGCAGGTCCTAGACTGTGGAACTCGCTTCCACAATTCTTAGGCAACGACAACTACTCTCCAACTGCCGACTATGGCACATCCTTTTCAGCAGTCCTGAGCTGCTACTTCTATGCTACTCACTACCTCAACTGCTCTCCTGACTCCGCTATGCTTCCCACTTTCTCTTTGTTGGGTTAGACGAAGTCTGTTGGCTACCGAATGTGTACCGAAAGCCGCTTAGGCTGTGAGTGCGCTATACAAAACTCTCCTGCGTAACACCCACATGGTCTTTATGACTTTGTGGAGTTACAGACGGAAATACATTACATTACATCATTACATTACAATGTCTCTGCTTGTTTTACTAGGCATTTCGTCAGATATTGCTACTATTAATCACTACTGATACTATTAATCACTCCTAAACGTCCTCGAGCTTGTCTCATTTTACCTGGGCTCTGCTGGTAATGAACTGCAGTGATTCAGGTCCTATCGAAGTGGGAGATTGCCGAGTATTGATGTGAACAAAAACAGCTCATCCAGAAAACTACTAAAGCGTGGCCTACCGCAGGGATCTGGGTTTGGTGGTCGTCTGGTTCCTTCCAAAGTTTTTACTCTGTCTCTGGCCAACGTGATTGCCAAACACAACCTAAGCTTTCACTTCTATGTAGATGAAACTCAGTTGCTCAGCCTTTGCTTTGATCCCTTTCAGCCCTCCAACGCTTTGAATTCTCTCAACTCCCTGGCTGCATGGATTAGTGACACTGCATAGATGGCAGAACCAATTCTTAAATTGAATTATGAGAAAACCAACTTACTAATTATGGGCAAACCAAGCGTTAATTAGAAATTGGAAAACCTTTGACTTAAAGCTGCTCTGTCTGCATATCACCTGCAGAATCTTCCTTTTAACCTAGGCACCGGTTCCAAAGTGACCCTTAACTAGATAAAAACGTGAGCTCTATTGCCAAATCCGCCAACTGTCAGCGACATACCACTGTTCAAATCCGGGCTCGCTCAGACAAGGATACTACATATAAATTGATCCAAGCATTGTGACATCCCGTCTAGACTTAATTTACTCACTGCTTGCTAGTTAATTGGCTCCGGTGGTATAAGACACTTATAGATTGTGCAAAACACTGCAGCTAGGCATGTCTGTCGCGAGCTTCACAGTTTCCACATTACACCACTTCTAGCCGACCTGCACTGGCTACCAGTCAAGCAACGGATCGACTTCAAGGTTTTGTCGCTCACTTTTACGTCCCTTCAATCATTAGCTCCAGCATATCTCTCAGATATACTACCCCATCAGGCCAAGCATCGAACCACCTGCTTTTCGTAATCCAACAGTTTACAAATACCCCGTACAAACCTGAAATCCTTTGGAGACCCTGCATTTAGTCTGTATGCTCCGAAAGCCTGGAACTCCCTCCGGACCTGGGTCAGAACGTCCACTGACAATCGCCTGATCGCACAAGCTGGTAGGCCAGTGAGCAGTGAGTTGCAGAAGTCGAGACGGGATGTCACGAATGCATAGACTAACCTGGACGTGGTATCCTTATCTAAACAAGCCCGAATTTTAGCAATGTTATGAAGCTGAAAATAGGCAGATTTGACTTTGGAGCTGATATGTTTGTCTAACGAGAGGTCGCTTTGGAATATGACACCTAGATTTCGACCTGATTTAACAGGAGATATGCTGGCAGAGCCAATTTTGAGCTTCAGCCTTTCCAATTTCTGAATCACACTGGGTTTGCCCATAATTAGTAAGTTAGTTTTATCATCGTTTAGTTTTAGAAAATTTGCAGCCATCCACGTGCGGATGTCATCAATGCATGCAGCAAGTGAGTTGAGAGAATTTGACGTGCTCGAAGGCTGGGAGGGATCAAAGCAAAGGTACAACTGAGTGTCATGCACATAGAAGTGAAAATCTAGATTGTGCTTGGCAATCACATCAGCAAGAGGGAGAGTATCAACCATGAAAAGAACCGGACCTAGCACAGAGCCCTGAGGACCCCTTATTTCAGAGGTACCTCAGATGATCTTTGTCCATTCACTTCATTACTCCGGAGTTTCCCACTGAGATAGGACCTGAACCACTGCAGAGCAGTGCAAGTGATGTCCAGGCGAGATGAGAGGCGCTCTAGAAGAACTTTGCAATCGATCGTATCAAAAGCTGCCGAAAGATCGAGCAAAACAAGCAGAGACACTCCACCCATGTCTGTATTCCTAAGTAGATCTTTGAATACCCCAAGCAATGCTGACTCTGTGGAGTGATTAGCTCTAAAGCCAGAGTGGTACTTACAAGCGAGGTATGAGGTTTCGATATACAGGTTCAGCTGGTCTGCCACGACAGATCTTGATAGGAATGGTAGATGGGAGACCGGGCGGTAGTTGCTAAAGTTCTCTTGGTCTAGTGTCGCTTTCTTGAGAAGTGGCCAGACTATAGCTTTTTTGAAAGGTGCTGGGACATGACCTGAGGCTAATGACACATAAATGATGTTAGGTATGCATGGCAGCAGCAGATCAATGCAACGTAGGAGCAGGACATTAGGAATAGGGTCCTGAACTTTGAAATTGATACAGTTCTCAAGGACGGTGAAACATGTATTATTAATATTATTGTTATTGCAGCTAACCACTATTGCACGTGGTAGATGCTGACCATTGCAGAATGGCACCGGCTTCCCTGGCTTTGCACTTCGATCGGCACTACCTCACGATAAAACCGCTGCCACGTCCTATTTGCCTGTATCGTACAACGCCTGCCAACGAGATACTTTGTCCTGGACGTTAGCTATCTTCATGTGCAAAGGCAGAGCTCTTTCGACGCCGGCAGCAGCTGCAGGGACTAAACCTCCGGCTGTGGCTACAACGCCTTGCTGGACTTCTGTTCCACCACAGCTGCCTGCTGTTGCTCGTCTGCCGCCGGAGGCAACTGTCTAATACCACCGCCAGATAGTTTTACAATACCAACATCATCCTCTCAAGCAGTGGGGCAAAGCCGGTACAGTGCGGCCTATTGAGCCACTATCCAAATCTGATCCTGTGAGGTCAGCCATGCCGGCTGGGTAGAGTGGTTTATTGTAGCTACCAGCAGCAAAGCACCATTGCTCTTAGAGAGCGTTGACCTGCCGAAATCTTCGAGCTTTGAGCTCTGCCTCTTCGACTTACAGCAAAGTTGGATTGCAATGGAGTTTCTTTTGCAGCAGAAATAACGATCCTTAGCTGCTGCTGATTCTTCACCTGCATAGCTTGACATACGTTCACCATTGCATACAGCACGTGTTCAAGCAGTACGTCCACCTTAAGTCGAGCAAACGCAGCTCCAGCTGAAGAATAAGTGACAAGCATTCGCCGTAGCCACGAACACTGAACAACCTTGCAGACCTCGGATTACTCGACCTCCCTCTTACAAGTTAGGTTCCAAAAAAAGACTCTTTTCGACTGCTTATTCCTAGAAATGCTAGACTTTCTAAGCAAGCAGCTAATACGTGGCTTGTCACGCCAATAAATAAATCGGTTTAAGTAAATGGCTGGCTGTGCTTCGGCTCGCAAAAATAGGAATATTTCCGTAAGTCTTGGAAACATATTGAGGAGCGTCACGGCGATTAACCAGATTGTGTGCTACTTCGCTGTGAATCGGCATTCAATAAATAGTTGTTATGGCTGAGCTTCGATCGGCCTGTTCTAATAATGTATCAAAGTTTGTTAGAGCATTCCGGGTAGGCTTCAAAGCTGAGATAATGCGATACGACTAGGGAGATCATTGTACTTGGCTGAGCCTGTCCTAGCACTTAATGCAGGGCTGACAACGAGGGCTAGCGAATTTCCTAGTTGGTTAGGCAAAGCTAGCGCCAATTCAACATGCGAAATCCAACGAGTATTTTTCAAGTCACTCAGTACTCTCATCCTGCAGCGAACAGGCATTCCTGCACAATCTGACCAGCCTAGGAAGGCTGCAAGAAACTTTGTATTCTGAAATTTAACTTAAGTGCTCCTGCATCCGTCAGTCTCGCTAAGCAAGATGTTCGTAAGGCCCCCTCCCTTCTAAACCCGTCTTAGAGGTGAGACGCGATTCGCAAGTGGGAATCTCCATTACGCTATCACTCGAATCTCTGCCGATCGTTGCTATTGCAATACAGCCGTCGTTTTGGCCGTCTAATACCGCTTCAGGTAGGATGCTGCCCGTACGCGTTCTTAATTGCTTGCTTCATTTAGACTCTGTATTCCACAGCAGCCTGACACATTTATGGTTTCTAAAGAGCACTATCTAGTTTGTCAGTATCTATTGGCACTTGTGATTTCCAGATGAAGAGGTCAACCGTACGGCAATTGGTCCCGCACTTGCTCTGTGACTGCAACCTGGCTATAATGCACCATGAACTTGGCCATCAGGATGGTCGAATGAGTCACAGCGTGCATCACCCAGTCCCAACGAAAGTTACTACTGGTCAAGCTCTAGCTACTTAGCAGGTAGGGGCCCTCAGCATATCGCCCAATGCGGCTAGCCTGCATGCATTAAGGTCTAGTTATGAGAATTTCTGAAGTATCATAATTAAGGCTGTAATACGCTAATAAGTTCATACGTAGTTAAACTCTCTGGATCTGAATGCCTGGCATGGATATTTACAATCGTAACCTTTCTAAATTAATTAATTGAAATGAATCTCACGAAATTCTGGTGTTAGTAATACAAATTCAAGTCCACTATGGCATGTACAGCCAAGGTCGTGCTGCCTAAAGGCCTGAACAAAAGATGGTTACTTTTTACTTTCCTGCCGTACTTAAGAGATTTCTAGCATAAGAGGGAAACTGGATTCCGGCAGATATTAGTAATAATAAAATTAAAATGCCTTGTAAAGATCGCTCGGAGAACTTAATCTTTTTCTAGGCACTTTACAGATTCTATATATATGAAGCACCCGGAAGAGAGGTCAAGTTCTCAAGGGGCGCTATGCAATGAAGATGAACTATATATATATATATATATATATATATATATATATATATATATATATATATATATATATATATATATATACATATATATATATATATATATATATATATATATATATATATATATATATATATATATATATATATGTGTATGTGTGTGTGTGTGTGTGTGTGTGTGTGTGTGTGTGTGTGTGTGTGCGTGCGTGCGTGCGTGCGTGCGTGCGTGCGTGCGTGCGTGCGTGCGTGCGTGCGTGTGTGCGTGTGTGTGTGTGTGTGTGTGTGTGTGTGTGTGTGTGTGTGTGTGTGTGTGTGTGTGTGTGTGTGTGTGTGTGTGTGTGTGTGTGTGTTTATGAGGCACTGCCAAGTAATGGGTGGTAATATCTACAAGCAGCGGCCTCAGTGTAAGCACGTACATGCACATAAAGAACGTATCACAAAGACCCGCTTAATTTTGTAATAAGCAAAATGTGGTTTAAGCTTCTTTTTTTAATTTTACCATGTCAGAAGAACCTGTGCTGTGCGTCGGCAGTGAGTGCCAGACTTTGAGGGAATAACTTTGAATGCAAGCTCAGTTGAAGTGTGGCAAGCAGGCATTGCTTAATACAATGAAAGAAAGCTTCGTGATGAGTTGCAAGTGTGCTATATTGCTTATGGCACACGTCAGTTACAGCTATCTCGTTTTTCGATACTATTTTTATTTTAATTGACATCTCATCAGGATTTAACTCACCTTAATTTCGATAGGCGCAGTGTGAGCGAGCGAAGGCAAAGTTAATAATAATAATGTTAATATTGCACTTGATAAAGCGCCCTCAGAGAACTTAATCTCTTTCTAGGCGCTTTACATTTGCTGCAAAGTGATATGCAATAGAATAGTAAGTAAAATCATGCTTGAAAAACAAACAAAATGAATAATATGGTTAGGGGTGACATACACAGGGTCAGCATGCAAATGTGGTTAGTGGCAGCATGCACAGTGTCAGCACCCATAAGCACATCAAGTACGAATCACAGGGACCCACTAAATGCTGCCCTAAATAGGTGTGTTTTTAGGTTCCTTTTAAATGTGGTCAGGTCAGGGGATGTTCTGACGCAGTTCGGGAGGGAGTTCCAGGCTTTGGGAGCATATGAGCTAAATGCACGGTCTCCAAAGGATTTCAGGTGTGTACGAGGTATTTCCAGACGGTTGGATTCCGAAAAGCAGGTGGTACGAATCTTGGCCTGATTGGGGAGTATATCTGAAAGATAGGCTGGAGCCATAGAATGAAGAGACCTAAAAGTGAGCGACAAAACCTTGAATTAAATCGTTGCCTCACTGGTAGCCAGTGCAGGTCGGCGAGAAGTGGAGTAATGTGGCAACTGCGACACTCACGACAGACAAGCCTAGCTGCAGAGTTTTGCACCAGCTGCAATCGCCTGATCGCACATGCTGGTAGGCCAGTAAGCAGTGAGTTGCAGAAGTCGAGACTGGATGTCACGACTGCATGGACCAACTGGGACGTGGTATCTTTATCTAAACAAGCCCACATTCTAGCAATGTTATGAAGCTGAAAATAGGCAGATTTGACTGTGGAGCTGACGTGGTCGTCTAACGAGAGGTCGCTATGGAATATGACACCTAGATTTCGAGCTGATTCAACTGGAGATATGCTGGCAGAGCCAATTTTGAGAGTCAGCCTTTCCAATTTCTGAATCACACTGGGTTTTCCCATAACTAGTAAGTTAGTTTTATCATCGTTTAGTTTTAGAAAATTTGCTGCCATCCATGTGCGGATGTCATCAATGCATGCACCAAGTGAGTTTAGAGAATTTGAGGTGCTCGAAGGCTGGGAGGGATCAAAGCAAAGGTACAACTGAGTGTCATCCGGATAGAAGTGAAAGCCTACATTGTGCTTGGCAATCACATCAGCAAGAGGGAGAGTATAAACGGTGAAAAGGACCGGACCTAGCACAGAGCCCTGAGGTACTCCATATTTCAGAGGTACTTCAGATGATCTTTGGGCATTCACGTCAATACTCTGGAGTCTCCCACTGAGATAGGACCTGAACCACTGCAGAGCAGTGCCAGTGATGCCCAGGCGAGATGAGAGGCGCTCTAGAAGTACTTTGTGATCGATGGTATCAAAACTGCCGAAAGATCGAGCAAAACAAGAAGAGACACTCTACCCATATCTGCGTTCCTGAGTAGGTCGTTGTATACCTGAAGCAATGCTGATTCTGTGGAGTGATTAGCTCTAAAGCCAGACTGGAACTTACTAGCAAGGTGTGAGGTTTCGATATACGAGTTCAGGTGATCTGCCACGACCCGTTCGAGTGTCTTTGATAGGAATGGTAGAAGGGAGACTGGGCGGTAGTTGCTTAATTTCTCTTGGTCTAGTGTAGCTTTCTTGAGAAGTGGCCTGACTACAGCTTTTTTGAAAGGTGCTGGGACCTGACCTGAGGCTAATGACATATTAATGATGTTGGTTATGCATGGCAGCAGCAGATCAATGCAGCGTAGGGGCAGGACAGTGGGAATAGGGTCCTGTGGACTTGTAGTCTTCTTTGATTGAGATACGAGCTTTAGGACTAGATCACTAGTGACCTGCTTAAATGCAGACATTGAGGTGCAGCCAGGAACCGAGGAACAGCCTTCTATTGGGAAGGTTGTCATCGCAGGGATGGATTCCCTGATCTTGTCTATCTTCTGCACAAAGAATCGAGAGAAGCGATCGGCTAGATCATCACAGGGATCATCAGGTAAGGAGCTAACCTGGGAACGGTTGAGGAGATGGTTTATTGTCGACATAAGCATTTTTGGATTGTGCATCTGTGATTCAACAATGTTTCTATAGAAGCTAGACTTGGCCTTTGCTAGGATCGATTGGTACGACCTACAGTACCATCAAACATTCGGGTCGCCTCAAGAAGGAGTCCAATCACATCGAGGTTGGCAGGCAAATCGGTGATCGTCACTCAAGGGATTTCATTTCGATCAATAGCCTAGTTTTGTCGTTCTTGATTAAGGCGGCACACAATTCTTGAGCTGATGTGATATCATGCTTGTTTCGTGCTGCTAATTCAATGCAACGGTGAGCCGTGTGGTAAAGGTCTGCTTAATAGGTGCTTGTCTTGCTGTAGTGAATCACTCTGGGATTGCACTATAATGTGTACGCCAGCTGATAGTTTCGACGGGCTTTTCTAGTCTTCATACTTAGAAATGTCTTCTCATCTGAAATTGAATAGCTCTACTACGCAACATTCACAAGTCGTTTGGAGACGCAAATCTGGTACTTGCTGTGGCAGACCTATGAATAATAACGCACCTCAATCTGGGCGCCACCGGCTTTCGGCTTAAGAGATTGTCTAACGTCTTTTAGCCAGTTTTATTTGTTCAATAGTTGAAGAGGCTTACCACGTTAGTTGGACTTTTTAGAAACATTGTTTCACTATGCCAGTGTCATAATCAATTTTTCAATGAAAAACTAGCCACCAGAATTACTGACTGGTATAGCAGCATAAAGTAACTATACACTTATAACTTTATTGATGAATGCAGCTGAATATTGGTAGTCCACCTAATAAGCAGTTTATTCTGTAAGAAGTACTTGCTCTATTAGCTCAACTGACGTTCTGAAACGGCCGTAGCGCGGAGTTGACTACAGAACAAGCGCTCAAGTAGTCATTGCCGCTCTAGAACTTCTATCGCACAAGCTAAGATTGCGACATTAGGAAGTAATTCTTACGTAAGAAGTTATTCCCGTAAAGGAAGTAATTCTTGCGCTAAATGTAAATCTTGTCAATCTTCAAGCTGCTCCATTCGGTGATGGCTGCAGTTACGTGGAAACCGCAAAAATTCTAGTTACGACCAACCGTAGTAAAAATAAATCCGATGTTCCCAGTGTGGACGATTTAGGACGATACTGTCTCGCAAAAGGTCATTGGTTGTCCAACCAAGAAAAATTTGATAAATATCACGCAATGAAAAACCTCAAAGGAAAACTCCGTGGGCTACTGTGGGTTGTCACTAAGCTACGAAAGTGTGAGTAATAATAAGAATAGTAATAATGCATTTGTACCGTGCTCCAAGTGAACTGAATTGATTTATTGGAAAATTACAGATGCTTTATAGTAAGCATTAGGAAATAATTGGTAGTAACATCCGGAAGCGGAAGAAGAAGTGTAAGCAGGTACAGGCACAAGAAGGTCGAATCACCAAGAGCCACAAAATGACGTAATAACAGGTTCAATTTAGGCTTCTTTTTAAATTTCGTCGTGTCAGGGGACTCGCCGGCTCGGGGCAGGCGCTGAGGCGCTCAGGGAGCGCGAGAGAGGCGCAAGAGCAGTAGCCCGACGGCGAAAACGGAAGCCGCAGCACAGGCAAGCGTCATGGCCGCAGTCTCCAATTCTCACGCACGGCTAGGACTTACGCAGGAGTTTGGCGTTTAGATATTTACATCGGAGAAGCCTTTTGAATGGCGTGAGCTGAAAGCTCGCTTGGCAACTTGACCGGCAAAATGGACACTTCTGGCAGCAAACACAAACACACACACACACACTCATAAGAGACACGCATACAGAAATATATATACAACATGTACAACCTTTTGCAAGCATACACGTGACCTAGGCTTAAACAAATAGAGCCTACTGGTTTGAATGCTTATGTATTTAATGCCGGACTTAAAATCGTTTCAAGCTTTAATGCTGATTGCCTTAGTTTACCCGAATATAATCCTTAGATGGCTTGCGACTGCATGCATTAACTGGCAGCGGTAGAACTTAGAGTGACAGTGTAAGGTGAGCACATGGCAAAGCGGCCGGGGAGATACAGAAGCGCATTTTAATATAAAGGACTTGAAAACCATGGGCCTTATAAAAATAATACTTATACACACACGAACGCACACAAAACACACACACACACACACACACACACACACATACACACACACGCGCGCACACACATATATATATATATATGTATATATACATATATACATATACATATATATATATATGTGTGTATATATATATATGTGTGTGTGTGTGTATGTGTGTGTATATATATATATATATATATATATATATATATATATATATATATGCATATATAAATATATTTATATATATATATATATATATATATATATATATATATATATATATAGCGCGTATGTCGCCCGAGAAATCCCCTTGCGCCGAAAATTACGGCGAATCTGAAACTAGGATGGCTGGAATTTCTAAAACCTCGGAAAATAAAGAGCGAATACACGGTAAGATTAATATAAGGAAAAAATAAACATACCAAATCGTGACTGTTGTCGCATTGGTTAGAAAGCGAAGCGCTCATAAAATGTATAGTTAAAACCAAATGTCTTTCAGTTAGGTGTGAAAAAACTTTCGGCTGCCGAAGGAAAGTTTTTGCCAGGCCGTTGATAAGTAGGTGGTGTACTTTTGGCTCTGCCAGGCATCCTCCTCTGGAAAATTACTCGATGAATATGTCGGGCGCCATGTATTGAGGAGTCACAGTTTTAAAAACAAACGAAATCGCAAACGTAAGCCAGATCTAATTTGAGAATGTAGACGATAATGGTAGTATCTCGCAGGTTTGGACCACTGTTGAAGCTGTTTGCCTTTAATGACCGGCTTCAAAATGAATAAATGTGGTGGATGACCAGGTCTGTGACAGGCACGACGCGGTGCAAAATAACATTAGGTTCACCTAGGGTGCTTTTAAAAATTATTTTACATTTTATTTCCAGTGTAGTTAGAGCAAGGAATCAGCCGATTACATTTCCATCGAATTTCTATAAAACTGCACTGCTAGAAGCGTCTATAACCTAGTAAAATGCCACGCAAAGCCGCCTGACAGGCAGTCTTTGGAAGCAGAAGATCCTCTGAACTCTCAGGTGACCTGAATACGTTAAAAAGTTTTCACTGGAGTTGTGTCAGGATAGTTTCATTCGTGCCTGCAAAAAGCCAGGTGAGAGTGATTCGACTCTTCTTAGACTCAAATGATGCGCGGTCCTCCCTTCTCCTAAACGCTCTACCCAAATTCAAATACGCACAAGTAATTTTCTCGACGTCCGAGGATCATACATATCAAATTTCTGGCACGTTAACGTATATGCACCGATACCTTGACTTAGGGGCGTCTCAGCTTGCGAGATTTTGGTGATATGAACTGTGTTTTGGCCGATTTTTTTTCCGAGTTGAGAGCTAAAATATGGGTTACGAGCCAGATTGAGATGCACAGCGAGTTGCCGAAGTGAACGGCACAGTAAACGCTCCAACATCTACCCAGCATCCGGTTTCACGATCGTTCACTTTGATCCATTGCAACGGAATTTATCTCATGTAAGCGAGTATGAGTGGTATTGTCAGTGAAGGCAAGAAGGAACTGCGTGCGGTTACTCAGTCCAGTAACGGTAGGGGCAGCAAAAGACGTTCAGCTGCATGACGCTGCCCGACGACCTGGGCGTGACGTCAAGCGCAGGCCTGGTGGTTCGTGCCCAGGCGGACATGAGCAAACACGGTGGTGCTTGCATCTACAAGATCACTAACCTCAGGTTTGTAATCATACTACGGCCGGAACAGTTAAGTTCGTAATTTACTTTACTTAGGCAATATCATTGTGTGATAGTTCCTTACGTAATTGTGTAGGGGCTCATGGTCGCGATAGCCTCTCGTCGAAGAACGAAGCCCCGCCTCCAAAAGCGTGTCGTAGTGTTGATGACGATGTCTGCACTGCACGCTGGCGACGTAGACACAATACGTGGGCGTACATGCTGGTGTAGTGATCTTCGTGCATGCTGCCCCGGAGTAAGTGGTGATAAGAACATGAGAGTGGATAGCGGGCATGCAGGCCGATGCACAGGCAGAAAGTGAATTTTGCAGCAAGGATAAGTCACGTGTCGGCATGGAGCACGCCCGTTGAGCGGACGGAATTCGGCTAGGGGGACAACCACGTGATTTAACATGACGGGCAATTGCAATACATTCGATGGTATTGTGATTTAAGATATTGGTTATTTATAAGTAAAGTTTTTAATGTTAAAATGCGTGACACAATCGGTGTTTTTTGTGGGTCCGGAACAGATTAATGGAATTCCAACTAATTCTAATGTCGAAAATTAACTTGGCAATCGAGTAATTAAATTAAACTCGTACTGCTGCATTTTCCTATATGTGATGAAAGGCGGCTAGGTTAACAAACGAAATCAATCTCTCGACAGGACAAATAAATCCTGAGAGTCTTAAGTTTACGTTGTGGCATATAATTATTTTCAAAGGGTCGTCAGGGGTTGCTACCGTGAGATAATGACGATAATCTTTGTGTCACGCCGATTCTTCTGCTGTTGATCCATTAATTTTATGAAAATAGACGTGTACCATTGTGAAGGTCTCTGCTCTCTGCTGATAATCACAACGATCGCTAAAAGGCGAATATAAAATCCAAGTCTTTATCAAGGCTGTCTTTTTAAATTAAAAAGTTCATCAAACTTAACTGTCTCCAAGTACACAGCTTACCTTTCTACTACTGTAATTTCTTAAAATTACATGGAACCTTAACGAATTTCTACCTTGGCCGTAAGGACTAGAACAATAGTTCAAATATCCCCAAGCAAATTCAAGGCAGGTCACGTGAAAGTGCTAGCGATTCCATTGCAATTCAATTATTCCAACGATAGTTGGTTCAGTGTCGAGAGCCTTGAATTTTTCCTTTCTCAGGTTCGTCTTGAATGCGTTTGCTCCTTCCATATATGAACAGTTGGCGTGCTACATCCTATAAATTCTGCATGCCAATATATTATTGTATGTTCTTGACATCTAATGCTTATTAAATTGATATGTCATAATCTATTGTTTGGCGGCTTAACGAGCAAACGCCGCGCATATTTTCATTCCACATCACCTTCCTTACCGATGTAAGCACATGTCCAGAAACTAACTCCCAATAAAATTGAAATCAGTCTCATAAGACATCCAAAGCATGAGGGTTGACCATGAAACTTAGCTCTTCTTGGTGCTCCTGTGTGACGATAAGCATGCTCTCAGAATTTTTAGCTCATCTCCTTGACAACCACTTAACTTTAAAATTTACATAATGAAGACAGCTTCGAAAGCTTCCAGCATTCGCGTCAGATCCTTGACTGCAATCAATGACTGTCTACCACCGTAACTTGCAAAATATGAACCATCTATGTCTGTGGTTCTGTCTTAGAGGGATTGTTGCTGTTGCCAAAGGTCTTTAAGCCTAATGATAGAAAGGCATTAGATTGGCTATAGCACGCTGGATTGCACGAGGATGCCAAATCTCGCACATTAGTTCAGTTAGGTATGAAGGAGCCAGTGATTGGCGTGCAATGGCCTAGTCGGTCACTATGAGTTTGTTCTTTATCTGTTAATCAATCATTGGCCACTGCTGAGCCTCTCAGCTTTGCTAACTTTGCTAACTAGCCTTGCAGCCATAATAATCTGCAGCTGCAGCGCCCTAATGTCTTTCTTTTAATGCCCTGCCAAAATGGACTTTGTAGTTTCAACATCACCCGACCTAAGTTTATTGATTTTTTATTGCCTAAACACGATGACTTAGCCGAGCAAGACTGCCCAAGTGTAACTGCTGGGTACGGACGGACTTGCTTAACAGAAAATGAAGAGCTAGAAAGGAATTTAAAAATCAGCCTAGTTTTTCAGCAGCATCAGTTGATAAGTTGAAAGTTTCTGACCCCATGAAAACAGGATAATGAAAATAATGATGATGCAATGGATAAAGTGCCCTCAGAGAAATCAATCTCCTTCTATGCGCTTTACATTTAGTGCAGAGGAAAACGTGACTGAATGGTGAGTAATATCATGCTTGATAAACAACATAACTAGCATAGTTAGGGGTGACATGCACAGGGTCAGCATGCAAGTGTGTTTAGTGGCAGCATGCACAGTGCCATCACCCATAAGCACATGGCGG
Source organism: Cristatella mucedo (assembly GCA_009760855.2). NCBI lineage: Eukaryota > Metazoa > Bryozoa > Phylactolaemata > Cristatellidae > Cristatella > Cristatella mucedo. Next base: position 350,869 of record WPIO01000180.1, read on the forward strand.
ACGAATCACAAGGACCCACTAAATGCTGTCCTAAATAGGTGTGGTTTTATGTTTTTTAAGTGTGGTCAAGTCAGGTGATGTTCTAACGCAAGTCGGGAGTGAGTTCCAGGCTTTGGGAGCATACTAACTAAATGCATGGTCTCCAAAGGACTTGAGGTTTGTTTGAGATATTGGTGAACTCTTGGATTCCGAAAGCTGGTGATGCAAAGGGGGAGCCTCGTGGAGGAGTAGATATTAGAGGTAGGCTGTAGCCAACGAATGAAGTATCGTAAAAGTGAGCTGCAATACCTCGAAGTCGATCCGTTGCTTGACTTGCCAGTGCAGGTTGGCGAGAAGTGGTGTGATGTGCAACTGTGACACTCATGACAGACATGACTAGCTGCTGAGTTTTGCACAAGCTGTAATCGCCTGATTGCACATGCACGGTAGGCCAGCATGCAGTGAGTTGCGAAAGTCAAGACGGGATGCCACGTATGCATTGCCCAACTTAGACGTGGTATCCTTATATGAACAACCCAATTTTAGCAATTTTATGTAGCTGAAAGTAGGAAGACTTGATTGTGGAGCTGATTTGGTCGTCTAACGAGAGGTCACTTTGGAACTTGACACCTTGATTTTGAGCTGATTCAACAGGACATATGCTGGCAGTGCCAATTTTAAGAGTCAGCCTTTCTAATTTCTGAATCACACTGGATTTGCCCATAACTGTGGAACTCGCTTTCACAATACTTACGCAACGACAACTACTCTCCTACTGCCAACTATGGCTCATCCTTTTCAGCGGTCCTGAGCTGCTACTTCCATGCTACTCACTACCTCAACCGCTCTCCTGACTCAGCTATGCTTCCCACTGTCTCTTTGTTGCATGAGACGAAGTCTGTTGGCTACCGAAAGCCGCTTAGGCTGTGAGTGCTTAATACAAAACTCTCCTGCGTAACACTCACACTGTCTTTATGACTTTGCGGAGTTACAGATGCAGATACATTAGATTGCATAACTATTAAGTTAGTCTTTTAACCGTTTAGTTTAGGAAAATTTGCTGCCTTCAATGTGAGGATGTCATCAATACATGCAGCATGCGAGTTGAGACAATTCGAGGTGCTCGAAGGCTGAGAGGGATCAAAGCAAAGATGCAACTGAGTGTTATCTGTCTAGAAGTGAAAGCCTAGATCGTACTTGGCAATCACATCAGCAAGAGGGAGAGTATAAACCGTGAAAAGAACCGGACCTGCCATGCAGACGTGAGGTACTCCATATTTCAGGGGCTCCTCAGAGGATCTTTGTCCATTCAAGTCAATACTCTGGCGTTTCCCACTGAGATAGGACCTGAACCATTGATGAGCAGTGGCAGTGATGCCCAGGCGAGATGAGTGGCGCTCTAGAAGAATTTCCTGATCGATAGTATCAAAAGCTTCCGAATGATCGGGCAAATCAAGCAGAGCAAATCAACTTATGTCTGCATTCCTACGTAGGTCGTTCGACACCCAAAGCAATGCCGATTCTGTGGAGTGATTAGCTCTGATGTGCTAAACAGAGGTGGTCTGGAGTGAGTGTAACTTAACAACTTGGCAGGCAATATTAGGATGGATGGCTGTACTGGGATTTGTAAGATTTAACAACTACTGGGATTTGTAAGATTTAACAATTACCGGGCAAAAGACCCAACATAACCGATATATAATCCCGATTGCTTTAGCTGCATCAACCAGTACTGCAGGCTGCAGGCCACATGGTTGTGGGTACACAGCTGTGGCCATTACAGACTCACCTCAGCTTAGGCTTGGAGGTAACGCTCAGTCTTAGATGAAATTTCGGCACTCACACGTCTTGTATGTATAATTTGGCAATAACCATGAATCTGACTTTGTAATTAAAAAACTGAATTAAATTTTTTTGCAGAGATCGTTTACCGCAAATTGTAATTCACTTTTATTCGAGCGCCAGGAGCGTTGGTTGAAGAATCTAGTCACAAAATATTTTCTAAAAAGTGACTACAGTATTTTTCCCTTTTGTGTTAATGCTGCACTTGCAAAATAGCTAATAATGTTATTAATAAAACAAGCTCTGCCATGCATTGATTGCAAGCGCAGTTGAGCACTGCAAACAAGCACCTTGTTGCATTGAATTTAAGTGACTTGTGCATTACACGTAAGGGCTTTGGTGCATTGGAGAAAAGTTCCTCGGTGCATGGAAAAAAGCTTCAAGGAATGACGCAAGCATGCTCCATGCTGTGCATAAGCACGTTCAGTTATGCATGGCAGACGTAAATTACAGCTAGAGTATAGTTCATTCTTTAATAGTTACCAAATATTTTAACTGCAATAAACGACACATAGAAAGAGCGACGGCCACTTTGAAGCCATCATGCAGAGCATCAACAAGTGACACTAGACGTTTTGGTTCCTGCCACCTGAACAGCTAGCATTTCTCAATCGATTCCATTTCGATTGATGAATTCTTTTCGTCATGCATGATTAAGATTGCAAACAATTCTTGCGTGGATGCACCCTCATCCTTGTGTCTTGCGGCTACTTCAATGCGATGTTGCACTGAGGGATCGACTTCGTGTAAAGAGGTGGTCGTTTTTCGATAGCGAATGACACTGGGATTGCAGAGTAATGTGTACGCCAGCTGCCAGTTTCGACGGGCTTTACGAGTCGTCTTACTCAGAGGCGCCACTTCACCTGAAATTAACTGACTCTAATAAGCAGCATAGATCAATAGTTTTCACCCAGAGCAAAGTCTGTTACTCGGCTCTCTCGCAAAGTTCTATGACACAATAATCAGTCAGCAGCCGAATTAGGTCTACCGGGCAGCATCCAATGGAGGTTTCAGATACTGTTTAAGATGCCTCTCGTCTGACACCAATCTAGCAGGATCTGGCGTGCTTCGGCAATACACAAACCGAGTAGCTAGTGTAGAAAAGTGCACTATAGAATAATAATAATAATTATTATAATAATGTACTTGATAAAGCGCCCTCAGAGAACTTAATCTCTTTCTAGGCGCTTTACATTTGCGGCAAAGGGAAATGCAAATGAACGGTAGGTAAAATCATGCTTGAAAAACAAACAAAATTAATAACATGGTTAGGGGTGACATGCACAGGGTCAGCATGCAAATGTGGTTAGTGGCAGCATGCACAGTGTCAGCACGCATAAGCACGTGAAGGACGAATCATAGGGACCCACTAAATGCTGTCTTAAATAGGTGTGTTTTTAAGTTCCTTTTAAATGTGGCCAGGTCAGGGGACGTTCTGACGCAGGTCGGGATGGAGTTCCAGGCTTTGGGAGCATACGAACTAAATGCACGGTCTCCGAAGGATTTGAGGTTTTTACGAGGTATTTCTAGACTGTTGGATTCCGAAAAGCTGGTGGTACGATGCTTGGCCTGATGGGGGAGTATGTCGGAGAGATAGGCTGGACAAGCTTTTAGCAAACATGTTGTTGATAAAGTGCGACGTTACCAGCAAACTTCTTCAAATAGTAGTAAAAATAACATTCTTGCAGAAAAATATAGTGCCCTAAAAGAAATTTATTTATTTCTAACCCCCTTTCATGGTGTGGAGGAAGCGTGATTGAACGGTTAGTCGTAGCAAGCTTAAAGACATGGTTAGAGTGACATGCAAGGGGTCAACACGCTTAATTTAATAGCAGCTTGCAGCATCAGCACATATAGGCATACAGAGGACGAATCACGTTGAAACACCAAATGCTGTGACATATAGGCGTATTTTTAGTTTTTTTAATGTCCACAAACAAATTAGGGTGTACCGTGGCGTCATTCGGGAGTGATTTGTAGGCTTTGGAAGCGTCGATAATAAGGCATGGTCTTAAAAGGATTCAAGATTCCTCTGAGGTAAGCGTAAACAAGTTTATTCAGCAAAGCGACGGTAAAATTGCCTAGCCAGGCGGAGTTGCAGATCTGATAAGTTGGTTAGGGCTGAAGAAATAAAATACCTAAAAGTGAATAACAGAAATTTGAAGTCGATGCGTTGCAGGACTGAGAGCCCACATGTTGGCGAAAAGTGGTAGCACGTGGCAGCTCATGTGGACGCTCACGATAGACAAGAGTAGCTGTGGGCATTTGTACCAGCCGTAGGCGCCTGATTGCACAGGCTCCGAGACCAGCTAGTACTTATGGAAGTAGAGTCGGTACTTACAAATGCATTGGTCGATACGTATGTATTATCACTGTCTATAAAAGTTTGAATTTTAGCAATTTTACGTTGATACAATCAGGCACACTTTATTGTTCAGCTGATTTGGTCGTCTAACGAAAGGTCACCTTTGAACAATACACCTAGATTTACTGCAGATTTAACAGGAGATATGCCTCCGAAGTCGATTTTGAGGGTGAATTTTTCCGATTTGTGAATAACACTTGTTTTTTCTGGTCAGAAATGTGATATTTCCCTTCATTCAATTAGAAAACGTTGGTTAAAATTAAAAGCTATAAGCTTCCAGCTATGTGTGGAAGTCATCAATACGTGCAGGGAAGAAGTTGAGACAATTCAAACGGCTAGATGGCTACGATAGATTAAATCCAAGGTACAACTAAATGGCATTTTCATAGAACTGAAAGCCTTGATGCAGTTGCTCAATCACACTTAAAGCAGGTCAAGTAAACGTTGTATTACTGTGCCAGCGATGGCCAGTCGATATGAGAGGCATTAGAAATTGACTTGGTGATTTACATTAAAAAAACGCTGGATAACTAGGCAAAACAATGAAAGACATTCTACCTAAGTCTGCCCTTCTAATGAGGTCCTTAGACACTCGAAGCATTGCCGACTCAGTAGAGTTTCAAATCTAGTAGGTCGGATGGTCTCACCTCTTTCGCTGCACTCATCAATAACATCCGCACATAGCTGGCAACCAACTTTCCTAAATTAAATGACAAAAACTAATTTGCTATTCATAGAAAACCAAGTGGGATTCACAAAAGGGAAAACCTAGCCCTCAAAATCGGCTGTGCTGGCTACTGCTGATTCAACAGGTGATATTGACTGCTTAATCAGGAATAAATCTAGGTGTCGCATTCTAATGTGACCTTTAATTGGACGACCACACCTGCTTCGTAGAAAAGTCTGCCTAATTATATCTACAACCAGACTAACACTATCTAGGACAGCATTTAGCGGGTCCCTGTGATTCGTCCTTGATGTGCTTATGCGTGCTGACACTGTGCATGCTGCCACTAACCACATTTGCATACTGACCCTGTGCATGTCACCCCTAACCATATTATTCAGTTCGTTTGTTTTTCAAGCATGATTTTACTTACCATTCCATTGCATTTCACTTTACAGCAAATGTAAAGCGCCTAGAGAGAGATTAAGTTCTCTGAGGGCGCTTTATCAAGTGAATTATTATTATTATTATTATTATTATTATTATCTAAAAAGGTTTGAAGTTTTGATTTAAGAGTTCAGCTGGTCTGCTGAAACTCACTCCAGTGTCTTTGATTGGAGCGGTAAGAAACTAGATGGGTCCACTTGAGGCAAGGATGAGCAAGTGTACATCAGAACTGACAGCTTGATGATGAAAATGCTACTAATGTAGCTCATACTAATCAATCGTACCAAAGGCCGAGCCAAGCTTTTATAAAAACGTTGATGAATCTAAGATGCACAATCCAACAATGCAGATGTCAAAGAGAAACCATCTGCTTAACTACTCCCAGGTTAGTTCATGACCTAGTGATCGCTGTGACTATCACCTGGTCGCTTCTTTATCTCAATAATAATTATCCACTTGGTAAAGCGCCCTTAGAGAACTCAGTCTCTTTCTACGCGCTTTGCATTTGCTGCAAAAGAAACACTATCAAATGGTGAGTGATATCAGGCTTAATAAGCAACGTGACTGACGTGGTTAGGGATGGCATGCACAGGGTCAGCATGCAAGTGTGGTTAGTGATGGCATGCAACGGTGTCAGCAAGCATTAGCTCATAAAGGATGAATCACAGGGATAAACTAAATGATATTATAGATAGGCGCATTTTTAATTTCTTTTTAAATTCGGTCAAGTCGGGGATGTCATGACGCAAATCGGAGTGAGTTCCAGGCTATGGGAGCGTAAGAAGTAAGTGCAGGGTCTTCAAAGGATTTTAGGTTCGTGCGAGATATAGATAAACAGCTAGACTCCAAAAAGCTGATGATACAACGCTTAGTTTGGTGGGAAGTAAACTTGGTATGTAGGCCGGAGCAAAAGAATGAAGGGTCCTAAAAGTGAGCCACAAAACCTTGAAGTCGATCCGTTGCTTGACTGTTGGCCAGTACAGGTCGGCGATAAGTTGTGTTATGTGGTAACTGTGAAGCTCACGACAGACTATACTAGCTGAAGAGTTATGCACCAGCTGTAAGTGCATGATTGCATATGCTTTTGATACCATCGATCACAAAGTACTTCTAGAGCGCCTCTCATCTCGCCTGGGCATCACTGGCACTGCTCTGCAGTGGTTCAGGTCCTATCTCAGTGGGAGACTCCAGAGTGTTGACGTGAATGGACAAAGATCATCTGAAGTACCTCTAAAATATGGAGTACCTCAGGGCTCTGTGCTAGGTCCGGTCCTTTTCACCGTTTATACTCTCCTTCTCCCTGATGTGATTGCCAAGCACAATCTGGGCTTTCACTTCTATGCGGATGACACTCAGTTGTACCTTTGCTTTGATCCCTCCCAGCCTTCGAGCACCTCAAATTCTCTCAACTCACTTGCTGCATGCATTGATGACATCCGATCATGGATGGCAGCAAATTTTCTAAAACTAAACGATGATAAAACTAACTTACTAGTTATGGGCAAACCTAGTGTTATTCAGAAATTGGAAAGGCTGACTTTCAAAATTGGCTCTGCCAGCATATCTCCAGTTGAATCAGCTCGAAATCTAGGTGTCATATTCCAAAGCGACCTCTCGTTAGACGACCACATCAGCTCCACAGTCAAATCAGCCTATTTTCAGCTTCATAACATTGCTAAAATTAGGGCTTGTTTAGATAAGGATACCACGTCCAAGTTGGTCCATGCATTCCTGACATCTCGTCTCGACTTCTGCAACTCACTGCTTACTGGCCTACCAGCATATGCGATCAGGCGATTGCAGCTGGTGCAAAATTCTGCAGCTAGGCTTGTCTGTCGTGAGCGTCGCAGTTGCCACATTACTCCACTTCTCGCCGACCTGCACTGGTTACCAGTCAAGCAACGGATTGACTTCAAGGTTTTGTCGCTCACTTTTAGGTCTCTTCATTCTATGGCTCCAGCCTATCTTTCAGATATACTACCCCATCAGGCAAAGCATCGTACCACTCGCTTTTCGGAATCCAACAGTCTAGAAATACCTCGTACAAATCTTAAATCCTTTGGAGACCGTGCATTTAGCTCGTATGCTCCCACAGCCTGGAACTCCCTCCCGACCTGCATCAGAACATCCCCTGACCTGACCACATTTAAAAGAAACTTAAAAACATACCTATTTAGGACAGCATTTAGTGGGTCCTTGTGATTCGTCCTCAATGTGCTTACGCGTGCTGACACTGTTCATGCTGCCACTAACCACATTTGCATGCTGACCCAGTGCATGTAACCCCTAACCATGTTATTCATTTTGTTTGTTTTTCAAGCATGATTTTACTTACTATTCTATTGCGTATCACTTTGCAGCAAATGTAAAGCGCCTAGAAAGAGATTAAGTTCTCTGAGGGCGCTTTATCAAGTGCAATATTATTATTATTATTATTATTATGCCGGTAGGTCAGCAATCAGTGAGTTACAGAAGTCAATACGGGATGTCGCAAATGAAAGGACCAACTTAGATGACGAATCCCTATCTAAATAATCCCAAATTTTAGCAATTTCATGTAGCTAAGAGTAGGCAAACTTGATTGTGGAGCTGATTTGGTCGTCTAACAAAAGTTCACTTGGAACATGACACTTAGATTTCGTACGGATTCAATAGGAGTTATGCTGAAGAGCTGATTGCCAGCGTTAGTCTTTTCAATTTCTGAATCGCCAGATACACAAGATCAGAGAGTCCATCCATAGGGTGGCACCACTTCTTCTGGTCTCCTGCCACTCAATTTTTTGAAGCACTGCAATGCCTACGTTCAAAGAGGTCACGAATTAGTTAATGACGAAGGTCGCATTTTAATCAAAGAAGGTAACTAGTAATCAAGAATTCATTCCAGTGTCCTGCTTTATCTATGCATAGATCTATGCAGCCTTGCATGATTAACATAGCAAATATGGCATATGCCTCCGTCCATCTCTTCAGAGCATTTCAAAATGCTTTATTCGGGCCATCATTTAACAGCATCAATTGACCAAGCGAAGTTAAGCAACTTTTATGCAGTCTTCCTTTTACAGCTCCTATCAAAGACACTGGGTTAAGTGGTTTCAGATCGGCCGAATTCTTCTTTTTAGTGCAGATACATAAAAACATAAGCATAATTCATTTGTGTAGCGCCCAAAGAGAACTTAATCTCTATCCAGGCGCTTCAGATATGCTTCGGGGCTCGAGCCCACGACGTCAGCCAGACCTCTGTAGCGGCGTGCAGCTTAACCGTAGGACCAAACCAGCTCGGAATCTCCCAAACCATTTGTTTGCACCAGTTGCACGAGTTTAAAGCCAAAGTTGGAGTCCTGAATGATTAGAATTGCAGTCATCTTGACCCGCGAAAAAAAAAGGGAAGTACAACGGTTGTCTGATTCTTCTCAATGCAGGTTCTAATTTTGGCAATATTGCTGTGCACGTTTGAGTAGGCATTAATTGATTTAATTGATTGCACTATCCACGAATAAAAATTACGGAATACGAGCGCATACGCCTATCTAAAGTTTACCGTGGAGAGATGGTCTGGTGCTGTAAACCTGAGGCTACTGAGAGAAAACGGCAAGCACCAGAGATGTAGGGTAAGGCGAAAGCAGTTAGGCTGTGACATTAATAACGGCTAAGTAGTTCCGCTACCACTGGTGTTCAAGTTGCTGCCACTCGTGTTGCTGTAGCCCTCTTCGCTGCCCGCTCAGGCTGCTGTCCCCTCAGGCTGCTGTCCCCTCAGGCTGCTGTCCGCTCAGGCTGCTGTCCCCTCAGGCTGCTGCTTCTTGAGGTTACTGCCCCTCAGGTTGCTCGCTGCCCCCCAGGTTCGCTGCCGATCTATGCTATGGCCTCCTAGGCGTCAGCCTGCTCAGCAAGCTGCCTCTAGTCTTAGCTACCGCTGGCTTCTGCTCAAGGCTGATGCCTGCTATAGCTGCTGCCGCATATCATGCTTCCACTGAGGTTGCTGCAGTTGAGTTTGCTGCCGGCTCGGATTCCTGCCGCCCGGGTTGCTGCTGCTGAGGTCACTACCCGTCTAGGCTTCTGCACAAATCGCCCTTGCGCCACTACGACAGGGCAGAAGACATGCTCTGTCGTTCAGTAGTCCCGATCGCTCGCAGGACAGTCCTAGTAAAAAGACTCAGAGCTGCCAATGGTGAAAGACCTTGAATGCAAGCTATGTCGCTTGATCAATTCTCATTAATCTGGCGATGTAGCAATACTATCTGTACAGCAAAAGCATGCACGTATATTTTCGCAGGCTAAATCCTAGCTCATTATACAGAAGTTCCATAGCCAAATGAGTAGTACAATGTTGTAGAAATCAAGATTCTTCTTGGAAAGAAATATATTATAGAAATTTTAAATTATATATATATTAAAGAAATATTGTATAGCCAATAACCGGGCAATATTCTTGCTTATCTGCTAATATTAAACACCAAGAAATACATTAGAGTTCTCTTAAGAGCTATTTACATGCATTATCATTAATATCAATAACAAGTAAAACCTATTTAAATAAAGCTGCATCACCAGACAAGAGAATCTAATTTGGAATGTGCTTTTGTTCCATTCGAACGTTTTGAAGGTTAAATTATTTTTCGACGCTTATATTGAACTTTAATATCACGAAATTTAATCGAATAAATCTAGGATTTCTCAAAATATTTTAGATTTAATCAAGGAGAGTAAAGCATTTCAGTATTCACTTACTTTGGCGAGCCTTTCGTTCTGTAGCTCCATCTCTGAGAAGTTTCAGGAACACTCTAACCACCGGATGGTCATGTGCTGCATTGACTGTTAATAGGCTGAGGTAACTCACAAAACCTAAAATTAGGAAAGTTAGTTTAAAAAAGCAAAATCGCTAGTGTAATCAATCTATATTGAGTAATAAACCACATGCAGTGCATCAAAATTTACATCATCATAGAATAAAGTAACACATTTAGCTAAAACGCCAGCTTCATTCATGTTTTCCAAGCATTCGAAAGGAGTAGAACAATGATTGAAAGTAATATTAACATGTAATGCTGTCTACCGGAGTTGCATTCAAGATGTACGAAACCAAAAGATATGTTGTCTGAAAATTTGGAAGCTATAATCAAGGGCTACAAGCACTTCTGAAATATTCGTTTTTTACACTGGTAAAACGGTCGCAACTCTTTGTGATATTGATCACCATTGTTTCCAAAGCAAAAACCAAGAGTTTTTTTAAACCGTCTCAACTTTATTAAAATAAGAGCCTTTGCTTTTCTGATAGCTAAAACTGTAACGGGAACTTTTTATAATACCGAGAGGAAAACCAATCACTATCAGAGCACTTTGTACAGGTTCAGGAAATCTTACGTGTAAATCGGTTAGTGATAACGTGCATTGTGTCAGCACTTGTAGATATACAAGCGATAATTCACTAGGACCCAGAATATGCGTGAGAAGGGTTGTTTTAGGCGGTTTTTAAAATATCTGAAAGTCGGAGAATTTCTAGGAACATCACTAGTAAAGCAAATTTCCAGCTTTAGGAGAGAATTAGAAAGAGCCTCAAGATTATCAAAATATTTAGGTAGCCCAGATGCACGGTTAGCAAATTCGGTCAGTGGAGCTGCTGGTGGAATCCCTTACCTGATAGAGAACTAGTTCGGAGTGGTTAAAGGTATATCTTGCATTGTATTTCCTATCATTAGCTTGAATATATGCATATATATATATATATACACACACATATATACATTTAAACATATATATATATATTTATATTTATTCAAACTATAATCACCGTAGCCTTATATTATCACGGAATTTTCCCTGATGGCTAAGCATAATGATAGACTGAGGTTTTTGAACTTTTCTTTGGAAAGCAGGCATGCTCCCTTACCCTCCAGCTTCGTAACGATACGGCTATCGAAGAACTTTCAGAGGCTCTAGATAATTCAAAATATGTTTTCCTAAATTTATTGTTAGTTGGTTTCACAAAAAATCTCTGAAGAACTCTACAGAATTGTTGAGGTCATCTGTAAGACTTTTCAAACAACTCAATCGTCTGAATGGTCTTCTCCTGTGCTAATGCATCAGTACAGTTGTGCTGTACTGTGGAGCAGGGTGTTTCCGATTAGGCAATCATGTGGAGTGCACGATTTTAGAGTGATCCCGCTCCGTCTTGCATAACCGCTCTGGTTCAGATCACAGTGCATCGTTCGCTCAGCAGTTAAGGGTCACGTAGGGTCAAGCAGAACTCCTATTCAGCTCAGCTGCTGCACCTCAAAACTGAGGACTCACTTAACAACCTACTTAATAGGCACTTTATGGAATATGGGTCTGCACCGGGCTGATTAGCAGCGAACTGGGACCACTTTGCAAGATTGTTGCTGAAAATCAACGCAAAACTCAAAGCATTTAACTTCGAATTCAATGTGCATTCTACAGTATAATACAATGAAAATGTAGACAAAATGAAAAAGCTGCTAATAATTGCGTTTTGTCTTCAGCCTATTACGGACAATCTTCAGCCTACTTCTAATTGTTCTGCCTCTTAATTTAAATACAGTTGCATAGCCACTTGCATGGCCCCCAGGCTTCTGTAATGAGCTAGGATGCACGATGAGCTACGATGCATGCCTTAACCATTTTTTTATTGGTTATTATTGCAGAGTACAGAAAATGTGAATAGCCATATTTAATTTATTTGGATGCGATCAAGAGGTTTGATGTGTTCAGGGGGGCGCATTTTCTTAGGTTCATGTAAGAATTATCGTGAAATAATAATAATAATAATAATAATAATAATATTGCACTTGATAAAGCGCCCTCAGAGAACTTAATCTCTTTCTAGGCGCTTTACATTTGCTGCAAAGTGATACGCAATAGAATAGTAAGTAAATCATGCTTGAAAAACAAACAAAATGAATAACATGGTTAGGGGTTACGTGCACTGGGTCAGCATGCAAATGTGGTTAGTGGCAGCATGAACAGTGTCAGCACGCATAAGCACATCGAGGACGAATCACAAGGACCCACTAAACGCTGTCCTAAATAGGTATGTTTTTAAGTTTCTTTTAAATGTGGTCAGGTCAGGGGATGTTCTGATGCAGGTCGGGAGGGAGTTCCAGGCTGTGGGAGCATACGAGCTAAATGCACGGTCTCCAAAGGATTTAAGATTTGTACGAGGTATTTCTAGACTGTTGGATTCCGAAAAGCTGGTGGTACGATGCTTTGCCTGATGGGGTAGTATATCTGAAAGATAGGCTGGAGCCATAGAATGAAGAGACCTAAAAGTGAGCGACAAAACCTTGAACTCAATCCGTTGCTTGACTGGTAACCAGTGCAGGTCGGCGAGAAGTGGAGTAATGTGGCAACTGCGACGCTCACGACAGACAAGCCTAGCTGCAGAGTTTTGCACCAGCTGCAATCGCCTGATCGCACATGCTGGTAGGCCAGTAAGCAGTGAGTTGCAGAAGTCGAGACGAGATGTCAGGAATGCATGGACCAACTTGGACGTGGTATCCTTATCTAAACAAGCCCTAATTTTAGCAATGTTATGAAGCTGAAAATAGGCTGATTTGACTGTGGAGCTGATGTAGTCGTCTAACGAGAGGTCGCTTTGGAATATGACACCTAGATTTCGAGCTGATGCAACTGGAGATATGCTGGCAGAGCCAATTTTGAAAGTCAGCCTTTCCAATTTCTGAATAGCACTAGGTTTGCCCATAACTAGTAAGTTAAATAAGCGAAACATATTCCTGAAATGTCCTCTTACGATTTGCGAATCTTACAAAGTATTTTTACTAGGTCTTTTGGAGATCAAGACCAGAGCTGAGAGTCTCATTTAGAAAACTATCAACTGTTTGAGAACTCTCGAAGATAACTTCAACGATTGTGGTTTCTGCTAGAATTAATTTCATGCAATATATTTGTTTAGACGTAACCAACCAATATTTGCATTATGTAGTTTGGGTATTTTTTTACAGAAAGGTGCTGGCGAGAAATGAAAGTCGTGGAGTTTGATTTCCTAAGACTTTGCCTGCGAATGACTGACTAATTAAACAACCACTAATTCGGCAAAGTAGACCCAGCCAATCATTTAACTTGCTAGAGCGAACCTGTTGTCATGCATCGGCCTGTTCCTACACTAGATTGCCCTAGAGCCCCTAAGCTGCCCATCCTTACTCCTCTGGTAAGAAATAAGCGACTTTCAGTATAATACAGCTAAATCGATGGTGAGAACAGAATCTCTGGTTTATCTTTCAATTTTAGAGATACGGCTGCTGAGGAAACTTTGAAAAATATATCTCCCCAATCTTCCCAACCACAAGTTTTAACGAGCTTCTCACAAACCGTAGTCTTACTAAAAAAAATTCTGAGTTGATGACATTCATACATTTATTACTGGAATTTCGTAAGAAATTGCAAAAGGAGCCAATCAAAGAAGGTCGCACACCTTTTTTTCCATTTCTTCGTTCGCAATATGGTCTAGGCTTTCTCGAAAATATAGCTTGTCTATTAAAATGTAGGAAAAAACTGTTGCCCAATTTGATTGGACTTATCCATGGATAGTTGATCGAGGAGCCTCAAAGCCGGACTTAACATCATGGAACTCGCTTCCACAATTCTTAAGCAACGACAGCTGCTTTCCTACTGCAGACTATGGCTAATCCTTTTCAGCGGCCCTGAGCTTCTACTTCAATTTTACACACTACCTTAACTGCACTTCTGATTCTGCTATGCTTCCCACTTTCTCTTTGTTGCATGAGATGAAATCTTTCAGCTACGGAATGCGTACCGAAAGCCGCTTAGACTGCGAGTGGGCTACACGAAGCTCTCCTGCGTCGCACCCACATAGTCTTTGTGACTTTGTGGAGTTACAGACGGAGATTCTTTACTTCAAATGGTCCCTCTAAGCCACGATGCTTCACAACCTGAAAAATGACCCATCTCGACCTATGGATCTTTCTGGGCACATTAAAGAGGACTAAACAAGATTCAATATGCTGCTGGTTGCCTTAAAATACGGTCCAAATTGACCGGAACTTTATCGGAGAAATAAAAATGTGCCATTCCAAAAGTACCTCTACGGTCTTTTCACAATTTATCATCCGGCAATTCAAGGGAAATACGGTTCACTAGAGCAGAATAACTAACCACAGCACACCGATGTCTCTGAAGGACAGACACAAGTCGATTTGCAGCCACTGGAAGACCTGCGGAGACGCTGGTGCCACCACTGCATAAGCAATCAAGTTAGGCCACATCAAGCAATTTCTGACGGCACTAGCAATGAGGGAACGGCTTTCAGGTAACTCCAGTATATCATCACATAGCTTTCAGAGGCAAAGATCGAAGCTAGCAACATCTTTGTACAACCGATTAAGAAGATTATTAAGTGAGTAATAAACTCCAAGAAGCTGAATAGAACCAATAAAGCATTTTAAAATAGTGTATGTCAAGTGGTATACAGATATCTTCGGGCTGGTTTGGTTAAGTGATTAAGGTGCTCGCCTCACCTCATCTCGTCTCGACCAAGGTCGAGGGAAATACTTGAATGAGCATGGTCGTAGCTGCGGCCCAGTATCTATAGTATCTATGTATAGTATGCCTAGGCATGACTGGCACTGAATGTGTGACTGAATGTGCGTGCTGACTCTGTGAATGCTGCCACTAACAATACTCTCATGCTTACCCTGTTAGTGTCACCCTAACCATGTTACTCATCTTTCTTTATTAAGCATGACACCACTCACCATTCAACCGCGTTTCCTTTGCAACAAATGTAAAGCGCCTAGATAGAGATCGAGTTCTCTGAGCGTGCTGTATCAAGCACATTACTATTATTATTATGTAAGACACCTACTTATTAGAAAGCCATTTTTTGCATGAATTTGGAGTAAATGCTTGCTAACATGGATTCAGTTCTTATAACTTTTGATGTATACATAAACCACATGAAGTGAGCTAATTCATTCCTTCTTCGGCAATAAATTAATCTTAAGTGAATCATTGTAATATCAAGTAAATATTTAGGTAATGCTGGTAATTTCAATATTGCTAAGGCTTGGGAAATTAGTAAATGACCAAATGTAGAAATGAAAATGGCGTCCCGTATTCTAGTTTTATAAATCCATGAAGACTCTGTGAACCACCAAACATTTGTGCAGCATCATCAAAGCGCTGCTACGTCTAATTTAGCACTTCAATAATTCGGCAGCTCAAAATAAAAGTATATAATCGCATTAATCCTGACGTGCCTTATTTTCATGGACTCTGTGTATAAAGTGATACGAGTAAAGTAATCGTGTATCTAGTTTTGCCTAAATTTTCTTACGGAACCTGATGAGCATTTGCCTAATGAGCAGCAGTACAATATCTCAGAAAGACTCATCAAGACGACAGATAGAGTCTACCCTTAAAATTGCGGAATTGTATACTTCAAAATTTAAGTGAGCGGCAGCATAGTAACCAGAGTTATCTTGTCAGTATCTCCTGAACTGTTCAGTTTGCAACTGGTTTGCATTCACAAGAGCACGGGTGGCACCTTTATCAAAGAGCACGACCAGTAATAAAGCCCAATAATTAATAAGTCCTCATTGAATATTTCGATAAGAAAGTTTTTTCTTACGGCTTAGATTTCTTATCTTACGGCCAATTTAGCTGAGGAAATAGCTTATAATCTAGAAAAAAATAATAGAAAATACTCACCAGCATCCATGGACACAAAACCGGGCATAATGACACTATGGTCAATTCTTGGAATGAGGAAAAGTCCAAGTACCATGCCTTTGAGGACACGCATAATGGCAGTCATAAATCCGAGTAGAATGTTGAAAAAGAAGTAAAAGAAGCTGACATTGTAGTAGGCGTGCCTGCAATAAAAGGTTGTGCGCAATAGTGTTTAGTTTTCTTTCTCCAAGGCTGTGTGCATAACTTTCGATTGACAACTGAACCGATCTAGGAGTAACTAATTAATCTGGGTTTTGTATTTATATGTTCACTGTGAAAAAAATTGTTTGGCAAAACTTTAGCTTGTAGTTGATTCCGGAGTAGAGAAGAGACGAGACGATGGACCTATTGTTCTCATTCAGCTTTACATTCAGCTAAGAAACATCGCCAAAATAATTCGTGCCGAAAGCCACCATCGCTTTGATTGCACCCTAGAAAACTCGCCGGCACAACACACCCTCAGTCTGTGCGGTTTTATGGAACTATAGATAGATATGCTCTACATTGTGTAAGATAACATTGGCCGGCTTATCGAGTGTGGAAAAGTCAAAATAGTAATATAGTTCTTTGATTGTTTACTTTGCTTATAGATCATGGTTTTTTCCTTCAAAATAAAATCTAAGCATGCTTCCTTAATCGTGAACAACTTTTGCAAAGCATTGCTGCTCGACGGTTAAGTCGTCTATGACATAGCAAACTCATTCAAGCTACTTCTGTTCGAACTTCCTTGGATCCCTTAGAAACAATAGCTTACTTCCCGGTCCTCTCTCTCTCTCTCTCTCTCTCTCTCTCTCTCTCTCTCTCTCTCTCTCTCTCTCTCTCTCTCTCTCTCTGATATGATCTCACTTTTCTGCTCTCTCTCTCTCTCTCTCTCTCTCTCTCTCTCTCTCTCTCTCTCTCTCTCTCTGATATGATCTCACTTTTCTGCTCTCTCTCTCTCTCTCTCTCTCTCTCTCTCTCTCTCTCTCTGTGCTCTGCTCTGCTCTCTCTCTCTCTCTCTCTCTCTCTCTCTCTCTCTCTGTGCTCTGCTCTGCTCTCTCTCTCTCTCTCTCTCTCTCTCTCTCTCTCTCTCTCTCTCTCTCTCTCTCTCTCTCTCTCTCTTACTCTCTCCCCTCTCTCTCCTTCCCTATTTCCCTCACTCTCTCTGCTATTTCTCGCCCTCTCTATACCTGCTCTCTCCCTCATTCTCTCTTATCTCTTTTCTCTCTCTCTCTCTCTCTCTCTCTCTCTCTCTCTCTCTCTCTCTCTCTCTCTCTCTCTTACTCTCTCCCCTCTCTCTCCTTCCCTATTTCCCTCACTCTCTCTGCTATTTCTCGCCCTCTCTATACCTGCTCTCTCCCTCATTCTCTCTTATCTCTTTTCTCTCTCTCTCTCTCTCTCTCTCTCTCTCTCTCTCTCTCTCTCTCTCTCTCTCTTACTCTCTCCCCTCTCTCTCCTTCCCTATTTCCCTCACTCTCTCTGCTATTTCTCGCCTTCTCTATACCCGCTCTCTCCCTCATTCTCTCTTATCTCTTTTCTCTCTCTCTCTCTCTCTCTCTCTCTCTCTCTCTCTCTCTCTCTCTCTCTCTCTCTCTCTCTCTGTGTGCTCTGCTTTCACCTTGTTATCTCTCTCCCCTCTCTCTATCTCGTTCGCTCTCTCTCTTCTCTCTCGCGCTCAATAGATTGCTTGTCACTTAAATCTATTGAGCCGGCTTTGACCATTCCGACCTCTGATTCTTTAGTGGGATTCGCACCATCCTCTTATCGGGTGCCTGTCCCATTGCCATGCCTCACACTAGCAAAGATCTTTGAGTATTTCATTCGTATATAACAAAATTCTAGAACTCGCTATTCAGCGAGTCAAAGTACGTCGTCACAGATTTTCACTAGTGTGGCATAAGCTAAGCCTCAGCAAAAGAACAATTTAATAATGCTCAGCTTCTCGTGCTCAAAAGCGTGGACTTTTCTTCTCCTGTACGCACCTTGTGATTTCAAGAACAAGATTAAGTGTCAGCAACTAACTTGGAGACCTTCTAACCACTGGTCGTGAGTTCTTTTTTGATTGATTTTGCATGGTTGTCCATACATGATATCTTGCATTTCATTAGCTCTTGGTTTCTGCTTCTTTAGCGGATTTATAGTAATCCGTTGTTTGAAAATTTTCGACCATCAGTTGGTATATATGCACTGATTATTATGGTTATAACTATAGTTATAATTATTATAGCGATTACTTTTTTCCAGCGCCCTCACAGAACTTAGTCTCTTTCTAGGCACCTAACATGCATTTTAGCCTCTTTCTAGGCACTTAACATCCTCTATAGTGGAAGCATAATCGAATGGTTACGGTTAACTTGCACAATGTCAACAAACATAACAAGATTTGAGGTAAAATTCTTGGTATAAACCTGTAAATACGGTTACCGTCAAAAGGCGCAGTGTCAGAATGAATAAGCACACAAGGGATAAATCGCAAGTACCTAATAAATGCTGTGAATCAAATATACGTTTCAGCTTCTTTTAAAGTTCGTCAAGTTTGTAGGTGTCATTAAAACAGTCGGGAGTGAGTTTCGGTCTTTGGGAGCAGAAGAACTAAAAGCACCACGACTTCTAAAGATCGTTCATTTTGGTACGCTTTGTCCTTTTCAATAACATAATCCACAGGCGATTAAATTAGTAGCTTGCATCACTGCAGCCGTTTGCAGAAGCAGGTGATCGACAAAAAAAGAGCAAGTAGAGAACTTAGCTCAGAGATGCACACTAGAGACAAAATAACTGAGATATTGGACAGCCATCAATGATTTGTGCCGTAACAGCTACAAGTCCTAGCAATTTCCCTTAATAGGTGCAAATAGAATTCTCGTTATTGGTTCAATAACATCAAGCAAATGAAAAATACATGAAAATATAACCAGTTGAAGTTGACATGTTTATTGGCACTTTATACTCACCTATGGACGAATGGCAATGTAAAAATTAGAAATGCACCATTTCAATTACCATAAGCACTTCACGGGAAATTCAGGCGGACAGGGCAAATGCTCTGAGTAAATGGGGCTAAAAGCTTCCATTTAAATGTTCTAGCGTCAGGATTTGTGTGAAGACACTATTTTCACAGTTTTGCGGCTTCGTGATCTAGGGAACTCACGAAAGTGTCTCCTAGAGAATTTCAGTTTTTACAAAGGTACAGGCTAGCGACTTGTGTCAAAGGGACAGGTGCGATCGCGGAAGATGTAAACGAAATGTTGAAATAACCGTACAAGACTGATAAACTGAACTCATCATTGCAGGAATGTTCTCCGATTTGTGCTCGGCCCCTAGGAATCTGCTGGGATGAACGGAACCGCTGGTGCGGGCTTCTGACCTCCACGAGCCCGGTTAATGCGAATAGGTCACATTGGTACGCATACGCATCGATTCGCATTTAGTTTATACATTATAATCGCCTGACAATTTCTACCTAAATTCATTATATCAAATGAACAAGCGAATGATTCATTAGAAATAAAAACCTGAAAACAGGACGATCGTCGTACATTCACATAAATATTTTGGAGTCTCCCACTGAAATGGGATCGGAAGCACAAGTTACATTCACGAGTCGCAGCTTACCGGTTGTTGACTGCCAGCGGCACTTTCGCATCCTCCTTCTTAAGCTTCGGCTGCAGAAACAAGAACTTGGTGAGGAGCACTTGGCTCTGATAAATAAGTATGCCCAACACCATCGGTATTCTGAAAATGTGGGCGGCTTAAAATTAGTGCAGCTAGCATAGTTTTAAAATATGTTTTACACTAAGTGTCTCCTACTATTTGACGAGCAACGCAAAGTATTCGAGTAAAATGTCTGCTATGTGGGTAGCCGTAATATATACACAGTGTTCGCTCAGATGCTCGTGAGTGTGATCTCAGACTTCGTCTTCTACTTGCAATTGTTATAGATTAGACATCTTAGAGACGCCCTTATCCATCAAATGTGGGGAGTAAATGTCGTTGTAAGGCAAAAGTCGGCATTTATGAAGAAGCCGGACGGGATTCTACATAGGATTTCAGATATTAATTGGAGATTCTATACCTGACAAGACATTAAGAAACCGGCAAGTTCTCGGCGTCTTAATGAGAAAGCTGAACATATTTTATTATCTTTGGGTTGACTCAATGAGCTACTACTGCATGGCCTGCTATCAGGATTCAATATGAACTGCCTAATTCAGCCATTTAAGCTTTTAGACACTCTTTTAGTTACTGATGTCGCTCTGACCCAGATTTAAGGCTGTAGCACAGTCTAGCTAAGATTCATAGCTACGATGCAATTTGATTGGCTACCTCCAGAGCCGAAACTAGCCAATCTGTACTCCAATATTTATTTTCCGTATTAATATATTCTTTAAAGACTCGTGGGTTTTGGAAGATTTTCCTCCTCGGGCATGCTGTCAATTTGCCGAACAACAGCAATGTCACCTTCACCCACGTAGAGCTTGTCACATGCCACCATACACGAATTACAATGATCCACTAAATGCTGTCACAAATTGGAGAGTTTTTAATTTCTTTATGAATGCGGTCAAATCAGGGGATTTTATGACAAAAGTTGGGAGTGATTTCCAGGCTTGGAGAGCATACAAGCTAATGCACTGCATCAAAAGGATTTTAGATTTGTACGAGGTATAGCTAAACAGTTAGATTCTGTAGCAGGTGGTACGATGCATAGAGTGGTGGGCAGTATATCTGATAGATAGGCTGGAGCTAAGTAAAGAAGAGACGTAAACATGAGGGACAAAAATTAAGCCGTTGCTCGACTGGTAGCCAGTTTAGGTCGACAAGAATAGTCTGATGTGGTAACTGTGTTACTCACGACATATAAGCCTAGCTGCAGAGTTATGCTCCAGCTGTGAGCCCCTGATCCCACATGCCGGTAGGCCAGGAAGCAGTGAGTGGCAGAATTCAAGACAGGACGTAAAAATGCATGGACCAACTTAGATTTGATATCCTTGTCGAAAAAAGCCTGAATTTTAGCAATGCTATATAGTTGAAAGTAGGCAGACTTGATTGTGGAGCTGATGTGGTCGTCTATCGAATGGTCACTTTGGAATATGGCACTTAGATTTCGTGCCGATTTAATTTGGTGCAGATTTAACTTGGTGCTTGATTCATGTCAATTAGAATTACAGACGATCACAGCCAATTGTGTTGTGCCCAAATGCTCAATTTATCACAAAGTCACCATCCGCCAGCCGTGGCACGTCGCTTCCGTGCAGACCTGGTTGAGCCGACACAAAGTGTTAGCCGAGGTGGCCGGCACAGCACAACTTATCTTGACGAAAGCAAAGACAATTAGGAAGCTGCCTTATCTACCAACACGACGATCTGCTGACGCCTGTCACCTGAACCATGTGCGATTGGATGAGAGGCGTCGTGGTCAAGTCGTACAGCATGGGTGGCAGTGGCTGGCCTGATACTCACTTACTGCAGGAATGGCACTAAGTTTTGATATCCAACGAGAAGAGTTACACACGAACGAGCCTAGAGCCCCCCGAAAACTGCAAAATTTATCTCCTGCACCCTCGTTGTGCATTGGCAGAAACAGACGTGAGTGGGATGCTTTCAAACATATATTTTGGTCCGATGATGGCCAAAAACAGTGATCAAGTGACCTGTTTGCTTTTTCTAGCAGACCGGTCACCTTTGGAATCCCTCAAGTTGCTGTTCTCCATTTATACTCAACCATGGGGTAAAGTGATTAAGGTCCATGGAAAAGGATTGCACTTTTATGCTTTCGATACTCAGCTGTATTTGTCATTCAAACTGTTGGAATCAGCTGCAGCAAGTCCTGAACTAAATTATTGCCTTGCCGACGTTCGATCCTGGATGTCGAAAAATTTCTTGAAACTAAATGATGATAAAACTGAACTGATTTCATGGGACACCCTAAGTGTGTGGCATTATTCGAAGGCTGTGCTCTACTAATACGTGATGCTTTTGTGCTACCAACACCAGGTGCCCAAAGTTTAGGTACCTTTTCGAAAGATGCCTAAGTTTTAAAAGCCTCATTCAGAAGACTGCTTCTACAGCTAGCCGTCGCGCGCGATCCCTATCCAAAATAAGGAGCTGTCATCAACGGTGGCTTGCAAAAAATTTAACTAGCTCTTTAGTTCTGTCTCGACATGATTATTGTAATTCCCTTTTGACTAGGCTGCTGAAAAAAGCAACGAGGCCACTACCAATGGCTTTGAATATAGCTACAAGGCTAGTTTTGAAGTCCTAGAGGTTTCACCGAGCTTTTTCTTTGCTACAAGAACTAGGATGGCTGCCGGTTGATCGTCAGATTTAGAGTAAAGCTCTTACACTGACCCACAAGGCCCGCCACCGTTTTGCTCCTCTATACCTACCTGAACAGCTGCACCAGTTTCAGCCTCCTCACGCCCTTAGCTTCGGTATAAACGATAAAGTGGCTGTTCCATTTATCCGCAGAAAGACCATCGGTGATCGAAGCTTTACCTCTGCGTGTCCTAGGCTGTGGAACTCGCTTTCGCAATTCTGATGCCATGACAACTACTCTCCGGCTGCCAATTAAGGCTAATCCTATCCAGGGGTCTTGAGATGCTACTTCCATGTCAATCACTACCTCAACTGCTCTCCTTACTCTGCTGTGCTTCCCACTTTCTCTTGGTTTTTTGAGATGAAGTATGTTATCTACTCCAGGCATACCGATAGCCGCTTAGGCTGTGAGTGTGCTATAAAAAAAAACTCGCCTGTGTATAGCCTACATAGTCGTGTATAGCACAGCGCCGACCTGACTTGATTTTAGAGCGTGTGAGAATTGCTCAGCAGGAAACACCACTGTCCTAGAGCAAAGAGGCGCAGAGGTTGCTGAGGTGATTGATATTGGCACGAGTGTCAACCCTATAGTTCATGCTAGCAGTTTGAGAATAGGGCAATGCATGCCCAAGGTCGCTGTCGCCTCCAGACATCCTCGATTTGCTTGACGATTTCCGTGAGAACAAAAGAAGTGGGTGAAGAGCATCCACGTTCTCGAGCTGTGAGCAAGGGGACCCAGAGGTCGCTGAGGCGATTGATATTGGCTGGGTTGTCAACCCCAGTGTCCCAGCGAGTTATATGATAGTGCGACGCTCGCTGGGGGCCTCTTCTTCGTCTTCGGCTCCGTCGAGACGGAGCCGGTAGTTGCCGGACACGTTTCTCTGAAAGCTAGGGAGGAGAGTGGGCTGTTCGCCGGCGATTGAGGGACAGGACGAAACAGAGCCATAGGAATTTTGTGGACGCCACCAAATACGGTCGTATAGTGCTCGAGCTCGCTTTTTGTGTTCTTCTGTGTTTCGTGTGTGTGTGTGCTCCCGTTAACGTGGCCTCACCAAGAGTGCTTGGCGTACTGTCTGTGGTATTCCTGCCGTAAGGCGGAAGCGGAGCCCTAGTTCTCCAATCAGCATCTTGGCTCCGGTTCGGGCTCCGTCTACTTGGGTCCTGCCCACGAGAGACGTAAGTAGCCTAAGTGTGGAGACGTGTTTCCTCCACAAGAGTGCTTGGTGTAGCGCATGACGTATTCCTGCCGTAAGGCGGAAGCGGAGCCCTAGTTCTCCAGTCAAGGTGTCAAGGCTCCGGCTCGGGCTCCTCGTCCTATTTGGGTTGCTCCCCACAATAGGCGCAGGCAGCCTAAGGTCGGTAACGTATTTTCTCCGAAAACATGCTTGTGCTGTTGAGAGCATGTGAGGAGTATGGAGGCAAAACTGAGCTAGACGCGCAGCGACTTCATGCACTTTCGAATAAAGTTCAGTAAAATTCCCGATTTGTGAGTCTCGCTCTTCAGTTCACGCCGCGGACTCACGACCCCGTCTCGTAACAATGAGTAGGTCAGCACCAGAAACGCTTGTTTCGTGGCGGCCAGATTACTAAGCGATGGCTCGCAGTGAATGGCACGAGGCGGTAGGTTACGCAGCTCGGTGAGCGGCAGGTTAAGCCTACTCCACCGAGCCTTCGGCGTCACACTTGTGGCTGTGTGGACTTACAGAGATACGTTCCATTACATTACATTAGTTGAGATGCAGCCTTCTTTAAGAATTAGTGCCCCAGGCAGCAGCTGAAACACCTGGAAGGAGGCCCCGAGAGCTAAGCAGCTGCTAGGAGTTCACCAGCTGAGTATGTATATATTCCTAACCAAATGACGGTTATTAGAGAAAATAGTGGCACTTCTTTTTGTAATGTTGAAGATGCACCGTAGGCTGTCCTATACTGAAGTGTTTTGCCATAGTAATTACAATGGCAACAGTGCTGGTCCTTGCCTAATCATTACAAAGCCTGAGAAGCTGGAGTCGCGAAACACGGCGAACGAGTGGCAAATACTGCTTCAGATGCACATAGGTAAGCAGACAATCACAGAGCACAGCAGCAACAGAGCGCTCTCTTACCATTGCTTAGCAATCCCATATCTTAAACTTAGACTATTCTATTTCACAACTATAGAAGGACACGAGTCTACAATCGGTTCAAGCAAGAGCTGGCATGTCACATCGAAGCCCATAGTACGGATTGCAATTAATGAGTAGTCCCAGCCTACAAATTGAGATACGGAAACGGGTTATAAACTCTTGGGCTGTATTTTCCAGGCTCATACGACAATCAAACATTTCCCTGCCTTCTCTTCATATTAAACCCGTCCTCTGTCAGGATTTTGTGAGAATCCTAGCACAACCTTGTTTTGTGTCAACGTTCGGCTTCGCCACCTCATCGGGCCTTATATAATTTATTACAGAGGATTCTGACACGCCTTCTTTGTAGGCGTCGTTGAAGCAGCCTTCCCTTCATCTTAATCGCTGGGAGCCTTCACAGAAACGAGTTAGGCCTCCTTTGTCTCCTGAGCATTACTTTCTTTCTGTTCAGCTTGACAGTGTATTGCTTGTTAAAAAAAGCGAGAGCCTTAACATTCGGCCCTTGCTCAATAGATAAGTAAACACTCTCAAAATTAGAAGACATTTAGTGCACACCGAGCAAGATAAAACGTATATCCACCGTTTTACAAGCGACTGCGATATAATCTGATCACAATCTTCCCTGACATTGCCGCATGAATGCAGTCTTATCAACCTGATGCAGGGCAACATCTACTAAATCTCTTCGCCAAGAAATCACCCATCGGCAAAAACGGTCAGCAATTACTTGACATAAAATCTGGATAAAAATTTTAATTCACTGCTTATAGGATAGGTCTCTTCTTAAATCTTAAACAGTTAGATACATGGGGACACGGATATTACATCACTTTCTTGTCTGAATAAAAACCACTGTGTTAGCCAAAAATGTATTGAGAAAAGCAAAGAATTAGGGTTATGCCTAATCAAATTTAATTAAAAGATGATTCGTCGAAAAATAGAATTCGTGATATCAAAAATCGTATGTCTATTATTCGTCACGTCCAGTAATGCTGGTGAAGAGCTTGCTGCCAACTGCTGATGACTGTATACCTTAACCTCTGTGAAATTCACTGTCTTACAAACTTAGCCTAGCCATATCCGATCTGTTTAATATTTTACAGATAAATAGGGCTACACTTAAGTCGTTTAATTAGTTTTTATTTGACAGATGCTGAAAATGCCTGGATTTGATTCGTTTGTTTTTCAAGCTGTCGCCCAAATCTTGTTTACCTTTTTTTCAGAGATTCTTGAGTCGCTAAGAGCTTCTAGCACAGTTGAATAAAGTTAATTGCCAGAGAAATTTCAGTAAGGGTTCGATAACCAGCTCTTAAGTGAAACGGTTGCCCTGGGTGCCAACAACAACATCCTGTAGCTCAATTATGTCGGAAATGTCACTGCCCTAGTGCAACTAGATCTATCATCCGCCTTTGAAAGTATGAATCACGATATTCCGCTTGAACGATATGGAATAACGATTAGCATGTCAAGCAAGGCACTGGCTTGGTTCAAATCTTACTTAGCCGGTCGTATTCATTCCGTGTCGTGTGAGGGACAAGTCTCATTTGACAGATCAGCAACTTGTGGAGTCCCGAAAGGATTTTTCCTAATCCTTTGCTGTTCTCCATTTATTTTTTGCCACTAAGAAAAATGATTTGGGACCACAAAATAAGCTTGAACTTTATGCTGATAATACTCAGCTATAGTTTTTATTTCAACTGTTGGAGTTTCGCTGTAGCAACTGATTAACTGAGGCTATGCCTTGCGGACTTGCCGTAATAGATTTTGGTTAGTTTTCTTTTACTAAATGCGAATGAAAGTGATTTGCCACTCCAAGGACACCTTAAATGAATTTTTGGACTAAAAGACTTTGCTAATCTAGGTAGTGATACGGCTGTCTAATCATTACCATGCCCCAGACTTTTGGTGTCGTCTTTGAAAGCTGCCTAAATTTTGAAAGTTTCTTAAAAAGATTGCTTCCACTGCTTGCCTTCACGACCGATTCATGTTTGAGAATTGGAACTGGCTTAAACGGCTGCTTTCAAAAAACTACCTCCCTGGTTCTGTCTTTGCTACATTATTGTAATTCCATTCTTTTAGGGTAACCGACCAAAGGTCTTGGCCACTTCAGCTGGTAATGAATTTAGCTCCAAGACTATTTCGCTGAACCCAAGTTTATGACATTGCCTCGAATTTGCCGAAAGAGCTAGGGCGGCTGGTGGTTGATCAACGAATACAGAGTAAGTTTTTTCGGCTGACCTAAATGGCCCAGCCACTGCTTGGCTCTTTCATAACAAGGTCTCATCCTGCCCTCATTTCCTTAATGGGCAATAAATTGGCATTTCTGTTTCCTGACTTTGTTGTGTGCACCCCCTGCTTCTGCTATTGCAGTTAGTGCAGCAGCATTGGCCACTAAGGTATGTTCCACCTGCAGCAGGTAGTTGAGCAATTGACTCGGTACAGAGCCAGGCCTTTGATGTAAGCATGTGGCTCACCACAGATGCACTGACTTATCTGTGGTGAGTCAGCCAGCTGGTACATGTATCCTCTGAGAGAATAAAGATTGAGTCTCCTTTAATGCTCACGTCCGTGCTGTGTCTCCCTGAGCTTCCACTAGTGCTGCCGCCTGAGACACAGTAACACAACAGCTTATAGAGTGTTGATGCCTGAAGCTTTTGCTAAGCGACTCTAGCTTGCCAAACTCACTTCCCAAGTTCTTAGACAACGACATATAATCACCTACTTCTAACTATAGGACATCTTTTCCAAAAGTCCTGAGCTTCTACTTAATGGCTACTCACTGCATCAACTGCGGTTGTGATTTAGCCATGCTTCTCACTCTTTTGTGGCTACCAAATGCTCTCCAAAAAGCAGCATAGACTTTCATTGGGCAATACTAAACTCTTCGGTGTAACACCCACTTAGTCTTGGTGTCTTTCTGGAGTTACAGATGAAGATACATAGATACACACATACATGCATATATACATACGCACATACATAATTAGATACATACATACATACATACATACACACGTATACACACGTGAACACCTACCATGCACCCTCACACAGGCAGCAACGCTAACACAAAAACTTAAATGTACACACACACACACACACACACACACACACACACACACACACACACACACACACACACACACACACACATATATATATATATATATATATGTATATGTATATATGTATATGCATGTATATATATATATATATATATATGCATGTACATACATATATATATATATACATATATATATGTACATGCATAGAGAGAAGAGAAGAAGAAAAAAGCAGAATTACTCTATTCTCAAGCACTTGCATCGTAATTTTTCAGCAGAAAAATTTCAATTCATTCAGATAAAGCAAAGGCTGTGACAAATGGCCGATTGTGTTGCTTATTTAATGACTTCCTGCACATTTTTATCACCCAGCTGGTCACCAACGGCAATTTTAACGGACGAGCGAGCAAACGACGCAAGCAACATGTTGTGCTTTGGTGTTTTAGATGTCATCCAGTTGCTTGAGATACAAGTTCCAAAAGTATGTTATCTTTAATAACTGCTTAAATATTTTTATCTTCACATGTATCCTCTCGCTCTGAAAATGTACTTACATCAGGATCTCTGCAACAAATATTAAAATCTTGTAGTACTGAAATTCAAGAGCTGGTATGATGAGTACATAGGTAATGAAGAATGCCAGGAGGAAAAGCACGATCTGAATTACGACGAAACCTGCAAGAATAATACAAAAATGTCACTAAAATGTGGGGCGTAACTTACGAAATAGCTGAACTCGGTTGAATGCTATTTCTTTTGACATGGAATTTATGAAAGACTGGAAACAAAAGTCAGATAAGCAATCCTTATAAGCAGCTTTTTAAGATCAGCAGTAACTAGTGTGCATATTTTTGGTGATTATTCCCCGCAAAATCCTAATAAAGAATGCACGACGATGACTGGCAGTTACTTCGCAATGTTGGCGAACGTTTCTACAATAGACCATTAGGTCAGTATAGCTCTGAAAAGAAATGTTCACACTAGTCGAAAGTAGTTGCTACACTCGGTTAATTACAGATTTACTGTAGAGTATGTTACAGCGACCATATATTAATATTAGCAACAATACATTTTTATAGCAGCCTGAAAAAGCTTAAATAACTTTTTCTAAGCACTTTACATGTGTGGTAAACAAAGCATATGTAAAGTGATGGTCGTGAGCTAATCAACAAGCGAACATGGTTAGAGGTGACAAGCACAAGAGCAACACTCAAATATGGTCAGTTAAAGAAAGTATCAGCACATAAAGACAAATGGCAAGGACCCAATAAATAATGTGACCCGAAGGCGTGTTTCTCTTCACTCTAAATTTCGTCAATTTAAGGGCTTAGCAAGTTTCTTCTAGAGGGAGTTCCAGGATTTACGAGCATTTACAGTAAATGCATTCTCTACAAATAAGCTAAGGTTTTTATTATGTTTAGCTAAACGATTATATTCAGAAAAGCAGATAATGTGATATCTAGCCGGGTAGGAGAGTAGTTCTTTAAGGATGGCTGGTGCCAGAAAATGAACCAACCTAAAAGTAAGGGACAGAAAGTTTAAGTCAATGCACTACTTTATTGGAAGGCGGTGCAGGTCGTTTAGAAGAGATTTGATGTTGTAATTGCTGCTCATGACCGGAAAACTTACAGAGCTTAGCACCAACTGTGTTGAACCGACTTGATGGAATATTCGCGTCGAAGGAAGCACGAATTTAAAAAAATCATGCAGCTGAAAGTAGATTTACTTGACTGTGGTGGTGATGAGGTGATCTTGTGAACGGTCACTTTTGAAACAGGACAGCAAGATTTTGTGCAGATGAAACAGTAGCTATAATGGCAGAGTCAATGTTGAGCCTAAATCTTTCCATTTCTGAGCCACACTCTGTTAGCTCATAGCTAGTAAGTTGGTTTTACCGACATTGGACTTGAGAAAATTTGCTGCCATAAATGGATAGATGTCAGCCATACACGCCGCGAGGGAGTTAGGTAATTCATTAGTGAACGAGAGCAGGAAAGATGTCAATGCAAAGGCACAACTCAGTATCATCTCCACAGAAGTGCAAGCTTTGATTGCATTAGGCAGGGCTACCGAAAAAAGACACATGACTTTTGCAGCTGATGAAGAATTCGGCTGAAAATTTAGTTTAAAGATGCTAGATGTTTTTATCGTGCATCAGCTTTGCTGGAACAGCTTGGCTGGATGCTGGTTGATCTATGGATAAAGAATAAGTTCTTTTTCTGACGGACTGGGTCTGCCACAGCTTGAATTCTTCATACCTGATGAACTGCTATACCCACTTCTATACCATACTACTGTATTACTACATACTACTATACTACTACCATACTACTTCACTACTATACCCACTATACCCAGCTTCCTCGAGCCCTCGGGGCTTCTACGGACCATAAATTAGCCAATCTATTACTCAGCTTAGAGGCCGTTGGTGACGGAATCTTTGCTCTACACGTCCTAGACTGTGGAGCTTACTTAAACAGTACTTTTGCAACGACAACTACTGCCCTAATGACGACTATCCAACATTTCTTTAGCCTTCCGGGGCTGCCGCTTCCATGTTGCTAATTACCTCATCATCTCTCAGGCTTACCTATGGTTCTCACTTTCTCTTTGTTGAGTGAGGTGAATTCCGTCGGATACCGAATGCATACCGAAAGCCGCTTAGTCTTTTAGTGTGATATTCAAAACTTTTCTGCGTGACTTTCACTGAGTTTGTATGGTTTTGTGATGTTACAATTGGATATAAA
Source organism: Cristatella mucedo (assembly GCA_009760855.2). Classification (NCBI taxonomy): domain Eukaryota; kingdom Metazoa; phylum Bryozoa; class Phylactolaemata; family Cristatellidae; genus Cristatella; species Cristatella mucedo. The sequence goes on from WPIO01000180.1 coordinate 381,114, forward strand.
TTGTATTACAATAGCAATCACATCAGCAAGATAGAGAGTATAATATCGTATGGTACAGCATTGTATTGCTTACCATTTTATAGTATGGTATGTTATGGCCTTTCTATGGTATGGTAGGTTATATCGTTGCGTGGCACTGCATAGTATGGTGTGGCATGGTGTAGTAAAAATAACATAGTTTAGTATAGTACAGTATAGTATAGCATAGTATACCTTAGTATACCTTAATATAACATAGAATGTCATATATAGTAAGGCATAGCTTAGCATCGTTTGGTAAAGCATAAAAAGTGGAGCGAAAATTGCACTGCATGCTGTTAAATGGCATGAGATGGCACGGCATGGCATGGAGCGGCACAGAAGGGCACACCAATGCACAGAACAGCATATTAAGGTATTGTATAGTATTGTTGAGTAGATTCGTCTCTAATTTAGTATGGCATAGTAGAGTCTATTCGTTTAGTATAGTTTTCTGTACTAGGCAATAGCATAGGTGATGCACTCAGAGGTAACAATTCAGTTTCATCACAATACAAAGCTAATGCAATGCTGTTGGATGGATATTTGCTTCAATGGAATAAATTTGCTTTTTGGGCTTCAGATTATATTTTTATTGAAACATATCATTTCATTTGTGCAATACTAAAGATAAGCACCCATAACCTCAAAAATATATATTAAAACTGAGAGAAGCTATAGGTAGTGATTGTGCCAGCATCGTAAGCCAGCCATGTATGCTTGCAATCTATGAGCCAACCTATTTTAGTACCTAGCTCTGCTAAAAGCAGACAGATGTGTAAATGACTATTCTTATATAGAGTCTCCAATCTCCAGACGCATTAGATTGTATGCGTGTTTTGGTCGAAAAAATAAATAGTCCTCTACCTCCATAGCAAAATGAGTACTTTTCGCACATCTTACGTCGGAACACAGAAACATTTCTTTAAAATTCACTTGATACCATGTATTCCCATTCTGACTAACATGTAACGTATTTAAGTCTGTAACTCCACGGAGAAAAAAAGGACTAGGTTGGTTTTACGCAGGATAGTTTTTTCTAGAACACTCACAGCCTAAGCTGCATTCGGTACCCGTTCAATTACCAACGGACTTCATCCCACGCAAGAAAGAGGAAGCCTAGTAGAGTCGGAAAAGGTAGTGAGTCAGTTGAGGTTGTGAGTAGCACGGAAGTAGCAGCTCAGGACGCCCGGAAAAGAAGGGGGCAAAAGTCGACAGCAGGAGAGTAGTTGTCGTTGCCTCAGAACTGTGTAAATGTGCTAAGCACTCTGTGACCTGCAGAGCTAAAGCTTCAGTCCCCATAGGTCTTGAAGCAGAGGAATGGAACAGCTAATTTATTGCCCATACAGGATCTGAGGGCATAAAGAGGTAGGCACTGGTGCCACAGATCAGCCAGGACTGGAGGATATAAGCCATATCAAGCCTTGCGAATCAGCATCCCTCTTGCTGATGTGATTGTCGAACACAATCTAGGCTTTCACTTCTATGCGGATGACACTCAGTTGTACCTTTGCTTTGATCCCTCCCAGTCTTCGAGCACCTCAAATTCTCTCAACTCACTTGCTGCATGTATTGATGACATCCGCACGGGGATGGCAGCAAATTTTCTAAAACTAAACCATGATAAAACTAACTAACTAATTATGGGCAAACCCAGTGTGATTCAGAAATTGAAAAGGCTGAGGCTCAAAATTGGCTCTGCCAGCATATCTTCTGTTAAATCAGGTCGAAATCTAGGTGTCATATTCCAAAGCGACCTCTCGTTAGACGAACATATCAGCTCCACAGTCAAATCTGCCTATTTTCAGCTTCATAACATTGCTAAAATTCAGGCTTTTTTAAGATAAGGATACCACGTGTCCAGGTTAGTCTATGCATTCGTGACATCCCGTCTCGATTTCTGAAACTCACTGATTACTGGCCTACCAGCATGTGCCATCAGGCGATTGCAGCTGGTGCTAAACTCTGCAGCTAGGCTTGTCAGTCGTGAGCGTCGCAGTTGCCACATTACTCCACTTCTCGCCGACCTGCACTGGCTACCAGTCAAGCAACGGATTGACTTCAAAGTTTGGTCGCTCACTTTTAGGTCACTTCATTCTATGGCTCTAACCTATCTCTCAGATATACTACCCCATCAGGCCAAGCATCGTACCACCTGCTTTTCGGAATCCAACAGTCTACAAATACCTCGTACAAACCTTAAATCCTTAGGAGACCGTGCATTTAGTTTATATGCTCTCAAAGCATGGAACTCCCTCCCGATCTGTGTCAGAACATCCCCTGACCTGACCACATTTAAAAGGAACTTAAAAACACACCTATTTAGGACAGCTTATAGTAGGTCCTTGTGATTCGTCTTTCATGTGCTTATGCATGCTCATACTGTGCATGGTTCCACTAACCACATTTGCATGCTGACCCTGCGGATGTCACCCCTAGCCATATTATTCATTTTGTTTGTTTTTTAAGCATGATTTTACTTACCATTCACTTGCATTTCCCTTTGCAGCAAATGTAAAGTGCTTAGAAAGAGATTAAGTTCTCTGAGGGCGATTTATTAAGTGTATTATTATTATTCTAAGAACTGGACTGTAAGAATAATAATAATAATAATAATGCTCTCAATAAAGCACCCTCAGAAAACTCAATCTCTTTCTAGGCGCTTTACAATCGCTTCAAATGGAAACGCGATTGGATCCTGAGTAATATCATGCTTGATAAACAACATGAATAACATAGCAGTGACATTCACAGGGTCAGCATGCAAATGTGGTTAGTGGTAGCATGCACAGTGTCAGCATGCATGAGCACATGAAGGACGAATCACAATTACCCACTAATTGCTGTCCTAAATAGGTGTGTTTTTAAGTTCTTTTTAAATATTGTCAGGTCAGGGGATGTTCTGTAGCAAGTCGGGAGGGAGTTCCAGGCTTTGGGATCATACGAACTTAATGTGGTCTCCAAAAGATTTGAGGTGTTTACGAAGTATTACTAAAAATAGGATTTAAAAAGCGGATTGTACGATGCTTGGTATCTGTGTATCCGATACTGTGTATCCGATGATCAACCGGTAGCCATCCTATCTCTTTAAAAAAAAAGGAGATACATGGTCAAATCTCTGGTATTTTCACGACAGCATTGCAGGCTTGCGTATAGCCATCTGCCGTGACATAGTTGCTTTGTTGGTAACCCGGCCAAAAATGAATTACAATAATCTAGCCGATAAAGAACGAAGGAGCAAGTTAATATTTTTGCAAGCCCCTGCGAAAGGCAGCTCCTAATCTTAGATTGGGATTGAACGAGATTGCTATTGGTGGAAGCCGTCTTCTGGATGAAGCTTTAAAAACTTGGGTAAGTGTTCGAAAACGACACCTAAATTTCAAGCATGGGGTGATGGTCGCCAACTACATCACCTATAAGAGAAGCAAAGCCTTTAAATCCAGCCACACTCTTAGCTTGCTCTATGAGCAGCACTTTAGTTTCATCATCCTTTAGTTTTAAAAAACCTCAGAGATCCCGGATCGAATGTCGGCAAGGCAAGCATTCAGGTCATCTGCTGCTGCAGCTGATTTCGACGGTTTGAAAGAACAATACAGCTGAGTATCTTCAGCATGAAACTGATATCCTATTCACCGGGCCTAATCACTTTTCCCAGAGGTTGAGTATAAATGAAGAACAGCAAGGACCGATGCCGGACCCTTGAGGGACTCCACTGGTGACCTGTCTCGGTGGTGAGGCCGTTCCCCACACAACACGGATTGAACAGGATCCGGTAAGTACGATGAAGAAATATCCCATTTTTCTAAATCACCTCCCAGCCTACAGAACAACACAAGTTTCACATTCCAAAACAGATGCAGTGCATTCAAAATTATTAACTTAATTTTGCTGAACTTAATTCAGGAAACTAATAAGGGCACTGAACCTACATAGCCGATACTGATGCTAACCTGTCATCTTCAAATCATCAGAGTTTCTGGGTCTCACTCTCTCTCTCTCTTTCTCTCTCTCCACACATATATGTATATATATATATATATATATATATATATATATATATATATATATATATATATATATATATATATATATATATATATATATATATATATATATATATATACATAACTCTTTCTATTTCTATCTGCATCTATATATCTCTACATGAATATATATATATATGTATTTTGCTAACTCCATTTCGCTGCATCTCTCTCATCCTCTATACCTAATTTCTAGTAACATTTAAAAGAGTAGTTCATTCGACGATAATTTCAGTTTATAGATTATATTTTATCTGTTTAAGTACTTTTTTAAATTGAAAGTCCTACTTATGCATAATTTGCTTCGCTTGGATTGAATACCAGAACCAGCTCTATGCCCTATTTTAAAAACCGCAGCATATAACTACGGAATGTGCTGATACTCCAGAGTTTCAAACTTTTTGTTCATGATCAAAATGCTGAACGCCTCAAGCACACATTTTGGCCACACGGACAAATCTTAATTGTATGGTATGGCCACAGTATTTTTAAACTGATGATATTAAAAAGAAAGAGAAGACATACCCCACATAAAGAATGCCACTTGAAGTCCAGCGTATCGCACAGCGTTAGTCTAAAACACAGGTGGAGACGACGAATGAACGTCATTAAAAAACTGTAGTAAATGAATCCAGCAGCATTTGTACAAGCAAATATTTTAGTTTCTCACAAAGTTTCTATCACTTATATTTGAGTGCAGTAAGTGCCGTCTAATAAGTTGAAAAGTTCTGTAAGCTGGTATTCGAAGTCTGCAGATTCGAACGTCATAAGCTTCAGCGACTTTACTTTGTAATAACAGGGTTAAAAAAGACTGGAGTGGGAGAGCGGACGTGGGGTCTTACATTCTGTTAAGTTTCTCCTGAATTTGCGCTATAGAAACTTACTTAACAGGCGCAGGATATTTATCTAAAAAGCTTCAATTTATTGCTGCAACCTGTCATGTACAGCAGCCTTTGTTCAATTTTGTCCAACTTCATCATTAGAATTTTGTGCGGAAATCGTGCTTGAGCTCCAGGTTTTGGGCTCCAAGCAACGAACTTTAAACCTGAAATATTGTGTTACGTTGCACTCTTTCTTCGAACGTTCACTGCAGGCTCCCGCCTTCACATTTTTTCAGCTAGTTTACAATGTATCTTCAAAGTTTTAGCCTAGATTTTCTGAAACTATTAAGCAGTCAAAAACATTGAACTCGTGTAGGATGGTGAAACTATTCACTCTGCCTTCGGGACTTGGTCTATTCTAAGCGTGATCGCAGTTTTCTTTTTGTGCAGGTTTAACTAGGGCCTCTTGAATATTTTAAGTTAAGACTTTCGTAAGTTGATGTATACACCACCTGTATACCTTATTCATTAATCCCACTTTGACATTGGCGCAATCAGAGTTAATTTTCGAAATGTAACAATACTTAGACAGACTTCGTAGTGATTGACGGTTGTCTCGATGTGGACATATTTGTAATAAATACCCAAATTTAAGATTTTGTTACTTACCACAAGGTTCATTCGTTCGCTTGCTGGGCTACACCTAGGCGAATCGGTATAACTTGACGCCTCCAGTCGCACCACCCGGTCTTTAAACTGAAATTTGATTATCTGTAGGCAGAACTTTTAGTTCTCCAAGTTCTTTTGAATAAAATCCCTTGGAAAACTTAACAGGCTTCAAATCACATTTAGATCACACATTTGGTAAGTATGCTAATGATGGCCGGCCCTCACTATCGGCTAACATCAAGTTATCTCTTGATTCAATTAAATTCAGAAATAGAAATAACTAAATCGTTTTTACGAGGGCTTAGCTTAAGAGGAGTAAACTTCTCTATCGTGTGGTTGGCCGTTCTGGAATACCGAGAGTTTTGACTATGGGCAAATGGAATGGAAAGCTTATGTAAGCTCCCCAGTGAACTTTTGCTTTGTTCCATTTTGCTTTAGGCTCTCAACTGTTCCCGATTCCGTGCCAATTATTAACCAAAGGTCGGACCAATTAGAGGCATGGAGTGTCCTAATGCTTGCTTTCGCTTACTTGTCTAATGAGGATTTAATGAGCACATGCGCGATTATCTAAAAATAATACCAATCAAGTCATTGATTCTTGGTAAATTTCTCTCTTGTAGTTAATTAAGAAACTACAATTAACAATAATAATAATAATAATAATAATTCACTTGATAAAGCGCCCTCAGAGAACTTAATCTCTCTCTAGGCGCTTTACATTTGCTGTAAAGTGAAATGCAATTGAATGGTAAGTAAAATCATGCTTGAAAAAACCAACGAAATGAATAATATGGTTAGGGGTGACATGCACAGGGTCAGCATGCAAATGTGGTTAGTGGCAGCATGCACAGTGTCAGCACGCATAAGCACATCAAGGACGAATCACAGGGACCCACTAAATGCTGTCCTAAATAGGTGTGTTTTAAGGTTCCTTTTAAATGTGGTCAGGTCAGGGGATGTTCTGACGCAGTTCGGGAGGGAGTTCCAGGCTTTGGGAGCATATGAACTAAATGCACGGTCTCCAAAGGATTTAAAATTAAGACTTACCGTTATTATCAGTACTATTATTCTTGTTATTCATCTCTGTTAGTAGTAGAATTTCGAGATCGTATGCCTTGAACGTAAATTTGACTAAATTGTTTACGAGCTATATCATATCAGGTAATTTATTCAAGGAGCCTCTTGACGAATTAAATGCCACTATGAATTTCAGAATTTATATTGAGGAATGAGAAGGAGTTCCCCGTTGTACTACCAACAAGTTTAGTCACCTCAGAGTTACGATGTGGCACCATGTGTATATTCTGGACAGGGGAGAGCTGTGCATCTAATCCAGCTTCCCTTGCTTAAGCAGCACTGTCAGATCTGCTATGGACACAGTGTTCGCAGCAAGCTTCTCATCACGGTCGTCAGCTTAGTTTTATAATATGATAATTTTTGTAATTGAGTTAAATAAACACGTTTAGCTATCTTTACCATTTCGAGTTTCTCTCAAATACCTATATACTTTAATTAAAACCTTAAGAACTAAACTCTAAGTCCAAAAAGCCACACCCACAAAATGCAAGATCTAACCAGTAAACCTTAAGCTGTAAACCCCTAAACACAAAACCATTCAATAGTAAACCCAAAATCCTAAAGCCCAAGCTAAAAGAAAAACTAAAATCAGGCTTACTTAATGTAAATATAAACATGAGCTGGCTACTATGTTAAACAGCCTGCTATGAGCACTGCGCCCATAGTAGATCTGACATGGCTGTATGAACGAACGCGACCGTATAAGCTGAGCTGTACTCTCAATATGTCGTATGTATCCACATTGCACAGAAGTCTAGCATGAAAAGGATTGCCTCGCAAAACGTTTTTTCTTTGGATAGTAACCCACATGATCAGGGCTCTACCTTGGCTTGCAGAATTTCACTCCTTCAGCTTGTGTGAGTTCACCAGCACACAAAGTACTCAGCTGATTGCAACTATTTCTTTTTATCTCATCATCATTACTTAGGGTTCCGTGCCCAATATTTGGGCGGACAACTTTCATCAGCCTTTGCCCTTCTGGAGCTTAGGTAATATACTTTCACAAACATTGAGTGGATTTATTTTAGTGATAAATCGTGGCAGCCTACAGTTTGCCACAAAACCAAGATCGGGCTCTGTAACATAACATTTATTAAATAATAGTTCCTGTATGTCTTATTAAAAATTACATATGCTTCATACTTTTGTGAAATTTCCGCCGTTATTCACCAAATGATTCGTGAATGGGAAAGTGATACATTTGAAATGAATCATTTTTCCAGAACTTTGCTTGTTCATAAATGTACTCCAATCTGGCTTAAAATGGTAATTTATTTTAGTAAACATTTTAGTAACTATTTGAGTTGATCGATCGTGCAATCTTCCTCAAATTTTCATAAATAACGTAAAACTGTAGGAATACGATGCGTTTATTTTTTTTGGTAATCACCACATTGAGTCACTTAGGCGTGGTCTTGACCAGTTTCCTACATATTAAGCCATCCGAAATGTCTTTATTTCCTTACCACACCTTTCCAGCAATATAAATATTATCGTTATTGCAATAGCTTAAAGCTATTCGCCGACACAAGCTTTAGCTCTCCACGTCCTTGACTGTGAAGCTCACTTCTACAATTCAAAATTCCTACACGACTTGTATTATCCGGCTTCCGACTGGGGAATGTCTTTGCAACTGTCATTATCTGCAACTTATTTGTACTCACTTCCATGACTCCCATGCCGACTTAGCAAGGTTCCTCAGCATTCCAAAAGATGGAGTCTGCTTGCTACAGTATTGGAATCAAAAGCCGCTTAGTCTGTGAGTGCACCATAGAAAACTGTATTGCATACAACTCATACAAGCTTTGTAACTTTGCGGAGTAAGATACGGAGATACGTTAAAGTTAACATTTGGAGCAGTAAGCCTACTTTTCCCACTCAATCAACTGAGGCTTATGGGCAAATAACCCACCCAATCTTCTTGATTTCAATAACTTAAATGCAGATGCTTGACATTTAGACTAAAGCAATTTAACTTCTGGGATGAAAGATCGCTATTTCACGTCAGGTGAAGAGTCACTTTGCTTTCTTAGCCCGACAAAATAGTCTCTGTTTTTGCCTAAATTGGACAGATCTGCTTGGCCCATTTGATTAGCCTAAAGCTAAGATGATAAGTTATTCCATTTCACTGAAATCTCATGCAGGAGCATCAATGCTGTCCTGCGCGATGCTGGTAACAAGTAGCTGTTTCTTCCTTTTGCTCATACTGCAGACCTCAGCGAGGATAGCTGCAAGATCGGAACCTTGCTGGCTGCCTTCAACTATGCTGCTAGTTTATGAAGAAATAACAGCTAGTTTCATCATTTTAAGTTGTTAGAACACCCTAACTGAAATGAATCTGCATACATTTCCTTTGAAACTTGCTCATATGATCGAAAACCTAACGTCAAATGACAGGCAGGGTGCAAGAAAGCTATTCAGTAGCACGTGTCATGCTTAGGCTTGCTGCTATGAAAAAGCACGCAAGACGGCATTTTATCATTAATTTGTATGCCACCCTAAGATAACTTAATCTCTATTCAGGCATTTAGCATATACCAGAGGGCTCAAGCACACGATCTCAGCCAGACCTGGGTTGGGGTGAGCACCTTAAACCACTGGGCCAAACCAGCCTGGCAACATTTGAGGTCACCGTGTAAATAAATCTAATGGTTCTTTTAAAATGCACTGAATAATATACAGGTACACATGGAAGTAAGAAAAACTAAAATTTAACCCGAGCGAAGCTGGGGAAAATGAGCAGAGCCGATGAGTTGTATTTGTAGTTTAATTAAAGCAAGGTCAATGCAAGTGCTGAAAAAACAAAATTGAAAAGAAATCACAAAATCTGCAGAGCAGGTCGATCCATTTTCGCAGAGCCATTTAATAATCAGCTCCAAACATTTTTACAACTCCGTTTCATTTATGATCATCTTCATAAATACAAGGAACGTGGCTGCTTAATCAAAGGATATGGCTGAGGTTCAACACTGATTTGCTGGGGTTTGAACACGGCAAACGGCTATATTGCTACAAGAAAATGTTGGGAGACTGTTTTAGGCTGATTCAGAAATTTTATTGACATTAATATCGTGAATCTCAAATACTATTCTATATGAATCTAATGCTATAATTTTTAATAAATTTATAAAGTAAATTAATGGTAGCCTGGTCCACCAGACCTATTTATGATGTAACGGAAGAGACTAAAAAGTTATATGAGGCTATTATCCCTGTTTGCAAAGATCCATAAAAGATTTTCTCCTTCTAGACTCAAACTAACGATCTTCATCGTGAAGTATAAACACTTTTCTCCGCAGCTAATACCCAGGAGGCAATCCGTTGAAAATTAACGTTATTTTAACTCAACTTTTTCCAACAAAATGTGAACTGCAATAGGCTCTCGTAGTAGAAATTTAATTTTCAATTGCAATTTATTCTACTCACAAAAGCTTTGGGAATTGAGGCTATTTCGTTTCTTTTAATATTGAGGTAAAAAAGTTAAATCCCATCTCGACTTCTGCAACTCACTGCTTAATAATAAAAATAATAAATAATACACTTGATAAAGCACCCTCGCAGAACTTAATCTCTTTCTAGGCGCTTTACATTTGCTGCAAAGGGAAATGCAATTGAATGGTAAGTAAAATCATGTTTGAAAAACAAACACAATGAATAACATGGTTGGGGTGACATGCACAGGGTCAGCATGCAAATGTGGTTAGTGGCAGCATGCACAGTGCCAGCACTCATAAGGACATGAAGGACGAATCACAGGGACCCACTATATGCTTTCCTAAATATGTGTGTTTTAAGTTCCTTTTAAATGTGGTCAGGTCAGGGGATGTTCAGACTCAGGTAGGGGGGGAGTTCCAAGCTTTGAGAGCATACTGGCCTACCGGCATGTGCGATCAGGCGATTGCAGCTGGTGCAAGACTCCACAGCTAGGCTTCTCTGTCGTGAGCTTCGCAGTTGCCACATCACGCCACTTCTCGCCGACCTGCACTGGCTATCAGTCAAGCAACGGATTGACTTCAAGGTTTTGTCGCTCACTTTTCGGTCGCTTCATTCTTTGGCTCCAGCCTATCTCTCAGATCTACTCGCCAACCAGGCCAAGCATCGTACCACCCGCTTTTCGGAATCCAACAGTCTACCAATACTTCATACAAACCTCAAATCTTTTGGAGGCCATGCATTAAGTTCGTATGCTCCCAAAGCCTAGAACTCCCTCCTGACTTGCGTCAGAACATCCCCTGATTCGACCACATTTAAAAAGAACTTTAAAACCCGCCTATTTAGGACAGCATTTAGTGGGTCCATGTGATTCGCCCTTGATGTGCTTATGTGTGCTGACACTGTGCATGCTGCCACTAACCACACTTGCACGCTGGCCCTGTGCATGTCACCCCTAACCATGTTATTCGTGTCGTTTATCAAGCATGATATTACTCAGCATTTAATCGCGTTTCCCTTTGCAGCAAATTTAAAGCACCTAGAAGGAGATTGAGTTCTCTTAGGATGCCTTATCAAGTGCATTATTATTATTATTATTAAAAACAACGTTAGTCACACTTACTCCTACAAAAAATCAGTGCAACATAGTGCTATCGATGCAAGCAATATTTAAAAAAAAGTATTGTACGACTTGTTTTAATACGGTTCTCTTTATTAATCTTAGCTCTTTTCTTGCCTGATATGCCACCCAGCCTATTTTTCCTAAACTTGTCAAGAGTGCCTACATTAGTGGGTCACCCTGTAGTGCGTGTCCTGTTCTCTGTCAGCTCACTGGTAGACTCGCTGGTCAGTCTAATTTCTTAAAGTTCCTTATCTATCCCTACTTTCAATAAAAAAAACTAAAAGATGCAGCATTACAACGGATATGTTGTACGTACCATGATGTTTTGACTAGCCATGCGAGACCATTTTCTTGGAAACATGGATCGATCGCCTTTATAGAGTCGATAAATATGCTTCCTACAATACAATAATTGTCGAAATAATGGCTATTTCGGAAGAAAACTCAAAGTTGTGTTTTTTCTCACCAATAATATTTAATAGTGAAATTTACGATGCAAGGAGTGCCGAAGCAGCATTCCCAGTTTAATGCACAAACTCAGTTGATCCCAGCGTCGACGAGATTTCTAATGAGGTATATATTCTTTAATTTTAAAAGCTTAAATTTTGAGCTATAACAGTCATTCGACATGCTCTAGCAAAAAAGATTGGGCTTAGGTCATTTGGATCAGCAATGCAGCATTTACCAGTGCTCTTACCTGTAGCAAATACAGGCTCTGTATATGTACATGACGGCCAACAGTGCTGTAATGCCTGTGATACCGATCCATATGTCTGAAACAAAAAACTATTCTCGCTGTTGTCCTCGGTGCGTACTTTGTCTAGAAATTGAGTTAATAGACATGAGTCTACCGGGCAATCTGTTTAGCTCATTACATATTTTTCACCCCCAAAACCTTTTTTGACAGGCTCGTGAAGCAAATTTATGCAATATAGTAAAGCCTTGTGGAAAGAGTACCTTTGACTTGCTCTGCCTCTGCTGGTTAAGTAGTAAAATCTATCGCTCGCCTACTTAAAAAGCCCATTATCCGCAGCCGAACAAGAAATATTTGCTTCTTAAGGTCTCTCAGCAACAGCTGCAGCCATCTCAAGCCAGAAAGCTATAGAAAATCAATTAACTAATTAATAGGTCGGCAAGATTACAATGGTAGGAGTACTTATCTTTTTCAAGAAACTATACTCCCTAGTAAACCGGTGCACACTGTGAATCTTACCGATGGATCACAGTAAATATCCATTTAGCCTCTTGAATTTTCCTGAGTTAGCTGCTATGCGACTTACTAAGTAGCCTATTGTTTAAAACTTAAAAACCTTTTCTTTAACGCTTCTCAACAGATTTTTTATGAATGACTGCCTCATGACTATGAGCTTGAAATAATTGTTACTCTGCTATTCAGTATTCAATAGCAATAGATACTTCTTTTTAGTGGCGAAACTAGAATATTAAGTTAAATGCAAAACTTCTGACATTCAACCTCACAGCCGATTAAAATCAATCCAGCATTGTTGGAAGTAAACCATCCTATAATCAGCTTGTTACGTCGTGAGAATAAGGAATTTTTAACTCTTTCAATTAATAATCATTAAATAATAGCAGTAATACTTGTGATATAGCGACCTCAGAGAATCCAATCTCTTTCTAGGCAGTTCATGTTTGCTGCAAAGGAAGCATGGTCGAATGGTTAGTAGAAACATGCTCAATCAACAACAAGATTACCATGGTTAGGCGTGACATGCAAATGATCAGCCTACAAGTATGGTTTGTGGCAGCATGCACAGTGTCAGCACCCATAAGCACGTAAAGGACAGTTCGCAGGGACCAATTAAATACAGTCATAAGTAGATACGTTTTTAGTTGACTTTTTTAATGCGGTGAGCAGAGTTGATATCGTGACCCAAGTCGGAAGTGAGTTTCATGCTTTGGGACCAAATGAACTACAGGCACCATCTTCGAAGAATTTGAGGTTTTTGCGAGGTATAGGTAAACAATTAGATTTCGAAAAGCAGGTGATACAATTATTAGCCTAGTGGTAAATTAGGTCTTATAGGTAGGCTTGAGCCGCGGAATTAATTGCCCTAAAAGAGTGTGACAGAACCTTGCAGTCGGTGCATCGCTTGACTGGGAGCCTGTGCAGATTTTGCGAGAAGTGGTGTAATGTGGCGACTGAGACGCTCACGACCGACAAGCCTAGGTGCAGAATTTAGCACAATCTGTAAGTGTATGACTACATAGGCCTGTATACCAGCAAGCAGTGAGTTACATAGGTCAAGACTGGATGTCATAAATAAATAGACCAATTTTGACGAGGTATCCATGTCTAAAAGAGGCCGTATTTTTGCAATTCTCTGCACCTTAAAAGAATGTAAGTTATCTCTGTCTGTAACTCCACAAAGTCATAAAGACTGTGAGGATATTAAGTATAAGAGAATTGTATAGCCCACTCGCAGCCTAAGTGTCTTTTGGTATGCATTCGGTAGCCAAAAGACTTTGTCTCATGCAACAAAAAGAAAGTGAGAAGCTATACAGAGTCGGGAGAGCGGTTGGCGTTGTAAGTACCATGGAAGTAGCAGCTCAGGACCGCTAGAAAGGATGAGCCACAGTCGGCAGTAGGAGAGTATTTGTCGTTGCGTTGGAATTGTGGATGCGAGTTCCACAGTCTAGGACCTGCAGAGCTAAAGCTTCTGTCGCCAACGGTCTTTAAGCGGAGGAATGGAATGGCTAATTTATCGTCCACACTGGACCAGAGGGCACCAAGTGGCTGAACCTGGTGCAGTGGTTCTTCACAATGAAGCTAACGTTATCTTTAAAGAAATATCACTTTGGAACAAGACGCCTAGATTTCGTGCAGATTCAATAAGAGATACCCTGCAGAGCCTATTTTGAGCGTTAGATTTTCCAATTTCTGAATTCCTTTTGGTTGTGCCCTTAACTAATAAGTTGGTTTTATCATAATTTAACAAGCAAATTTTGCAGATATCTTTGGGTGCATGTCATCATTACAGGAAGCAAAGGTGTGTAAATAATTCTACTTGCTCAAGATCTAGGAAGGATCAAAGTAAAGGTGCGACTTAGTGCCATCTGTGTAGAAGTGAAAGCATGGATTTCGCTTGGTGGTCACGTCGGCAAGAAGGAGAGTGTAAACTTTTAAAAAAGCGGACAGAGTCAGTCCCCTGAGATATCCGACATGTAAGTTGTTCCTCTGATGATCTTTGTTTTTTAATACTCTGGAAAATCCAACTGAGATAGGACTTTAACCATTCTTCTCTAACGCCAGTAAAACCCAGGCAAGATGCTTAAAGAGGAGTTTGTGATTATTAGCGTCGAATGTTGCAGCAAGACAGAATAGAACACGCAGAGATAATTTTGCAAGGTCTGCATTCCTAAGAAGGTTGCTATACACCTTAAGAAATTCTGACTCTGTGGAATTATTGGCTCCAAGCCAAGACTGAAAATTACCGTCTCAGCTCGAGGTTTCTATATTTGGAGCTGAGGAGTAATACCCTTTTATCCGCATATGTATGGATAGGCCCTTTGTGCATAGGAAAGCTAGCGGGCGCTCGTCCTCGTGGTCGTGGGGCAACTTAGTGGCTAATCTCTGGAGATGCTAGTAGTGATTTCTTTTCCGATGTAGCGTGTCCGTTATCTTTGGTGACCCATTGCATAAACAGTAAGTCGATGGAGAAGAAAAACACTATGCCACTGCTCACTGTGCGTGCGTGAAATACTTAAAACTGGCTCAATGTGCCTGCTTGTTCAGATGCTGCTACCATGAAAACTTGTGTCACCCCTTGGTTACAGCTCAATGGTGCAGTGTTGAAACCGTACGACTAAAATCATAGGTTTAAGCCTTGCAGCTGCAAATTCTCAATCATCCAAGATAAGCGAGGTAATTGAAGGCAGTTATAACTGTTCCGTCGCTAAATAGCAAAGGTGGCTGCATTAGCTGACCGACTTCTTTCCTTTTATCTGTCTTCTAGAGAGCACTAAAATTTCATAGATTTAGCTCCGAATGAGCGATGCATTGACATGCCATTTTTCTTAGCTAAACGACGTGAGAAATGTCTCTACACTGTTTTTTTTCGAGACAAGTAAAGCATTCTCGACAGTATGCAAAAGGTAAAACTGGTACGAACATTGCTCTGTTTATATATCTTACTGCTAGCGACTCGAAGCCACCTTTCAATTTTTCCAAGATAACTTTCAGCCAAACTGGCTATCGTTATACCGACAAAAGCTCCGAGTAATTCAATGCTCTTGGTCGCATCTTCAAGATCCTTGATCAAGGACCACACTTTAAAAATTACCATGAGTCCTATCTGAAGCGGAAAATACAACTCGGCATCTTATTTTGCATCCGTCTGGGGGAAACTTAGACATGAAGCCAGAGACTTGACTGCCATTTAGTTACTGAAGTATACTCTCGCGTTCAAATTTAGCAAGCGGTGAGTTGAATAGTCGCCTACTCTATTGAAACTCTGAACGAGGTGCTTACCTGGTATGTTGCTGTAACAAGAATTACAAAAGTCGCTATCAGCCTGGTAGGAAAGCGGAAATACGGTAGAGATTTGTAAGTAAATGTTGCACGGATCCTTTTTACAATCCCCGCATTATCCAATATTTCCCTGAAAGTGTTAAAGGCATTTGGCAGCGTAAGCGTTGGACTCCGTTAAACAACTTGCCGCAAAAATTTGACGTGCAAGCATTAGTGCAACACATTCAGGAGCTTCATTTGGCAATATGGTCCCTACGAGCGAAGTCGCTGCATTTCTTGACAACGAGCATTTCTTTACTGCATGTGGTCAATTAAGCAGAGCCAACAGTTGGGCTTCCTCGAACTAATAAACTTAGCTCTCCGACTCCACCTTCACAAAGTTAATGAGATACTTCTTGCTGTTTTCTATTTTTATAAACATCGGTTTGGTACTGGTAGCTCCATAGCCAGGATATGCAGGCGAAAGCTCAATCACGTTTAATAATTATTCACAGTGCTTTTCAAGCGACCTATTATTAATAATAATATTATAATATAGTTGAACTGCAATCTTAACTGTGGTAGGAAATACTAGGACAGCGGTATGGGCCGGATCTGGAGACGTGGGGCGGACGTGCTCCTCTCGGGTTACTTCACAGCTTATATCTACGCCTATAACTCCACAAACCAGCAAAGACTATGTAGCCCACTTACAGCCTTAGCGGCTTTCGGTGTGCCTTCGGTAGGTAACAGACTACATCTCACGACACGAAGAGAAAGTGGGAAACATGGTAGAGTCAGGAGAGAAGTCAAGGTAGTGAATAGATTGATTGTATCATCTCAGGACTACTGGAAACGATGTAGTACGGTCGGCTACAGGAGACTATTTGTCGTTGCGTAAGAATTGTGGAAGTTAGTTCCACAGCCTAGGACTTGCAGAGCTAAAGCTTCTGTCGCCAACGGTCTGTAAGCCGAGTAACGGAACAGCTTATTTATTGTCCTTATAGTACATGAGGGAACGAAGAGGCTGAAACAGGTGCAGCAGTTCAGCTAGATACGGAGTGGCCAAGCCGTGGCGGGCCTTTTGGGTCAGCGTAAGAACTTAGGTGTGTATCCGTTAATCGACCGGCAGCCATCCTAGCTCTTTTAACTAAAGATACACGCGGTCAAACCTCAGGAGTTTGCGAACGAGCTTTGCAGTCATATGCATAGCCATCAGTAGTGGCCTGGTTTCTTTCTTGGGAAGGTCAGGGCTAGCAGCTTCCAGTTTCCATCCGTCGAGGAAGCGCGGCAAGCGACTTAACAAGTGACTTAATGTATGGGCGTGGCACGCTAGTAGAGAATGGGAAATTCTTAATTGGAGCCCCTACGTCGTACAACGTACTTATTCTACGACGAGAAGTGACGCCAGCTACACTAATTCAGTTTCATTTGAACTTCTACCTCTAATTTCTACTTTCTCTCCTCTCAAGGCATAAGAGTTTTACTTTTAGACTCACATCCTTATTAATGTATGGCTCGTCTGAATAATTAGCATCTCTATCCCACGGGTCTTTAAAATGGTGAAGACTTTTAATCATTTAGAATTTGCGTCTTTCTTATGCCAGTGAGCGTTCTGCTCTTTTTCAGACTAACTTGAGCGTTCAACTTAAACCGACAGCGTTCCAGATATGTGGCGTTTAATATGGAAGTCCAATAGGATATGCAACGTAATGTAACTAGGTGCTGTAAGAGGTAAGCTTATTTTGCGGTATCCTTTATCATTTCGGCCATTTGTTAGCTATAACTAATCAAAATTCAATACATTCATACATGGCACTGCCACGCTGCCAAAAAATGCTAAGCTTTTAGCAATGAATGCACTGCGGATACAATGACGCTTACTCATGCCAGGGCAGCGGCATTGGTCCCAGAAGCCGTCGAACGTGCAGAACGTGATGCAACTCCGCAAGTGGCTGCAAGCGAAGGTTTCTTGGTGTAATGCACCGCAATGTTAGGTTCACAAGCAGCAGCACATAGAACAAAATCTGGATACACCAGTTCTCAATGAACTACAATTTGAATGTTCCTAAGAAACCCTCACGTTTAATAAAACTTTGAAACCCGAGTACCGCAATAATTTCAACTCATTGTGTATACCGTCAAGACAAATATCGTTTGCATTACTTGTAGCGACAATTTTTAATGTCTCTTTTGTGAGCTCTAGATTCTGCATTCACACTGGAAAATCATCGCTGAAAAATAGTAAGTTATAGCTGCTACCACTTAAAAAATAAATGTTCACGTCTTTCAAAATAATAATAATAATATAATAATATTGCACTTGATAAAGCGCCCTCAGAGAACTTAATCTCTTTCTAGGCGCTTTACATTTGCTGCAAAGTGATACGCAATAGAATAGTAAGTAAAATCATGCTTGAAAAACAAACAAAATGAATAACATGGTTAGGGGTTATATGCACTGGGTCAGCATGCAAATGTGGTTAGTGGCAGCATGAACAGTGTCAGCACGCATAAGCACATCGAGGACGAATCACAAGGACCCACTAAATGCTGTCCTAAATAGGTATGTTTTTAAGTTTCTTTTAAATGTGGTCAGGTCAGGGGATGTTCTGATGCAGGTCGGGAGGAAGTTCCAGGCTGTGGGAGCATACGAGCTAAATGCACGGTCTCCAAAGGATTTAAGGTTTGTACGAGGTATTTCTAGACTGTTGGATTCCGAAAAGCGAGTGGTACGATGCTTTGCCTGATGGGGTAGTATATCTGAAAGATAGGCTGGAGCCATAGAATGAAGAGACCTAAAAGTGAGCGACAAAACCTTGAAGTCAATCCGTTGCTTGACTGGTAACCAGTGCAGGTCGGCGAGAAGTGGAGGAATGTGGCAACTGCGACGCTCACGACAGACAAGCCTAGCTGCAGAGTTTTGCACCAGCTGCAATCGCCTGATCGCACATGCTGGTAGGCCAGTAAGCAGTGAGTTGCAGAAGTCGAGACGAGATGTCACGAATGCATGGACCAACTTGGACGTGGTATCCTTATCTAAACAAGCCCTAATTTTAGCAATGTTATGAAGCTGAAAATAGGCTGATTTGACTGTGGAGCTGATGTGGTCGTCTAACGAGAGGTCGCTTTGGAATATGACGCCTAGATTTCGAGCTGATGCAACTGGAGATATGCTGGCAGAGCCAATTTTGAAAGTCAGCCTTTCCAATTTCTGAATAACACTAGGTTTGCCCATAACTAGTAAGTTAGTTTTATCATCGTTTAGTTTTAGAAAATTTGCTGCCATCCATGATCGGATGTCATCAATGCATGCAGCAAGTGAGTTGAGAGAATTTGAGGTGCTCGAAAATGAGCTCTATCGAACTTGCAGCGTTGGTGCTTTATCGATAAAATGACCATGTTAGCAAACAAACCTTTGACAATTCATGGCCTGCAGCTTAAGCTCTTTTACCTAACCATTTTAACTTAAATAGCTGTACATTTTCCCTTCAAAGGTTTTTCCGCACAGGTTTTTTTCTGTGCAGATTCTAAGATTGTCTTTATCGACCGCTTGAGCACTTAAGGATTCAAATTCTTTATTGTATATAATTAATACCTAGATATATATGAAGATATAGACAAGGATATATATATATACATAAATGTAGGTATAGTTACAGATATATGTCATAGATATTATAAAAATAATGCTTGATCACTTGAGGCTGTTACATGGCACCCTGAGAGTTCCAAATCTCTATTCAGGTGCTTTACTACCGGCGGCCAGACAATCATTAGCAACCCTCATTCACCGGAATCGGTATTAGACACGCTTGCACAATCATTCTCACCTTCCAATCTAGAGCACTCTCACTGTCCGATGCAAAATTCTTCCGAAAATCAAAGTTCTTGCGAACATCGTATACGGAAACGATGCAGGTAAGACCTGTTAATAGCTATTCTGATCGCTGTTTGACCGTAGCACATCAGAACGTGCCTGTGGGCTTCTAAATGCTTATCGCTTTGGAATGCTGGGTCTCCCACGCCGGCAGCTACCATTACTACACTACACTGGCGGCTAGTAACTTCCGTGTTGGTTAAGATCGGGCTCACCTATTATCGCATTGTCATCGTAGTTAAAATGAATTCATAAATGTTACTTCTGTTGCTAAGATTCGTGAATTGTGCATTAGCAAAAGAAAAGCACCTGGAGCCGCCTCGGCGGCCTGAGCCACCAGCTTAAAAGCCGCTCGTGTGGAGGGCTGCTGAGTACCCGCTAGCTGAGTACCCGCTCGTTTGGTATTCCTAGGGTTGTCTCGAACTCAACACGCTCCCTCACAAGCCTCACTGTTAATCTCTCTAACTTAGTGGTAATCAGGTCTGTTATGAATCCGGCGGCCCAACATCAAGCTTGTCGTTTAAATCCTCGTCCAATGTGCTATATGGTTCTGGTAATAAGCAACCTCATTTCTGAAAAATTGTCTCGACCTGCTTGCCTTGACTGAAACATTACTAAAATCGGTATAGTGCCCGACAATTAAAGACGCAAACGCCGACTGGTTTCTAGTTCTGTCACACCCCTAGATTAATTGAAACTGGATGTGGAGTTGCTGTTATCAGGCGCTCAAAATTCAACTTAAAGCCATTTGCAGCAAACTTGAACTAGACTTTCGAATCAATTGTCTTGGTTTCACACGTAAACAATTTACCGATGGTGGCAGTAGTCTATGCCCACCAGGTACAAAATCATCCTTTATCTCAGATTTCTCCGATCTCATTTCAATTCTGTGTGCAAGAAGTCCTTCCTTCTTCGCTACTGATTTTTTCAACATTCTCTTTGATAACTTAGCTGACGACTTCGGCATTAAATTTCGTGAGTTTACTGACTCATTGTCTCTTGTGGCTCATGTGCATTGCACTACCTACATCAAGGGTCACACACTCGAGCAAATCTTGTCACACAGCTGCACCTACTCATCACCAGTTTTTGCCGAATATTGCTTATCTGATGCAGATCTCATTCAGTCCACAATGTGTTCCATCCTCCTCCTCCTACTCTAAAATTAACTTTTAGAATCGTGAAACCTCAAGATCCTTGATATTGATGCTGTCCGTGCGAGAATATTTGCTTCACCCCGGTTGGTCAGTCCCCCTTCCGACCAGTCATCAATGGTAGATAGCTACAACACGACAGTTGCTGGCATGCTCGACGAGTATTCACCTCTGACTAGGTGCACTGTGTGCCCTCGCCAAGACGGCCTACGGTTTACCAAAGACATTAAACTTGCTAGGTCTGCTAAGTTCAAGCTTGAAATACATTCAAAAGATCTAGGCTGACTGTCCATCGACAAGCATACGTGGACTACAGCAGGTCGTACCAATCGATCCTAGCAAAGACCAAGTCTAGCTTCTCCAAAAACATTGTCGAATCACAGATGCACAATCCTAAAATGCTGATGTCGAGTGCTTGCTTGATGGTCAGCCGGCATGGGAAGCCTTGTGCTTACAGTTGTTGCAAGACTGAGCATCTAGGCTTGTCTGTCATGAGCTTTGCAGCGGCCATATCAGACCCCTTCTCGCCGACCTGCAATGGCTACCAGTCAAGCAACGGATCGACTTCAATGTTCTGTCACTCACTTTTTAGGTTCCTTCATTTTTTGGCTCCAGACTACCTATCGGATCTGCTCCCTTCCAGGCTCAGCATTGTACCACCCACTTTTCTTAATCTATTTACCTATACCTCGTAAAAACCTCAAATCCTTTGGAGACCGTGCCTGTGGTTTGTATGCTCACAAAGCATGGAACTCACTCCCGACGTTCGTCTCGACATCCCCAGACTTGACCATGCTTAAAAAGAAATTGAAAATGCACCTACTTATTACCGAATTTAGTATCTCTCTGTGATTCATCCTTTAAGTGCCTATGGGTACTGACGCTGTTGCATCCTCCCACTAATCCCAGCTGACCCTGTGCATTTTACCCCTAACCTTGTTATTCGTGTTGTTTATCCATCAAGATACCACTCACCACTCCACTCAATAACGTTTTATTTTCAGCAAATAAAAAGCACCTAGAAAGAGATTAAGTTCACTAAGGCTGCTTTATCAAGTGCATTACTATTATTTTTATTATTATAAAAAAAATATTTTGGTTTATCCAGGATGCAATTGTACACAAGGCACACTAAAGGCCTCTAGTTAGAAGCCTGAGCCTTTCCGAGCGACCTTTTCTAGTTCAGGTAGCACTGCAGTGCATGCACATTGTGAAGACCTGAAGATGGCACATCACCCAACTGTAACGATGCAGCGAGTCAAAATCCCGCAAACAGTGGTAGCAAAAACACCGAATGATTAGTTAAAATCGGTGAAAGCTCAGAAAAATAGCCTCTATATCACGGTTGATTCGGCAGGTGACTAACGCCAGAAGCTTTGACAAACTAGCATAAGCTCAAGCTCAAATATGGATCCATGTTCTAAATTGTTGCACACAGTGTTCTGTAAGACTCGCCGACTACATGCACATAGTCAGCAAGTACTTTATGAATAAATGCGGCATGGTGAGCCGTGATGGCACACTAGGTAAGGCGGTTGCTTTCACGACCTCGGTCCCGAGGTCGTGGGTTCGATTCCTGTGGTGGGCGTCCTGTCGCTATACAAAAAGAGGCTGTTTAATCAGGTAGGATTTTTTTTATGAGTGAAAGCACGTAACGGAGTCAGTCTCACGCCGCATAAGTCGTAAGTTTTAATAAATATCGCATTGCCAATATATAACGCTGCTCTCACTCTTAGGCTAAGAGAGGGTTTTCATAAGTAGTTCTCTGTTCCAATCAATTCCAAGCTCGGAATTCTTAAACTCATGGCATTTCAATAGTGCCCTTAGTTTTTTCGATGGTCTGAATTGCTCATGCACAGGTAGGGCATGCGAAGCCAACAGATTAAGATCACTTCTCTGCGGCTCTGTGAAAGATGAAATGAACATATGTGTCTTTGGCTGAGGATTGCATTATTTAAATGCCTTGCGAAAGGTGAGCAGCCTCAAGCGAATTCCAGACTTTCGGTGCACACAACTTGAAGGCTTGAGCACGAAAGATGCTAATTTAGTGCAAGGAACAGCAAGAAGACTGAAAGCGCGCGGGAGCTGGCGGGATTGCACCAGGGAATACTGGAGAGGAAAGTAGGTGAAGGACATGTAGGCTGGGGCTAGTGATCAGTAAGCAGTATAATCGATCTTGGAAACTGATTGTGTGCTTTCATGTAGCCGTTGAAGCTCAGACAGACGGTAACGATATGAAACCTACGCCGTTGAAAAAATACCCGCCGAGCTGCTGACGAGGTGTAGATTTTTCTAAATACAAACTATAAGGATGCTTAGGTAAGAAATTCAAGTCAACAATTGCCTATAAGCTCACGTGAATTTGGGGGACGGAGCAAGATATTCTCATGGTAGATTCTTATCAGGGTTAATTGAGGTTACACCTGCAAATTCAGTTTGACAGTTAAGACCACTTTTAGTGAAGCAGGTATAGGAGCATCTGGCTGTAGAGGCTTTAGCATTTTTAGGCACTCTTCTGCTTGCGCCATATCGTGACAAAGACAATAGCGTGGGTTTTGGTGGATTCAGCTCATTTTTGGGAAATACGTTTGACAACCGTGACAATGCATGACGCTGCCATGACAATATGCGATGCTGCTATAAAAATAATGGATGCTGCCGATAAATCGTTTAGGAAATCGCTGGCTTGTTATCCTACCTGTGTTCTGACGTACAGTCCAAGCCGACGTTCGCGAATGCACTTGATTGCTTCATTGGAAAACTTGCCCGCAAGGCCGGCCAAACAGATCAGCGACGGCATGTTGTATATCAAAGTGTTGTACTGCTCCATTGGCTAAATAGTCAGGGATAACAAGGGTTTTTGAGTACGGTATGCAAACAATTGTTTGCCAGGCAGTTTTGATTGAAATATGTATACTCAAAAATATTCAAACCTCCGCCGTAAAATTACAACGAGTTTGTGCACTGCACTTCTAATCGATTTAAGCGGTTTCATTGTAAGCTGCTAAAATTCACTCTGCAGCAATTGCCACATGCATTGGTGGCAAAGCCCGCATGCCTGTGGCCTCAGTTTCTACAACCCTTAGATAACTAGCCCCCTTCCGCCTGCAAAGTCATATGTCAAAGCCAGCTGTACTTCATCGCTCCCAATGTGCTGGTAACACACCGCAATGGCTGCTGCTGCAGCTGCCGCTGCCAAATCGCCTTGCCTCAGCAGTTGAGCTGTTAGTGCAGCTGCAACTGCTTCGACACAGGCCAGTGTCGCTGCAACTGTCGCTCCCACACTACATGGCTAGCACTGATAGCTGCTTCCGCAGCCTATCGCAGCTACCACAGCTACAATCTCAGCCCCTGATCGACAGGCGGCCCCTAATGATTATAACTCAGGACATCACCTCCGATCCCTATCCGAGACTAGGAGCTGTCTTCTACAGTGGCATGTAAACAATTTAACTAGCTCATTGGTTCTGTCTCGGCTTGATTATTGTAATTCCCTTTTGGCTGGGCTACCAAAGAAAGCAACTAGGCCACTGCAGCTGACTATGAATATGGCTGCAAGGCTAGTCTTCAAGTCAAAAAGGTTTGACCGCGTGTCTCCTTTGCTAAAATAGCTAGGATGGATGCTGGTTGAGCAACGGATACTGAGCAAAGTTCTTAAGGTGACCCGCAAGGTTCGCCATGGTTTGGCTCCGTCGTATCTAGCTGAACTGCTGCACCTCTTTTAGCCTCTTCCTGCCCTCAGATCCTGTATGGAAAATAAATTAGCTGTTCCATTCCTCTGCTTAAAGGCCGTTGGAGGCAGAAGCTCTAGCTTAGCAGGTCGTAGACTGTAGATCTTGCTTCCACAATTCTTATGCAATAACAACTACTCTCGTGCTGCCGACTATGGCTTCTTTTCAGCGGTCCTGAGCTGCTACGTCCACGCTACTTACTACCTCAACTGCTCTCCTGAGTCAGCTATGCTTCCATTTTTTTGCTTCGCGAGACAAAGTCTGCTGGCTACCGAAAGCCGCATAGGGTGTGTTTGGGCTATAGAAAACTCTTCTGCGTAACACCCACTTAATCTGTATGGCTTTGTGGAGTTACCGACGGAGATACATTACATTAGCAGCTCAAATTCTCGATAGATGGTCTCAAGTAAAACTAGTTAAGACTGCCGATGGTTAATATTAATCTGCATCTCACCTTTGAATCACTTTTTGTCACTCCGAGTGCTATTCAGAATCAGTTCACTATTTCGCTCAATGCATAGCCACGGCCAGAGTAAATAGAGCTCTGGCATACGGCAGGCTGCACTAGCTGCTCATTCTTTTCTGGGGCAGCCGAAGGATGCGCCTCGTGAGTTGATTTTGGACCTATTGCACTGAATGCAAGCATCCCACGTCGGTTCTTAGTGCCTTTGTTTCGCTGGAGAAATGTACGATTGCTTCATGTAGAATCGATTCAACGATATCAGACGATAACTTCTGTCTCCGACTCCCGAAGTGCTTCCCTATTAGATGAGCATCGAGCTTCCAATATCAACCGACTTTCAGAGCTAGAATCAGGAACTTCATAGACACTGCTGCGTGAGCAAAAATAGTTCACACATTTTAAAAACTTTTTTTTAAGACTACTAGAATTCCCTTGATCATGAAACCTGGTCTAGCTGGTCTATACTCTTGATCGTCAGCTGGTGCAAGAGACAGAAGGTCGTTAGGTCGGTATCCAAAACTGTGGTTGCCACACCACACCACTTCTGATTGAGCTGCAGAGGCTGAGGCGTCAAATGCAAAATTAAATCAACGTCTAGATCTCTTCTCTGGAGTACAGGTCACTTCACTCTATTGCAATAGCCTATCTGTCTATTACTCTTTCGTACCACCTTCTCCTCTGCAGCTGGTCATCTTTACGTTTGGGCCTTTATTTCCTCACACTGACAGTCGGCAACACGCTTCTGGGGCATAACGTGGGATTTAAATCCGTTAGTGCACTACATAAAGGCCAAATTATAGTAAGTAGTATTATTATTTTACAAACTTGTTTAAGCTCGATACCCTGCAGTTCATTAACCCTTGGTAATTTATTCTCTCAGGGCATATTATAAAGCTCGCTGAAAGATATTCGATTCTCCATTGACATAGAAATAATTTATTTTGTTGTTAGTTTTTAGTGGCTGTCTTTTTCAAACTGATAAAAAATTGTAAATGCAAGCGATAAATTACTTTTAAGGCAAAGCTCGCATCGATAAAAGCTGCAACACGTAACACACTCCCTGAAATTCAAAGTGGCCAACGTCCGCGTGAATGTGGGCGAAAGGGAGACCTTTAAAACGAGAGAAGCAACCTTGAGCTGAGCCTTATAAACTAACAGGAGGTCCAAGCTTGATTTTTCCTTAGTTTAGAAACACATTGACACTTTGCATGAACGCGACTACGACATATTATGACACCATTAAATGCAGTTGACGGATTTGACCCTCTCGCTTTTGACCTCAAAGAGGCATGTACTTAATAAATATGCTCTCACAGCAGACCTCCCAGAGGCAGTTGGTCCGCTCTTTTTTCAAAGTATATTCAACGGCCGAATCTTCTCATCCATTCATCGGCTCGCTGAGACGTTGAACTGCTCTCTCAGTAAATGACCAAGCACATAGTTTCTCAGTTACACATCTAGACTTTTCTTTTTGACGTTATTGCCTGTGCCAAGTTCTATATTTCGGGGTCTTTTCAGTCAGCCTGATAATTACTGCGATATGGAGTGAAATTGAGTATCGTCTCTGTATTAAAGACTCGCTTCAAATCCTATGAGTATGCTGTCTTACTAAAACATGACCGATGAGCTTGGGCTTACGGCACTGAATAAAACTATTTTAATTTTTATTATTATAAAAAATATTCATTTTATAGCGCCCTAAGGGAACGTAATCTCTATTCAGGTGCTTCAAATTTGCCACCGGGCTCGAACCCGCGATCTCAGCCAGCCCTTGGTCTGGGTGAGCACCATAACCACTGCACCAAACCAGCTCGGCATATGAACCAACATTTGACTAAAATTAGCAGTTTGTAGGCAAATTTTCCAGAGCAGCTGGCTACCCTACTGATCAGAGGCTATTATGTCCATGTATATCTATTTTTTACATATATATATATATATATTTATATATTTATATGGTTCATTAAGCAATGATTGGCCGAGTTGGTAAGCTGCGAATGCCTGTTCACACTCACAGACTCGCTTATTTTTCCAAGCATCTGAGTATTGACTCGCGCCTCGCTTCAAGCATTTAGGCCTAGACTCGCACACAAACTCAAGCGTCTAAGCATTGACCCTCGCTGAGACTTGTGCATTCGAGCCTAAACTCAATAATTGAATCAATTATTGGTGCATATATATAAAGCTTCCGAGCATAGACTCGCGCCCAGACTCAGGCATCCAAGCTCAGTCTCAAGCATAGAATAAGCCATGGGAGCAATGACACGGGCGTATAATCAAGCATTACAGCATACGTTCACTCGCAGACTCGAGCATCCAAGCATAGACTCACGCACAGGTAATAAAATAGACTTCTATTGGTATGAACTTACCCTCTTCGCTACGTCTTGCGATTTCTCTTGACACTCAATGACAATCCAGAAGCCGACGGCAAGCCTACAAGCAGGTCAGCTTTAAAAATTGCATACATTCCGATTCAACATGCTAGCTACACTATTTCGTTTGGCTCCTACGGCCTCTTAAAAAGTACCATCATTGCCGAAGCACATAGTGCACGTATAATTTTGGTTTGATCACTTGGCTGTTCAATCGAGATGTCAATCAGCCTCCAGCATACAATCAAGAACCACGATTAAATAGACCAGAATGTAAGCCACTCAAAGAACCATAAATGCGAGAGTTTTTGCACGAGGACAGAATATGGGAAACTGTATGATGCTGCCCAAAAATACTGCCCAAAAAGGAAATGAGGTGACCGTCGCTAAACTTAGAGTGACTTCAACATCATTGTTATTGGCTGTCCTGTTGATGCCAAACAAATAACTTACTAATAACTTATTTCTATAACCTCAAAATAATGAAATCTTATTTACGTCACACGGACTGAAAATAATGCATTTAAAGTTGTTATTTATAAAACGGCTAGCTTAACACCGTAAAAAACAAGGAGGAACTTCCTGCGGCATCAACTCATTCCTCAGTGTTTCCCGCAAACTGCTGCTATGGCGACAAACGAACGACTTTATTGACGTGAACGTTTAATTAACTTCTGCTTTTTCATAGGTTTCTGACCATTTTTTCCTTTAATAACGCCTTTTTATTTCAGTTTTTTCTGATCTTAAATCTAGCTTGCTTTTCATTCAAAAGAAGCACTGGCTGTGCATTTTAGAATCTCCCATTAATTTTCGGCCATTTAACGGATGCAATTAGTAACACTCGCACTTTACACGAATCGGCAGCTCTCCAGTGCACCCGCTAAGGTACGATAAGCGGAAGCTTGGAAGTGCCAGGATCGCCAGCAGTTACTATTGGCTTGCACCTCGAGTGCAAGCTGGTGGAATGTCGTGGCCAACCAATTGAACAACCCAAAAGAGTGTACACCCGTTTTAAGCATTTTAATTTCAAACACGTCCATGCTCAAATTGAGCTATAAGAGCTCGCTTAGCTGCTATATGTTCAAACTAGCAAATTGTTGTGTTCCTTTTAATCCACTGTTTTATTTGAAATAATCATTGCTGTTTTCTCTTTGCGATTCATCCGTCGCGTACTTACACAGCATACACTGTCCCTGCTACCTGCGGATGTTACTACCAATCACTTGTTAATTCTTCCAAAACAGTATCGGTAAAGTTTCTAGAAAAAGATTCAGTTCTCTGAGGGTGCTATACAAATGTATTTTTTCTATTACTATTCTCGTTATATGACTACGATTATAGAGGACTCTGTGTAAATAGATGTCATGCTTTTATGAACGAACTAAGTAATAAGAAAATCAAGCTGTTTTAGCAATCACTTCCTATATTGGTGGTCGCCTTATTGATTAAGGTGCTAGCCCCCGACCAAGGTCAATGTGCATGTATCTGATGACCAAGGACGCGGGCTCGAGTGTGACAGATGTGAAGCACCTAAACAGAGATTAAATGCTAACAGCGTATTACAGTAATTTATTATTCATAAAATATGATAGGTCACGTAGATCTACGTTCACAATGGATAAACTGCAATTAAACAGGGTTTTCCAGAGTCGCTTTAAATCAATTCTGTGTAGTCATGTTAAGGAGTACCTTAAAATTAATAGTCAGCGATTTTGTGCATATGGACACTAAAGGTATCATGCTGAATTTCATTAATTTGGAACTTTCGCTGTCGCATCGGACCAGCTTAAGTGCCGAGTTTGGCACTAACCGCTTTTGCCCGTAGTTTTGCAGACAGAAAGAGCAGTAAACAGAGAATGTCAAGAGTCCAGCCGTGATTTGGCAGATACACTGGGTGTATGGCTGCCTCCATACACCAATTATATGGAAGTAGCCATACACCAATTGCATGAGCTAAGCGGACGTCTTCCTCCTTCCCGGTGATTTACCGACTCAGTAGGGGAGTCTCGAGCTTAGCCTCCTTCATTTCCATCTCCAGGGTTACTGGAAAGTACTGCTCTCTGCCGAACCGCCAGCGGCTGGACCAGTTCTAGGCCTGTAAACTCCAGGCAAATTTGCGCGGCCGCAAAGTTCACTGGTCTAAACTAGACTTTATTCTACGATTGAAGCTATTACGTTCATGATCTGAAGCCCATGCCCCGAAAGCGTCGTAAGAGAGAGGGCTAAGGTAATTCGATTTTAGTTTCGGCAGAATTATTAGCTAATCCAAATTTGTACTACCTTTTAGTCTTTGACTGTCAATTTTAGTGCAAATAAGCAATTTTTGTTTGAGCTATTGACAAAAATTAGGTTGCTGTCGTATCGCCCAGCTCTATAGAATGGAGTAGAGCTTAGGGCACACGAACATTTATAATAACAACACACTTGATAAGTTCTCAGAGCACAGTCTCTTTCTGGACTCCTTAAGTGAGCTGCAAATTTAACGCAATGTATCTCCGTCTGTAACTCCACAAAGCCGTAAGGACTATGTTGGTGTTACACAGGAGAGTTTTGTTTAACCCACTCACATCCTAAGCGGCTTTCGGTACGCAGTCGGTAGCCAAAGGACTTCGTCTCATGCAGCAAAGAGAAAGTGAGAAGCATTGCAAAGTCAGGAGCCGAGTTGGTTTGGTCTAGTGGTTAGGGTGCTCGCCCCGATCAAGGTCTGACTGAGGTCGTGGGCTCGAGCCCCGAGGCATATGTGAAGCGCCTGAATAGAGATTAAGTGATCTTGGGGCGCTATATAAAGGAATTATATATAGGAGAGCAGTCGGGGTTATAAGTACCATGGAAGTAGCAGCTCTGGACCGCTGAAAAGGAGAATCCATAGTCTGCAGCAGGAGATTTGTTGTCGCTAAGTAAGAATTGTGGAAGCAAGTCCCAAATTCTAGGACCTGCCGTGCTGACGCTTATGTCCCCAACGGTTTTTAAGCGGATGAATCAGCTAATTTATTGTCAATACAGAACCTGAGGGCACAAGGAGGCTGAAACTGGTGAAGCAGTTCAACAAGGTATGGCGGAGCCAAGCCGTGGCCTTGGCCTTGTGGGTCAACGTAAGAGCTTTGCTCTGTATCCGTTGATCAACCGGCATCTATCTCAGCTATTTTAGGGAAGTAGACATGCGCTCAAACCTCTGGAATTTAAAATTAGCCTTGCAGTAATACTGATAGCAACGTGCAGTGGCCTAGTAGCTTTTTATGGTAGCCTAGCTAAAAAAGAAATGCAATAATCAAGCCGAAACAGAACTAATGAACTAGTTAAATTCTTTGCCAGCCACTTTGGAAGACAGCTCCTAATCTTGGATAGGGATTGGACGTGAAGGCCAGCTGCAGGCTGCAGAAGCAGTCTTCTGAATGAAGCCTTAAAAATATAATCACCTGTCGAAACGAGGCTTACGTTTTATGCTCGTGGTGATGGTCGCCCAACAGCATCACCTGTTAGAAGAGCCGAGCCTTTTAATCCGGCCGCACGCTTAGAGTGTCCTATAGGAAGCAGTTCAACCTTATCGACATTTAATTTCAGGAAGTTTTCCGACATCTAGGATCGAATATCGGCAAGGCAAGCAATCAGTTTGTTATTTTCTGCAGCCGATTCCGGCGGTTTGAATGGCAAATCAGCTGAGTATCGTCAGCATAAAAGTGATATCCTTCTCCACGGGCCTTATTACTTTTCCCAGAGGTTGAGTATAAATGAAGAACAGCAAGGGACCGAGTACAGACGCTTGAGGGACTCCACAGGTGACCCTTCTCGTGGGTGAGGCATGACCCCGCCACGATACGGATTGAACACGATCAGACAAGTACGATTTAAACCATTCCAGTGCTTCGTCTGCCAGACCGATCGTTGTTCTCAATCGTTCAAGCAGAACATCGTGTTCAATGGTGTCGAAGGTAGCAGACAAATCTAGCAGAGCTAGGGCAGTGACATTCCCGTCGTTGCTGCCACGTAGGATGTCATTGGTAACAAGGATCAGAGCAGTTTCAGTGGAGTGCTGCCTCTTGAACCCCGATTGAAATGTTTCTGATATTTCATTATTTCAATATGTGCAACCATCTGCTTCGTGACATTTTTCAAGAATCTTGAACGAAACCAGAAAAAAAATCCTGGACGATTCAACAGCCTCTTTTGTATAGCGACAGTAGCGCCTTTACGGCTATCACCACCGCTTGCAGTGGCGATAAAGAATCGCCCACCGCAGGAATCGAACCCACGACGTCGCGACCGAGGTCGTGAAAGCAACCGTCTTACCTAGTGTGCCATCACGGCTCACCAACCAGAAAGAAAGGAAACTGGGCGATAGTTTGCAAGGACCTCTGTATAAAATCCAGGCTATTTAAAGTATGGATCTAACGATTGCCGATTTAAAGGACTTGGAGTAGACCCTTTTTTCCAAAGAAGCATTAAAAAGTGTCAATTTTTCCTACCAGTGAAGACCACATAGATATGTATGGTATACATGAGACTAACTTACTCTACTAGACCTTATTAAAGTATCCACAACACATGCAAAAACATCAGAAAACCTTTTAAGGAAGGTCATTCCACAATCGCTTCACTCGGAAGTGCTTTATAGAAGCACGAATGTACGAATTGTTTCACTCAAAATGGCTGAAAACCTTTCGGCTGAGCTGTTAATATCTGTGGAGTCCGACCTCTCAGCTGTGGCCAGTAACTTGTATACCGTCTTACTAATCTTTTTTCAGTCCAACTGGTTGGAATTAAGTTCCCAAGTGACAAAAGCCCGGTCTTTTTAAAGCTTTCGGGTCTAAACTCGAAGGAAGTCTTTGAAATTGACTAGATCTACATCAGACCCCGATTTCTTAAAACGACATTCAAGCCAGCGCCTAACACGGCACCTATTTTGAAGTTTTTTGTAAACTGAAAGGAATCTCCATGACTCTGTACACGGATGAACGGGAGCATGATTGTCAAAAGCACTCCTAAGTGTCATGTTCACTGCATCCATGAGGGCATCCAGGTCAAGTCTGGGTGCACATCAAGAAGGCCCTCACTGCAAACAAATTTCATAAATGTGTCTGTCTATGCTTTTTAGGTAGCATGGTGGAATGGCTAGAAGTAGCAGGCTTAATAAACAACAAGAATAACATCGTTACAGGTGAGGTGCACAGGGTAAGCATGCAATTGTGGTTAGTGGCAGCATGCACAGTGTCAGCACACACGAGCACATACAGGACGAATCACAGGGACCCACTAAATGCTGTCATAAATACGTGGTGCGTTTTTTATTTCCTTGTAAGCGTGATCAAGTCAGGGATGTCGTGACTACAATCGTGGGTGAGTTTCATGCTTTCCAAGCATACCAACTAAAGGCACGGTCTCCAAAGGATTTGAGGTTTGTACGAGGTATAGGTAAACAGTTGGATTCCAAAAAGAGGTAGTACGATTGATGCTTAGCCTGGTTGAAGAGTAGATCTTATAGGTAGACTGGAGCCAAAGAATCAAGGGACCTGAAAGTTGGATACAAAGAGTTGAAGTCTATGCGGTTCTTGACTGATAGGTAGCCAGTGCAGGTCGGCGAGAAGTGGTGTGATGCGGCAACTGAGCCGCTCACGACAGACAAGCCCGGCTGCAGGTTTTGCAGCTTAAATGCCCTCGATTGCACTAGCTGGTAGACAGGCAAGAGATGACTGCACCACCGTATGAGTCACCCATGCCGACACATCCTAGAGAGGACTATAGCAGACATGTAGGCTGACATTAGTGATGCTTAACCTAGTACAGTAATTGTCTATTTGTTTAGTTAAATTTCACGGAAATCAGATTTTGACCAGGCGAAGGCTGAATCTGTGGCTAGCTTTACTCTAGCTACATTTCGGAGGACCTCAAGATTGAGTCTTCCTGCTCGCAGGGGGGGGGGCCCGACTCTCAAGCCGGACATGTTAATCGACCTCAGCACCGAAGCGGTTATAGTTGACACGTGATGGTACCATTTGATGGCAGCAAGGACGCTCTGGTGGTGGTGGTCTGAAAAAAGGGAGAGGTAAATAAAGTATGAGACCGTAGCCCGGTCTTCCTTGACTGCTAGCTACCGGACGGCAGTGGTAAGGCCCTTCGCAGTCGGCACCCTGAGCAGCTGCTGGCCAATTAATGAAGATTGCCTGGTAGATCTCAGCATTGCTAGCTCTGATCTGACGGCATTGCGGGTACTGTACATCTCAGATGCTATTTCCGGGTTGGAAGCCGTGTGGTCCCTGTTCCTGATGTTACACTAGGTAAGGGGGTTGCTTTTCACGACCTCGGTGCCGAGGTCGTGGATTCAAATCATATGGTGAGCGATCCTTTATTGCTACTGCAAGTGGTGGTGATGGCCGTAAAGGCTCTTCTCTTGCTTAAAAAAAGACTGTTGAATCAACTAGTCTTTATTTCCTGAATCGGGAATCTCGGGTAGCCACCGCGACCCCCCACAGATCAGGGCTCCGCCGGCCAATATAATGTACTATATTCTAATATATAAATAAATCTGCATACATTATATATATATATATATATATATATATATATATATTATATATCTATATATATATATATATATATATATATATATATATATATATATATTATGTATCCTATTTTCTCTTACTATGTTAAATTTATTTGGTAATGCGAGTGTAATGGTGACTAAATCATTTTTTTTTCATGTCTAAAGGGCTCTAATAATGTTAAAACCGTATTTAGAGCGTTGCGAACAAGTTTTCCATGTTATAAGTACGAAAACAGATGATTTATAAATAAAAATCTTACTTCGCTGAAAGTCGGTAGTCGCAGCACAGTTTGAAGCTGGTTAAGCGGGATAAATGAGTGACGACTGGAAATTTTAAGTCTTAGGGCGAACGATTTCTTAATTATAATAATAATAATATTACTGCACTTGATAAAGCGCCCACAGAGAACTTAATCTCTTACTAGGCGCTTTACATTTGCTGCAAAGGGAAATGCAATTGCATGGTAAGTAAAGTCATGCTTGAATAACAAACAAAAAGAATAATATAGTTAGGGGTGACATGCACAGGGTCAGCATGCAAGTGTTGTTAGTGGCTGCATGCACAGTGTCAGCAAGCATAAGCACATGAAGGGCGAATCACAGGGACCCACTAAATGCTGTCCTAAATAGGTGTGTTTTTAGGTTCCTTTTAAATGTGGTCAGGTCAGGGGATGTTCTGACGCAGGTCGGGAGGGAGCTCCAGGCTTTGGGAGCATACGAACTAAATGCACGGTCTCCAAAGGATTTGAGGTTTGTACGAGGTATTTGTAGACTTTTGG
The DNA here is from genome assembly GCA_009760855.2 of Cristatella mucedo. Lineage (NCBI taxonomy): Eukaryota > Metazoa > Bryozoa > Phylactolaemata > Cristatellidae > Cristatella > Cristatella mucedo. The sequence continues at coordinate 415,691 of WPIO01000180.1, forward strand.
ATTCCAAAAAGCGGGTGGTACCATGCTTGACCTGATGGGGGAGTATATCGGAGAAATAAGCTGGAGTCATAGAATGAAGGGACCTAAAAGCGAGCGACAAAACCTTGAAGTCAATCCGTCTTCGTGTGTTTTCACACTTGCAGAAGAAAGAATGAGCTGAAAGACATAGAAGGAGAGAGAGAGAGAGAGAGAGAGAGAGAGAGAGAGAGAGAGAGAGAGAGAGAGAGAGAGAGAGAGGGAAGGAGAGAGAGAGAGAGAGAGAAACAGAACGAAAGATAAAGAGTGAGAGAGAGAGAGAGAGAATCAGGGGGCTACTCTGTGAGAGGGTTGGCGACGAAGGTGCGTGTTACTTCGTAAATATATATATATATATATACACTTATTTATTTATTTATGTGTCTGTGTATGTATATAATTCCTTTATATAGCGCCCCAAGGTAATCTAATCTCTATTCAGGTGCTTCACATGTGACTCCGGGCTCAAGCCCACGACCTCAGCCAGACCTTGGTCAGTTCGAGTACCTTAAACTGAACCACACTTCGCAGTATATGTTGACTCCCGGCTCTTAAGGTCCGGCAAGAATATATCATCTATGTGACCCCAAACGACATTATTTATCGGAGTCAGCTTTGTGCTAGTATAAATGCCACTGCACAGATGGTGGCATTTTCAAGCTTGTACATCTGCTTTCGCTTTTGGAAAGATGCAAGAAAAGAAGGATTCCTGATTAATTTTATTGACAATAATCGTCGGCTTGCAAAGGTTCCTTGGTCTGACACAAATCACGAAATGAATCGTGTATTGGCTACAGTAGATGATTAAAACAACTCAATATTAGCTAAAAAGTTTGTTTGATCAGGTTTGTGCTAAAGCTTTTTTGGAAATGCTTAGCACACCCTTAAAAAACATTTATTTCTCCGGGAGAAATAGTTAGGTTAGCACAATCTTTGGTATTAAAGTGAAAAATGCAGCTAGCAATGGCCAAAGAGTTTATAGGTTCATGTCAAATGTTGATCTGGTTATTATGAGCCAACTAATTGGGGACGAAATATAATGATATTGATAATAATAATAATGTACTTGAAAAAGCGCCCACAGAGAGCTCAATCTCTCTCAAGGCGCTTTGCATTTTCTGCAAAGGGATATGCAATTGAATGGTAATGGTAAGTAAAAATCATGCTTGATAAACAAACAAAACCAATAACATGATTAGGGGTGACATGCACAGGGTCAGCATGCAAATGTGGTGAGTGGCAGCATGCACAGTGTGAGCACGTATAAGCACATGAAGGAAGAATCACAGGGAACCACTAAATGCTGTTCTAAAGAGGTGTGTTTTCAAGTTTTTTTTAAATGTGGTCAGGTCAGGGGGTACTCTGACGCAGGTCGGGAGGGATTTCCAGGCTTTGGGAGCATGCGAACTAAATGCACGGTCTCCAAAGGATTTGAGGTTTGTACAAGGCATTGGTAGACTGTTGGATTCCGAGAAAAACAAATGCTAGCTAATTTAGCAGTTTTTTTTGCATGGCAACAGAAGAGCCTTCATGGCTATCACCACTGCTTGCAGTGGCGATAAAGGATCGCCCACTGCAGGATTCGAGTCCACGACCTCGGGCCGAGGTCGTGAAAAGCAACCGCCTTCACTAGTGAGCAATTACGGCTCACCAAGCGGGTGGTACGATGCTTGGCCTGATGGGGGGAGTATATCTGAGAGATAGGCTGGAGCCAAAGAATGAAGTGACCTAAAAGTGAGCGACAAAACCTTGAAGTCAATTCGTTGCTTGACTGGTAGCCAGTGCAGGTCGGCGAGAAGTGGAGTAATGTGGCAACTGCGACGCTCACAACAGACAAGTCTAACTGCAGATTGTTGCACCAGCAGCAATCGCCTGATCGCACATGCTGGTGGGCCAGTAAGCAGTGAGTTGGGCAAGTCGAGACGGGATGTCACTAATGCATGGACTAACTTGGACGTGGTATCCTTATCTAAACAAGCCCGAACTTTAGCAATGTTATGAAGCTGAAAATAATCTTGAAATAGGCTGAAAATGCATTATTATTTTATGCCCCAATCTTTGACACCATGCTATATCGATCACCTAATGCACTTCTAAACCTTAGGAATGCGACTGATTTACCTAAAAGTCAGGAGGCAGCTAACTCCTACTTGAAAGCTACCAATAATACAGATTACTTTTTTGAAGGGAATGCAGGACTGAAAGCTGATGAGCGAATTTAGCTTTCGACAAAAAATAGAAATTAGAATATATCTGGTGGGTAATGGAGTTTTACAATCCGTGGCTTAATTTTTTATTTATTATTTATTCATGCGTAAACAAAATTGTACAAGTATACCTTGACATCGACTTTGCTTAATATAGCCGTCTTTTATCATTCATGTAATTGCTTCATCCCTCTAGCTTTGATCTCGTAGGAATGGCTGACGGTAAGCCTCCAGCAGAAAAAGGAAGAGAGAGAGAAAGAAAGTGGATGGAGAAAGAGAGGGCGAGAAGGATACGGGAGAGGGACAGGGACAGGGACAGGAGCAGGGAGAGGAACAGGGAGAGGGACAGGGAGAGGGACAGGGAGAGGGACAGGGAGATGGACAGGGACAGGGAGCGGGAGATGGAGAGGGAGACGGAGACGGAGAGGAAGACGGAGAGAGAAAGGGAGAGTGAGAGTGAGAGCGAGAGAGAAAAAGAGAAAGTGGCGCAGAGATAGTAGATAGGCCAGAAAAAAAGTTAAAAGGAAGCGAGAATGGAGAGATACAAACACAGAAGCACACACACACACACACATACACATAAACACACACACACACACACACATATATATATATATGTATATATATATATGTATATATATATATATATGTATATATATATATATATATATATATATATATATATATATATATATATATATATATATATATATATATATATATATATATATATATATATATATATATATGTGTATATATATATATATATATATATATATATATATGTATATACTTTAATGTGTATACATAGAGAGAGAAAGAAAGAGATTAGGAGACCTAGCGTAGGCCAGGTTTTGTAAATAAATCTATTGATTGAGCTTAAAGAGCATAGTTTCTAAAAACAAAGTGGATCTTTTGACTTTAATGAACCATTGTCATAAACTGAAGAAGGAAATTTCTTGTCTGCCTCATGATAACATAATTCATTTATTTAATTCATTTTTTTAGCGCCCTAAGACTATAAAAGCACTGTACATTTGCCTCGGCGCTCGATCCCACCACCTTGGAAATCAAGTACAATCGGCTTGACCTTGGTCGGGGTGAGCCCCTTAGCCACTTGATGTTTCTCTTGCTGACAGTGTGCATATTGGAGCTAATCATGTGACATGATCCCTCTCAGAAATATTAAAAGTTCTCAGAAATATATAAAATAATTTGTACGCGTTATCTCGTTAAATAAGTGTATTACCACTGTTTATATTGTTGGTGTCGTATTTCATATGTTACATGTTTGAATGAGAGTCACCTATTGAGTCCTCAAGGGTCCGTTCTCGGTCCTTTGCTGTTTTTCATTTAATACAGGCATTGAGGACGAGCAATTCACACCCTCTGTATTGGCTATCACTTATATGTTGACGATAGTTTATAATAAAAATACTTTGGAACGCGCCCTCTGAGAGCTTAAATTCTTTCTAATCACTTGACATACTAGAGCTCATTGTCTATGTGCTCGCTTCGCCAATTCTTTGACGAATACTCCATATATTACTAGCACTACGGGTATAACTATATATTCATCTATTATTAGTCACTTCCGGAAGTACTGGTCGCCATCTTGCCCCGTGACGGACGAACGAACTCTCTCAGTTTTATTAGCAGGGATACTGCAAATTAAGCATTGTATCTAGCTGCATCCTTCTTTTAGACACTCAGAACCTAATGCGCTGACTAATCAACTGTGTGCATATCTTTCGGACATTCCGTGTCCAGGATGCCGGATAACTTCCATAAACTAAACGACCGTAAAATCCACTGCCACTCCCAGGACATCACAAGCCTGCGGATGGACTGGAAGACTTTGCTCTTCTAATTAGTAATGCTATTTTTTTCCTGGTTATAGTCGTTGCTTTTGACAGGAACGCTTCATTGTCAAGATAATTTGTATTGCTATTTATAGACTATATTTTGTAAATTATAGGTTATCTTGTTGCTTTTTCCTGAGAGTACTCTCAATGAGGGGTATTCATTTTTTCACTTAAAATAAACCTCCCGCTGAATGCGGCGGGAGAAATTGACGTGTGTGATGATGATGATCATAACGTTCTAACGAATTTCTGCACTACAGGGTGCCTAGCATCGAACTTTTCTAGGCTGGATCTCAGTAATCGTGGTTCTATTCCTCTACTGAAAAATCACCTACGCCATTATCAGCATTATCCCATGTCTTAACCTGACTTGCCAGTGATGAAACGTTTTGTAAGAGACCCAAAGACTTGGGCCCTAAATTAGTCGTACCAAATGAGGGGGCAAAGCTGGTGCGTGACCTCAGCAGCACACAAGAATGGCCGCTGCTGCTGCTTCATTCTCAGACCATTGCAAACTGCAACCTCTCCTGTCTTCTTCAGTGCTGCGTTGCTAACCTGAATATAGTCAACCACCTGTTCTGTCCAGTCCATTGTCCATTCCAATGCTGCTCTAGTATCCACAGTCTCAGCAAACAAGCTGCAGCTACTAATCTCACCTCCCATATCAGAAACCACAGGCATGCCGGCACGGTATGCTTTGACACGGATTGCCGGCAAAGCCGATAGCGAATGGGCCGCGTTCGGCCGTACTCAGTCAGCCGACGGAAGTTGCAGCGACGGAAGCAGCAGCATCAAGTTGGCGCCTTTGGGCAGCTAGCGCTTGCGCGTCGCCCAGGCATGTACCATTTAGACTCGTGCGGCAAATGAGTGCACGGAGTCGTTCTGCACAGCTTTGCGTAAGGACGCAGCGGCGGCACAGTTACCTGTACAGTGTGCAGACAAGCCCCAGGCAGGCGCCGAGAAATCGATAATCGCCCGCGAGACATATGAATAGCGGATAGAAGGCGGTCGCTATCAGGCCCACGTTGAAGAGGAGCGTGAGCACTGGAACGCAATTACTGGCATTCGGCTCTGAGGCGCCGGCAGAAGCAGCAGCCGATAAGTCACGTCTGACGTCACGCGAGCCGCGAGATGCAAATGTAATCCCCAGGTAGAGCTTCGCACGGCGATCTCCTCGCGCTGAGGCAGCCAATAATCAAGCTAGAGAACGGCTAACAAGTGCCAACAGAACAAACGCATCAGCAGAACGAAGCGAAACACTGAAATGTACCTCTGATGAACGGCGACACCAACGGATAGGGTGGAATGTAAATGTCCTTGCTGACGTCCATTATTGCCAGTGCACCGGACAGCGTGTTGCCCTTCAGCAGCACGTCAATTAGCTGCACAGTCATTGCACCAAAGATGCACGCATAGCCCAGACGGTCCTGGTAGCCGTCGAACATGTTTATCGGGCTGCAGATAATCGCAACGCGAAGCTCTGGATTCACGTAATTTCACGGCATTGCTCTCAGTGCGCGAGAAATCTCAGCTTAATAGCGATACGAAGCTAAGCGCGCTCTTGCACCCTGAATGAGTTAATATCCTGCCCGTCAACTGTTCGACATTGCATTGGGCCTATCACTGGTACAGATTTGCGATTGCAGCACAAATAATGTTATTAGCCATCCCGAAACTGGTCATTCGTGCCTACCATTAGCCAAGGATGCTATTGTAGTGTAATATTTCCTCTAACTGAAAAAAGACGTCGTAAATATCCACAGAAAAAAAGGCTCATCTTACCTCCTTTCAGAGCCGATAAGTTAAATAAAAGTTGTAAGATAGATATTTTTGTCTTATCAATAAGCAGTCTTACTTTAAAAGTTTCAGAACAGCCTAAGTAGAGTTTAGCCACTAGCAGAGGGCAAAAAATACTTGCCTCAGCCCAAACTCTGTGCGAAGACTGCATTACACAGCCATTGTATACTGCTCTTCTCAAAGTTCAAGACCATAAGAAATTTCTAAAATTCATTTCAACACTTAGTCTTCGAGTATCGGCAAGCTTCGTCCTATTTTGGATATTGAAACCTACCTCAAACATGCGAATTATCGACGACCAGCTTGTCTGAATCAAACCGCTAAGCCATATTTCGAACTGACGTGAATTTTTTTGACGACCGCATGTATTGTTTTTATGCTCTCAAAACCTGCAGCACACTCCCGTCAGATTTCGCGGCATCACCTGAGTTGATAATGTTTAAAAAGAAATTAAAAACGCACCCACTTCTCAATGCACTCAATTGCATCCCGGACGTCCCATCTTGACTTCTGTAACTCACTGCTTGCTGGCCTACCGGCATGTGCGATCAGGTGATGGCCGCTGGTGCAAGACTCCACAGCTAGGCTTGTTTGTCGTGAGCGTCGCAGTTGCCTCATCACACCACTTCTCGCTAACCTGCAATGGCTACCAGTCAAGCAACGGGTCGACTTCAAGTTTTTGGCGCTCACTTTTAGGTCACTTCATTGTCTGGCTCCAGCCTCTGTCTCAGATCTACTCCCCCACCAGGCCAAGCATCGTACCACCCGCTATTGCGAATCCAACAGTCTACCAATACCTCTTACAAACCTCAAATCCTTAGGAGACCGTGCATTTAGTTCGTATGCTCCTAAAGCCTGGAACTACCTAACGACTTGCGTCAGAACATCCTCTGGACTTGACCACATTTAAGAGGAACTTAAAACGCACCTACTTAGGACAGCATTTAGTGGGTCCATGTGATTCGTCCTTCATGTGATTATGCGTGCTGACACTGTGCATTCTGCCACTAACCACATTTGCATGCTGACCCTGTGCATGTCACCCCTAACCATGTTATTCATGTTGCTTATCAAACATGATATTACTCACCATTCAATTGCATTTCCCTTTGCAGCAAATATAAAGCGCCTAGAAAGAGATTGAGTTCTCTGAGGGTGCTTTATCAAGTGCATTATTATTCTTATTATTATTACTAATTATGCTTTTGCTGGGTCCATGTGACTCGTCCTTTGTGTGCCTGTATGTGCTGACCCTGTACATGTTACCACAAACCATATTTGCATGCTGACACTTTGCATGGTAGAACTAACTATAACTTACATTTTGACACTGAACGTGTTATCAGTAACTGTATGACCATGCGCCCCTTCCAGCATATGTAAAGTGCCCAGAGAGAGATGAAGTGCTCAGAGGGCGCCACACTAGTGCATAATGTGTACTATTTTTTTAATATTATAATGTTTAAGCCGAAATTGGAAATTTCATGATTTGCTTCAACTTTGGGGGTGGATTCTAGGGCGGCTCATTCAGCATCCGCCGCCTCATTTATAGCATCAGCCGCCTCATTTACAGAGAGATTGCAGAGGATCCTCATTTATAGAAGCTGCAGAGGATCCGTGAGAGCCTATCGCTCTCGCTTGCAGCGGGAGCCATAAAGAATTTCGAGCTGCACCTTCTCAATCCCGTGAGCTGGTATGTAATTTGTGAGCACTCTCGGACTATGCGATCAGACCTCTGGGGGAGGGGGGCTTACGTCATTGAAAGAATGCAAAGGCAGAAAGCCACCGGAGCTCCCTGAATGCTGCGATTAGGTCCGGAAGACGCACTTCACTAATTTTTTTTAAAGTTGAACGATGCGTAATGACTTCAAAGCGTATTGATTTGCAGACCCGCATACAATCTAATTGCCACAGGAGCGGCTCCAACTGGACGAGCTTATCGAAGGACTGCAGCTGTATACATGTTGAGAGGCGAAAAGCAAAAGTCTGTTCGAGTCTGACTAGATTGAGCCCTGCGATACAATAAAATACCTGCAAAAGCGCATGCACAAGCTCCAGCAAAAGCCACTGATGTCCGCGGTATTTCGTCAAGTCTAATTGAGTTTTAAAAATAGCAGATAAACATGAGTGAATATCTGAGAGAGGATTCGTTGATGAGGAATTGCAGCATGAAAAGCAGCGGGAAAGTGTCAGTTTTCTACTTACCAGATACATTCAATGATATATTGAAATATACAGTTGGCGACTGAAAGAGAACGTAAGAATACTTACTAGATGCAGTGAGCCTGGCACACCTTTCCGCGGTAGCATCTTCCCGTGCACGACAGGATGGCCAAAATGGCAATAACTACAAACTGTTGAAAATAAATGCTAGGCGCTGAAATTTTAATTCGCCTGCGGTGAATAGCAGGTCATGGATTATTACTCTCTCGCGAAAACCACCGACACTACCACCACGGCGCCAATAGAGCGATTTGGGTTTGATTCTTTTGCAAAGCTCTATCCTATAAATTCTGTAGCATTATTGGCCTTCGAGCACCTGGGTTTTTACTGCCCCAGATATTAATGTCGGTTGCTAAGTTATAATGGTTATGACCCGTTCGTTTCATGATCCATCCAAGCAAAAGGTGCTACTCGTTTACCTCCGAGGCAGATGTCCTTCAGCTTCAGATGCCTTTCAGTCATCTTCCAGACAAGCACTTTTGTTGTGCTCAGGGTGTCGAGCAGTGAGTTGCAGATAGTGACTAATTCTGGACACCTGTAGTGCTCCGTCGCTGCCAATTTGATCTTCCTGCACCACTGTCGCGACATGTGTACGTGAATGAATGACTACTGGCCATCGCAGCCGTCTTCCGTTAGGCCTACGTGGCTGGGTGCAACGAGGCAGCCACTACGACTAGTAGGCAGCGTTTCGAGCTTCAGGCTTCGCTGGTCACGCCTCGGCAAGCTACAATGCCTTTACGAGCGATGCACATGGCCGCCTGCAGACGGAGCGTTCATAATACCTGTCCATTATATATGTGGCCTAATTGTCGTGCGTCAGCCATTTTATGGGCTTTTTACCAAGCTTATCGACGAGCCAATAAGTTATCGTGTTTAACATGGGCGGTTTGCATTGCCATGTCGGATCGTCACTGAACCACAGTCCAGATTATCTTCTGAATCACCAGATGGATTACCGCATGAATTATTGCTTTTATTATCGCCTGGATTACCACGTGGACTACCGCCTGGATGCCGTCTAAATTACCGTCTGGATTTCTGCTCGGCTGCCGCTTTAACCTATTGCCTCTTCTTTCTCTAGGAAACGGTATCTAAGGGCCGCGGAAGTGGGCTGGAGAGAAAGAGAGAGAGAGAGAGAGCGAGAGAGAGAGAGCGAGAGAGAGAGAGAGAGAGAGTAGTGACCTATTGTGCGTAGATCGGCCTACTTCGTTCTGGTCTCTGGCAACATTGGTCCAAATACACCCTCGTGGACTGCAGCGGTCCTGTTCTTCTATGTAGAGAGTAGTGGCAGTCGTTGTTCTTGCACACTTTGCATTATTTCTAACAAATAATTTATACTGTCAATAGTTTGCCTGTTGTGCATTCTAGTTTTTTATCACGCATTCAGCCGTCTACATCTCTGTGTGAAGAAGCTGCAGTTTCTAACAAATATTGTTATGCCCGCTTACACTCGGTACCTTAGGTATCTGAACAATGCATTCGATTTACAGCTCCGAGACCCCCAGCGCTCATGAGGATACAAACGGGCCATTAAGACTTCCACTTGCAGCAGAACTAACAACAACAAACACTTCGGATTTGTATTTTCGCAATGTTAACGCACAATATTTACAGAGCCGCTGGTGTGGACCCTTCTTCGCCCCTCAGGTAATCGGCGATCTGGCCGAATGAGAGCAAGATCACCGAGTGCCAAGCCAAGGATAAGCGCTCTCGAAGTGCCTCACGGAGTGGCCACAATTGCACATCATCGAAGCACCACTTTCCGAAGACCATTTGGCCGCTCCGTGGGGCACGCAGCAAGCATCAAGGCAATAGAGTTCAATCTTCGGGTGCCAGGACCAGAGAGGCACTGTGACAGATGTCGAAAGGCAGCACGGCCACCGCTGCTCTCTGCCCTCTGCCTGGAACTCGCTCGCAACTCCCTAGTTACTTGGCGACATTGAGCTATGTGGCCTTCTCCAGCTCATTCTCGTTGTCGCCATACTGGATAACTACGTTCGCTACGACTCGCGTACTGGTAGATAGTATCTCAAAGAGCACTTCTTTGGCCAGCTTCTAGCAAGTTTTATGCCGGCCACAATCGAAGTCAAGATACATCAGGTGGCATAAATTGATAAATGCCTTGCTAGTGATAAGCGTACTGATCGCAGCTATTACATAAACAGCCCCAGTTCAACATCACTTGCAAAATTCAAAGTTCATAATCGCAAAGCATGGCAGTATTAAGCATTTAGGATGTACTAGCGAATTGCCAGCCTTTACTAAAGCTTTTTTTACGATTAGCTAAGCGTTTCGTTTCATGACTGAGCCTAAACTGTTCCGGTCAAACCGGTGAAGAATTGCTTGAGCGATTTCTGCCAGCCTTAGCATCTGGAGCACATAATAATTGCTTGCAGCAACAGATTGTGAAAACGTAACTGGGTTTTGTCATGACGAGATGGTCGTGTTATCATCACTTCACTGAGCAACAATGACCAGTCGAGGTCTCTAAAAAAATATAAATAAAAAATAGAATTCGTTTGTATAGCGCCCTAAGAGAACCTAATCTATATTCAGGCGCTTCACATGTGCCACGGGGCTCAAGCCCACGACCTTGGCCAGACCTTGGTCGGGCGAGCACCTTAACCCCTGGCCAAACCAGCTCGGCACTGCCCAGAATGAGCCCTCATATGAATCATCCCAAAAGTCATATCGTTCCTTATCTAGGCTTATCAGTTCATGCTTGATTAACGATATATGTTTCTCTTTAAGTGGGCTTCACAAATATTAAGCTTCAATTTGTATTTACTAATACAGTACTGATCTACGTGTGTGTGTGTGTGTGTGTGTGTGTGTGTGTGCAACAGTACTGGGCTAAGTCTTTTCCACAATTCAAGAGGTCTGGATCCCACAGCCACGTGACGGGCAAGGGATAACTAACTACCTGGAAGGTCATCGAACGAATCTCAGGTTCAAGAGAAGAAGCGACCATTAATTTTATGGGAAAACCATGAAGTTGTTTGAAAATACGTTCGGTTGCAAACGGACGACCGCCACCACGCATTTGGAAAACTAAAATAAGTCTGTTGGCAACCAAATGCATACCGAAAGCCACTTAGGCTGTTAGTTAGGTATACAAACTCTCCTGCCTAACGCCCACATATTATTTGTGGCTTTGTGGAATTACAGACGGAATAAATTAAATTACATACAAATGTTGTGGTTAACAGAATCCATCCAGATCTTTGGTCATAGACGAGATTATATTGCTCTGTGTTTCATTTCTCTGTTGCTCCATTGTCACTACAAATTCGCCTTCCAAACGCCGTTAAGTTTCTTTTGCTCATGCATGTCTATTTAGGAATCGCTAATGCAAAATGCCTAAGATCTTAGCTCTCCTTAGCAGTTAGCAAAAGCGTCAAGAAATACTCTGACATCGACGACAAGAATCAAAATATCATAAGCCTAGGGAAGTTCAAAGACTGCAAGGCAGTCCCTTGATAGAAGCCGAGAGTAGTCGGCGCGGAAAGCAAGGAGTGAAGCCCTCAGAGGGAGCGTATTGTAAGGAGCCAAGAGCAGGGAGCATAGTATAAGGATAAAACACCAAAGAGCGTAGTGTAAGGAGCCAGGAGCAGGGAGCGTAGTGTAAGCAGCACACAACAAGGAGAGCAGTGCAAGGAGCAGGGAGCGTATGGTAAGGAGTGCAGAGCAAGTAGCCCAGTGTAAGGAGCAGAGCTCAAAGAGCTCAGAACAAGGAAAATGCTGAAAGGAGCTCAACCACGCCATTTTTTAATTCTGACTCGGCAACGTATTTGAAAAAACACTGCCTATCAATTCATACTCACAGCCAATGGGTACATAGAGACAATTAAGAATATATACACTGCCCCATCGCAGGCAAACTGGGCGTCGTGCGATGCATTCCCGTTAGAATCGTTGATGCCTGCAGTGATAATCGAGTCAGTTGACGGCAAGCTGCTAGACATGATGATATTTTGAGCCAGCCTGAAAATAATAATGGACATTGTGTGGGGCTATCCCCTACTATTTCTTTCGTCACTATGCAGCTTTAATGTAGCGAACGCTAATAAAAGAGTCTTCTACGGCCATCTTTTTTCGCATGAAACTGGAGTATTTGTATTTTGCAGAGAAAAGGCGAAAGCAGGGGAAGATGCTAACGTTGCAGAAGCTGTCCGTAACACTTTAAGGACCAAGCTTGAATACAGTATGTATGTATCCTCTGCAGCTGAACGGCGGCGAGGGCAGTCAGCAAACTCGGCCTCTATTAAGACCTGCTGTCGCGTGCAAGAACTGTTATATACAATTCTAGCGTTTCCGTTTTCATTACCAATCTTACATCTAATGAGCAAATCTGGTTTTACTACAGGCTACTTGTGAGAGCCTTATAAGACACTGTGCATGCTGCCACTAACCACATTTGCATGCTGACCCTGTGAATGTCACCCCTAACCATTTTAGTCATTTTGTTTGTTTTTCAAGCATGATTTTACTTACCATCTAATTGCACTTCTCTTTGCAGCAAATGCTAAGCGCCTAGAAAGAGATTAAGTTCTCTGATGGCGCTTTATCAAGTGCATTGTTATTACTATAAGGCTAAGCTGAAAAGGAGGCATATGCTGATCGGCCATGATTTATACCTGCCGCTTGAGTATTTAGTGTGACGAATGGGACGCAGCAGCTATCAGACCCGGACGGAACTGGCACACCAGCATGGCACTTGTAACCAAACTAGTACCATCCGAAGCTCGACTAATAACTGTGAAGCTATGAGCCTTTGCATCACGGATAGCAACTCATAGGTGCAGGGCCGGTGCAAACTGGACATGGTAGCATTGAAGAGCGAATGTAACCTTAAGAGAACAAGTCCATAATCATTACATTGAGAAGTTTATTCAGCAAGGACGGATGGTTAAGGGCGTCTCGCGTCAACCATGGCGCAGGCAGCCACTCTCACATTCGGTGTCCGGAAATGGCGCCGGCGAAAATGGCGCCGGGCGACTCCAAGCCCCGACCCAGGAGCCTTGGAAGCAAGTGTCCGTTGGTTCAAAGCTACCAGTGCCTAGAGCGATCAAGTTACCCGGCTAGTCTTTGCATTTCATATCATAAAGCTATATATTATTTATCAATCAATCGGTTCTTAGCCACTATAATTCGTGTACTGCGAATACAATCTAAGCGTTCAAAATCGATTTAATGCAGAACGCCAACGTTTCAAAAGCGGCCTCTTTATCGTGAATACTAAGGACCGTGTGAATCATTCTCATGGCCTTCAATGCTATATAAGCCTTCCATCATATTAAAAGTGCCTAAAATAATATTTAGTTATCTTGGGGCGTGGCATGTACTGTAATTTATTATTATGCTGTGGTAAATTGAGTCATTGCTTATGAAGTTCTATCTTCCAAATAGAGCAGGTGTTTTCATGCCAACGCTAAATAATGACAATCTAGTCAACACTTGTATCATCCCAAGGCACCCAAATTCTTTCCCAAGCACTGAATTGTTAAATAAAGCTTAAGATCGTCGGAGGTTACTACTAAGTTGATGCTGTGATGTCAGACTTTTAGTAGATATATGGAGGCTTTGAGAATATATAACTGTAAGCAGGGAAGGTCTCCAAAGATTCTTAGCATGGTGACGAGCACAGCTATTCTAATTGAGACGGCCATCCAATTGTAACGGTAAGAAGTATGGGGGAAGTAAGTATTCGAGAACAGTTCCTCTGAAAACGACAACAAAGGAACGGTAAAGGTAAGTTTACAAGCCAGTGCAGGATGGTTGGAATGCAGCAGTTACAGAATTCATGAAAGACAAGTCTATCTACCGAGTTTGGCCTTAATTTTAGGGCATCTTACTGCACAGACAGAAACATCCGCAAGTATTTAATGCCAGAAGATTAAACGCGAGGCCACCACTGCATGATTGATTTTTGCAAAGCTCGCTGCCATCAAAATCTGACGACAGTCAGCGATGCCGGCCTGTGTCAGTCGGACAGTCAGCAATTCAATGCCTGTAAATGAGCTGGCAGAGCTCCATACGACGGAGAGCAGACAACTGCAGATTGACGGCAGAAGAAAAGCAGGCATCCCTGCCTGTGATAGCGTTTACCGTACGTGCACTCCTTGGACGATTGCGACCAATTACGTTTCATGATCTCAGAGCTATCTAATCGAGATACAACCTAAGAGGGTGCACTGCAGTGCCGGTGATGCCCAGGCGACGATGGCTGTAGGTCTCTATCACAGGTGAATGTGATATCCTGTCTATTCACATGCTCACCTGCTTAAGCGAGTCCGAGTTCAATGTTCGATGCATGCGTTTCATCATCTAGCTGGCTCGTCTGAGATCTGCTGTAGGTTGGGCGGGGCAAGTCGAGGCGCAGCGTAGGTTTGCTATAACTCATCATTCCCTATCGACAGTGGCTCTCGTGCAGGACAATTTGGCACATGCATCGTCCCATTATTGCGTGCAAGGATAACGCTAGGATTCCCTGCGTTCCTCATTTGCCTAGATACAATCTTATCTAGCACTGACCAGAGACAAAGCTAACGAAAAAGGGCTCACAAATGTAGATGGCCAGGCAGACGGCCAGGAGCTTAGGTAATTGACCCAATATAAGCTGACTGCAACAAAACACGTGCTAAAGATCATCTATTATTTTCGTCACAGATTCAAAATAGATCGAACAACAGTAATCGGAAGTCTTTTTGTGGCAACGAAAGTAACTGGCTCTTTCATTAGCAGACACTTGTGCATCGACGATCGGAATGCCGCTCATCCTTTTCAGCCGTCCACTTCAGCTGAAACTTTCATAACTTCGGTTACTTCATTGCTGCCCTCCTGACTATGCTAAGATTCTCGATTTCTCATTGAAGTGTGATACAGAGTCACGTTAGTCATAAAAATACATTTTCGTAGCACCCTCGGAGAACTTGATCTATTTATAATCACTTTAAACTTGCTTTAAAGAAGAAAGTGTGATGAAATATTTGGTACCATATGCACTGCGAAAGCCGCGTAGACTTTGAGTAATAATAATAATAATAATAATAATAATAATAATGTACTTAATAAAGCGCCCCCAGAGAACTCAATCTCTCTCTAGGCGCTTCACAACTGCTGGAAAGGGAAATGCAATTAAATGGTAAGAAAAATCATACTTGAAAATCAAAAAAGATGGACAGCATGGTTAGGGGTGACATGCACAGGGTCAGCATGCAAATGTGGTTAGTGGCAGCATGCAGTGTCAGCACGCATAAGCACGTGAAGGACGAATCACCGGGACCAACTAAATGCTGTCCTAAATTGGTGTGTTTTTAAGATCCTCAGCTCGAAATCTAGGTGTCATATTCCAAAGCGACCTCTCGTTAGACGACCATATCAGCTCCACAGTCAAATCCGCCTATTTTCAGCTTCATAACATTGCTAAAATTCGGGCTTGTTTAGATAAAGATACCACGTCCAAGTTGGTCCATGCATTCGTGACATCCCGTCTCGACTTCTGTAACTCACTACTTACTGGCCTACCAGCAAGTGCGATCAGGCGATTGCAGCTGGTGCAAAACTCGGCAGCTAGACTTGTCTGCCGTAAGCGTCGCAGTTGCCACATTACTCCACTTCTCGCCGACCTGCACTGGTTACCAGTCAAGCAACGGATTGACTTCAAGGTTTTGTCGCTCACTTTTAGGTCTCTTCATTCTATGGCTCCAGTCTATCTGTCAGATATACTACCCCATCAGGCCAAGCATCGTACCACCCGCTTTTCGGAATCCAGCAGTCTAGAAATACCTCATACAAACCTTAAATCCTTTGGAGACCGTGCATTTAGTTCATAAGCTCCCAAAGCCTGGAACTCCCTCCCGACCTGCGTCAGAACATCCCCTGACCTGACCACATTTAAAAGAAACTTAAAAACACACCTATTTAGGACAGCATTTAGTGTGTCCCTGTGATTCGTCTTTGATGTGCTTATGCGTGCTGACACTGTGCATGCTGCCACTAACCACATTTGCATGCTGACCCTGTGCATGTCACCCCTAACCATATTATTCATCTCGTTTGTTTTTCAAGCATGATTTTACTTACCATTCAATTGCATTTCAGCACTTTACTTTACTTT
Source organism: Cristatella mucedo (assembly GCA_009760855.2). Lineage (NCBI taxonomy): Eukaryota > Metazoa > Bryozoa > Phylactolaemata > Cristatellidae > Cristatella > Cristatella mucedo. The sequence goes on from WPIO01000180.1 coordinate 431,917, forward strand.
ACTTCACTTTACAGCAAATGTAAAGCGCCTAGAGAGAGATTGAGTTCTCTGAGGGCGCTTTATCAAGTGAATTATTATTATTATTAATAATATCATTCTTTTGAATGTGGTCAGATCAGGGGATGTTCTGACGCAGGTCGGGAGGGAGTTCCAGGCTTTGAGTGTATTATTGGAAGCTCTTCAGGGTAAATTCTGCTTGTTCCTTACATACTCTTCTGGAATATTACTTGCAGACACTGCACGTTGGATTAGAAAATTCCTATTCATTCAAGTGCATTACAGATCGCTCCGAAAGAATTAATAACTACGAGTACGACAGGCTATGTATCCTGCTTGGGCGTGCATTTAAAACTACATAGGAAGGCACTCACGGATGGTGGTTTGGAGTTCAACGGATGAGTAAAATGAGTCTTAACATACTGGCGTAAATACTTTAAGCGCACACAAAATGCAATCCACTGGGCACTAAAAAAGCGAATGTCTCTTTCACTCATTCAATATAAACTCATTTTTAAACACACAAGCTCACATAGAACATTCCACGCGGACAGAGCAAATGCATTGATGCTCGCTAAGGAATTCTTTTACATAGTTGCAATAGTAAATGACACGATGTCAGAGGGTAGTGAGTTCCAAGCTCTCAGAGCATTGTGACTGAACGCATGATCCGCACGCCCGAGATTGGCAGTTAATATACTCGCAGTTATACCAATTGACCGGAGCCGGCAGAGAAAGCCGTGGCAACACGGTCAGGTGTGAAACCAACGAAGATAATCAAGCCAGAGCAACAGAAAGAAGGGCTCCGAGCAGCGACCGCAGCAGGGTAAAACTATGCGATTGTCTGAAATAGCATTACTTGTTGCTCGAGTTCAACCGGTGCTTTTATTAATCAATATACTTGTACGGAAACAGCTTTCGAGCATTCCATAGTTTCTCGTGACTACGGTCCCATGGTGCAATTGAACTGCAGCGCTGGAAATAATCGGTACTACCTCGTACTGGTACTTATGTACGTTATATTGAAAAGATCACTGCAGTGTTAGGGAGTAGCAGCCCTTCCTTAATTAACAAATTTCTAAGCTAGATATATCCTATTCTACGGTTTATTCAATATAAACCCCTTATCCTGTGACTGCTAGTCAGTTCTACTTTGAGTTTCAAACTAGTGAATTTTTGTCCATAGGAGACTCCAGAGTATTGACGTGAATGGATGAAGATGAACCGAGGAACCTCTGAAATACGGGAAACCTCGGGGCTTCGTGCGGTCCGGTTCTTTTCACGGTTTTTACTCTCCCTTTTGCTGATGCGACTGCCAAGCACAATCTAGGCTTTCAATTCCTTCCGGATGACACTCAGCTGTACTTTTGCTTTGATCACTTTCATCCTTCTAGAACCTCGAATTCTCTCAACTCACTTGCTGCATGTATTGATGATATCCTCATATGAATGGCAGCAATATTTCTAAAACCAACCGATGATAAAAACCAATTTACTATTTATGGACAAACCCAGTGTAATTCAGAAATTTGAAAGGCTGACGCTCTAATTGAATCCACCCGAAATCTATGCGTCATGGTCCAAAGTGACCTCTCTTTAGACGACCATATCAGCTCCACAATCAAGTCTGCCTACTTTCAGATGCATAACATTGCTTGTGGGCTATACAAAGCGAGAGCTCACGGACTAGGCAGGTAAGCGTGAGCTCGCGGACTATATAGGTAGATGTGAGCAGAGAACTATGCAGTTAGCTAAGCACCAGCGGACTAACACAATCGCATCGAAGTTGAGGCAAAGTAATGCGTAATATCTGACAGGATACAGGCCCCTGGTAATAAGGCGCTCGCGATGGCACTGCCGGGAACTCTTCATACGGGAAGATCAATACAAGTAAAGCGCGCTTTTCAGCACACTTACTTGACCGTGGGCGACTAGAGCACCGGGAGTTCGGATGGATTCGGTCTTAGCAGGTCATTCTAGAAGAAGCGAGCAGTCGCCGATCGTGGCTGCACATGTCGCAGGCAGCACGCAGCCACACTCTCTGGCGGTAGTCGAGGACTGGTGGGCAAACAAAGGTCTAACTGCTGAGTGTGCCAGTCATGCCAGGCTTGAATCAATGCGCCCAATAGTCATCAAACAAGGCCCATAGCCGCGAACAATGGCATCCTTGCTGAACAAATATGCCTCCAATAATCCTACCTATTCATATTGGCCAGCTCGCTTCTAAGCTGCAGTTCACAGGCTGCGACATTTCCGGAATGGCTCCGTAGTCTGGGGCGCTAAGGGAGGTACCGGGGGGGGGGGCAGTCAACGCCTTCAGTAAGTCCGCGGGAGGAGAGCTAATGAAGTTCTAGATAGTAACATCAGCCTTTTCCTTGGGTCCTGCTGGCGGAGTTCATTTGCTCCTTTAGTACAAGATTAAGTAGCCGCCAACTAGTGCCCTAATCCTAAGCCTTCAAATTTGCTTTCAGTGACTATCTGAGAACGAGGATGAAACGGCAATGCCCTGAACGCGACCGGATAGTGTCTTATAGGCACTTGGATTGATGCTTGCTGGACGGGAGATATTGATATCTCCGGTAAGGGTGATATAAAAAAGTTTGGTTGTATTAGACTATAGCCTACCAGAGTGTAGATGGCTTTATCTCATACGTAGCCTAGCTATGCTTCCACTTGCTGGGTCAACCACAGCTGGTCACGTGGCTTCGAGCTCCAGCACTCCCTCCTAACTATACGTTCGTGTAAGCCTTTGCCCAGATCTGTCTAGCACATCTGCAACACTAGCAATATTTACACACCCAAGATTTTATATTCAGTTAGGAGCCTGCAATAGATGCAATCAATTATGATTCAGAAATCGTTAAACCGAACGCTCCAAATAGACTCAGCCGCCATACCTTCTCTCGATTCTTTGTGCAGAAGATAGACAAGATCAGGGAATCCATCCCTGCGATGACAACCTCCCCACTAGAATGCTGTTCCTCGGTTCCTGGCTGCACCTCAATATCTGCATTTAAGCAGGTCACTAGTGATCTAGTCCTAAAGTTCGTATCTCAATCAAAGAAGACAACAAGTCCTCTGGACCCTAGTCCCACTGTCCTGCTCCTACGTTGCATTGATCTGCTGCTGCCATGCATAACTAACATAATTAATATGTCATTAGCCTCAGGTCATGTCCCAGCACCTTTCAAAAAAGCTGTAGTCAGGCCACTTCTCAAGAAAGCTACACTTGACCAGCAGAACTTGAGCAACTTCCGCCCAGTTTCCCTTCTACCATTCCTATCAAAGACACTCGAACGGGTCGTGGCAGACCAGCTAAACTCGTTTATCGAAACCTCACACCTTGCTAGTAAGTTCCAGTCTGGCTTTAGAGCTAATCACTCCACAGAGTCAGCATTGCTTTGGGTATACAACGACCTACTTAGGAATGCAGACATGGGTAGAGTGTCTCTGCTTGTTTTGCTTGATCTTTCGGCAGCTTTTGATACCATCGATCACAAAGTTCTTCTAGAGCGCCTCTCATCTCGCCTGGGCATCACTGGCACTGCTCTGCAGTGGTTCAGGTCCTATCTCAGTGGGAGACTCCAGAGTATTGACGTGAATGCACGAAGATCATCTGAACTACCTCTGAAATATGAAGTACCTCAGGGCTCAGTGCTAGGTCCGGTTCATTTCACGGTTTATACTCTGCCTCTTGCTGATGTGATTGCCAAGCACAATCTAGATTTTCACTTCTATGCGGATGACACTCAGTTGTACCTTTGCTTTGATCCCTCCCAGCCTTCGAGCACCTCAAATGCTCTCAACTCACTAGCTGCATGCATTGATGACATCCGCACATGGATGGCAGCAAATTTTCTACAACTTAAAGATGATAAAACTAACTTACTAGTTATGGGCAAACCCAGTGTGATCCAGAGATTGGAAAGGCTGTCTCACAAAATTGGCTCTGCCAGCATATCTCCTGTCGAATCAGCTCGGAATCTAGGTGTCATGTTCCAAAGCGACCTCTCGTTAGACGACCCTTTGACTTCAAGGTTTTGTCGCTCACTTTTAGGTCCCTTCATTCTATGGCTCCAGCCTATCTGTCAGATATACTACCCCATCAGGCCAAGCATCGTACCACCCGCTTTTCGGAATCCAGCAGTCTAGAAATACCTCATACAAACCTTAAATCCTTTGGAGACCGTGCATTTAGTTCATATGCTCCCAAAGCCTGGAACTCCCTCCCGACCTGCGTCAAAACATCCCCTGACCTGACCACTGTTAAAAGGAACCTAAAAACACACCTATTTAGGACAGCATTTAGTGGATCCCTGTGATTCGTCTTTGATGTGCTTATGCGTGCTGACACTGTGCATGCTGCCACTAACCACATTTGCATGCTGACCCTGTGCATTCATCTCGTTTGTTTTTCAAGCATGATTTTACTTACCATTCAATTGCATTTCACTTTACAGCAAATGTAAAGCGCCTAGAGAGAGATTGAGTCTTCTGAGGGCGCTTTATCAAGTGAATTATTATTATTATTAGTAGTACCTCCTTATGAATCGGCACGTCCTCTAGGTGCCCTATTCCTAAGTGACATTTTATAAGACAACCATATGATTTAATCACTATTTGGACCGTAAATTTACCAACGGTTGGGATTATAAGCAGCTGACTATAAATGCGAGTGTTTCTGAATGTAACTACTTCAAGCGTGGAGAGGCTATTGGTGCGAATACTTCAAAAAGCAATTAATAAAGGTAGATCACCCAAATTAGGCATGGCCAAGCATAGTAAGAATAAAATAAGGTTAAGCATTATCAGATGACTCACGTGTTACGTCTTAAGAGACGTAAGTTAATTTTTAGACACTTCAGATGTGATGAAATGAAAGCATAAAAGTTTTTAGACAAAATGTAATTCTTTTTTAGTACCTTACACGAACGCACGTTCGAGCGCTATATGTCAGGAGGCGAGAATGAAATGAAGGAACATGACAGTAAGTGCCAGATCCTTGAAGTCGATAAGCTGCTCGATAAGGAGCCAGGGTAGGTCGGCGAGAGGTCATGTGATGTAGCAATTACGTCAGTCGCGACAGATGAGCCTAGCTGAGGAGATCTACACTAACTTTCAGAGCCTGATTGCACCCATCGGAGACCACCAAGCAGTGGGCTACAGAAGTCGATAGATGTCACAAATGCATGGACCAGTTTCGAGGTAGTCTTCCTGTCTCAATAAGCCGAACTTTAATACTATTACGCTGCAGAAAGTGGGCAGACTTGACTGGGCAGACTTGACTGCTCCCGTTCGGCTGCCTTAGCTACACTGGTGGCTAACCTGCATGTTAGTTATGATCGTCAGCAGCTGTTATCGCTTCGTCATCGTAAATCAAATGCATTCCTGTATATTACTGTTGTTGCTAAGATTCATGAACTATGTATTAACAAAAGAAAAGGTCCCCATAGCCGCCGCTGTGGCTGGAACCTCCAGGTCAGACGCCTCTCGTTGGACGGGAACTGCGAGCTGAGTATCCGCTCGTTTCGTATTCCTAGCATTGTCTCGAACCACTCAGCACGCTCCCCCACATGCGTCACTGTAAATCTCTCTAACTTAGTGGTCATCAGGCCTGTTGTAACTCCATCGGCCAGACTTAACGCTTGCCATTGCAATCCTCGCTCAATGTGCAATAAACCTCAGGTAATAAATGACCATATTTCTGAAAATGATATCGACCTGCTCGTGCTAACTGAAACTTGGCTGAAATCGATAAACTGCCCAACCATTAAAGAGGCTACCTCATCTGATTTCTCGTTCTTTCATACCCCTAGATCGATCAAAGCTGGTGGTGGAGTTGCAATTATCGTGCAATCGAAATTCAACTTCAAGCCATTTGCAGTACCCTCGAAGCAGTCTTTTGAATCAATTTTCTTGGTCTCACCCGAAAACAAGCTACCGATAGTGGCAGTAGTCTATCGCCCACCAGGTATAAAATCCTCCTTTATCTCAGATTCCTCCGACCTCATTTCGATTCTGAGTGCAAGAAATCGATACTTCCTCGTTATGGGTGATTTCAACGTTCACTTTGATAACTTATCTGACGCTTTCAGCACCGCATTTCGTGCATTGACTGACTCATTTTCTCTTGTGGCTCATGTGCATTGCCCTCCTCACATCAAGGGTCACACACTCGACCAGATTTTCTCATACAACTGCACTTTGTCATCACCAATTATCAACAAATCCTGCTTATCTGACCACATGCAGATCTCATTCAATCTACAGTGTGTGCCCACCTTCTCCTCTAAAATAACCTGTGAATCGCGAAACCTCAAGACCCTTGACATCGATGCTGTCCGTGCGAGAATATCTGCTTCACCTCTGCTGCTCAATCCTCCCACCGACCTGTTATCATTGGTAGATAGCTACAACACGACACTAGCTGACACGCTCGCCGAGTTTGCACCTCTGATAAAGCTCACAGTGCGCCCCCGCCTAGACAGCCTATCGTTGACCACAGACATTGAACTAGCTAAGTCTGCTAAGCGAAAGCTTAAAAAAGCGCACACAAGATCTGGACTGACTGTCCATAGACAGGCATATGAAAACAACTGTAGGTCGTACCGATCGATCCTATCAAAGGCCAATTCTAGCTTCTATAGAAACATTGTTGAATCACAGATGCACAATCCAAAAATTTCGACGATAAACCATCTCCTCAACCGCTCCCAGGTTAGTTCCTTACCTGATGATCCTTGTGATGATCTAGCCGATCGCTTCTCTCGATTCTTTGTGCAGAAGATTGACAAGATCAGTGAATCCATCCCTGCGATGACAACATCTCCGCTAAAATGCTGTTCCCCGATTCCTGGCTGCTTCTTAATGTCTACATCTAAGCGGGTCACTCACTAGTCCTGAAGTTCGTATCGCAATCAAAGAAGACAACAGGTCCTCTGGACCCTATTCCCACTGTCCTGCTCCTACGTTGCATTGATCTGCTGCTACCATGCATAACTACAATCAATGATATGTCATTAGCCTAAGGTCATGTCCCAGCACCTTTCAAAAAAGCTGTAGTCAGGCCACTTCTCAAGGAAGCTACACTTCACCAAGAGAACTTACGCAACTACCACCCAGTCTCACGTCTACCATTCTTGTCAAAGGCACTGGAACAGGTCGTGGCAGACCAGCTGAACTCATATATCGAAACCTCACGCCTTGGTAGTATGTTCCAGTCTGGCTTTAGAGCTAATCACTCTACAGATGCAGCATTGCTTAGGTTATACAACGACCTACTTACGAATGCAGACATGGGTAGAGTGTCTCTGCTTGTTTTGCTCGATATTTCGGCAGCTTTTGATACCATCGATCACAAAGTTCTTCTAGAGTGCCTCCCATCTCGCCTGGGCATTACTGGCACTGCTCTGCAGTGGTTCAGGTCCTATCTCAGTTGGAGACTCCAGAGTATTGATGTGAATTGACAAAGATCATCTGAGGTACCTCTGAAATATGTCCTACCTCAGGGCTCCGTGCTAGGTCAGGTTCTTTCCATGGTTTATACTCCCCATCACGCTGATGTGATTGCCAAGCACAATCTAGATTTTCACTGCTATGCAGATGACACTCAGTTGTACCTTTGCTTTGATCCATTCCAGCCTTCAATCACCTCAAATTCCTTCAACTCACTTGCTGCCGGTATGGATGACATCCGCACATAGATGGCAGCAAATTTTCTAAAACTCAATGACGATAAAACGAACTTACTTGTAACGGGCAAACCCAGGTGATTCACAAATTGGAAAGGCTGAAACTCAAAATTGGCTCTGTCGGCATATCCCCAGTTGAATCAGCTTGAAATCAATGTGTCGCATTCCAAAGCGACCTCTCGTTAGACGACCATATCAGCTCCACAGTTAAATCTGTCTATTTTCAGCTTCAAATCATTGCTAAAATTCGGGCTTCTTCAGATAAGGATACCACGTCCAAGTTGGTCCGTGCATTCGGGACATTCCTTCTCGACTTCTGCAACTCACTGCTCGCTGGCCTACCAGCAAGTGCAATCAGGCGATTGCAGCTGGTGTGAAACTCCGCAGCTAGGCTTGTCATTCGTGAGCTTCGCAGTTGCCACATGACTCCACTTCTTGCCGACCTGCACTGGCTACCAGTCAAGCAACGGATTGACTTCGAGGTTTTGTTGCTCACGTTTAGGTCCCTTCATTCTTTGGCTCCAGCCTCTCTCTGATATACTTCTTTATTAAGCCAAGCATCGTATCAACCGCTTTTTGGAATCAAACTGTCTACAAATACCCAGTACAGACCTCAAGTCCTTTGGAGACCGTGCATTTAGTTCGTATGCTCCTAAAGCCTGGAACTCCCTAACGACTTGGGTCAGAACATCCCCTGACTTGACCAGATTTAAGAGGAACTTAAAACACACCTATTTAGGACAGCATTTAGTGGGTGCCTGTGATTTGTCCTTCGTGTGCTTATGCGTGCTGACACTGTGCTTGCTGCCACTAACCACATTTGCATGCTCACCCTGTGCATGTCACCCTTAGCCATGTTGTTCATTTTGTTTGTTTATCAAGCATGATTTTACTCACCATTCAATTGCATATCCCTTTGCAGCAAATGTTAAGTGCATAGAAAGAGATTAAGTTCTCTGATGGCACTTTATCAAGTGCATTATTATTATTATTATTATTATTATTTTCTGGCTCCAGCCTACCTAACAGAATTACTTTCCCATCACGCGAAAAATCGTTAAACCAAAAGTTCTGACTCGAATTGCCTAGCCATAGCTTGCACGAACTTAAAAACTTGTGGAAACCCTGCCCTTATTTTGTATGCTCTATAGCCTTACACTCAATATCGACGCAAGTCGCTAGTTCCCTGGCATGGCTGAATTTAGAAACAAACCCAAAGCTCACTTGCTTATTTCAGCTTTTCGTGTGTCTTTATGATACGACATTGTGTGTGGGTACGTGTGTGCGTAACTACTTATATTGCACCACCTTTTTGCTTCTAGATAAATATTCGCCCTGCAGTTTGCACTATCGGTGTGAGCACACTCCATGTTTCCTTTTACATTAAAACTCTGGAGTCTCCCACTGAGATAAGAACTGAAATAGGACCCACTGAGATAGGACTTAAGCAATTGTAGTACAGTGCCAGAGATGTCTAGGCGAAATGAGAGGCACTCAAGAAAGACTTGGTGATCAATAGTATCAAAAGCTGCGAACAGATCGAACTAAATAAGCTGAGATATTTTACTTAAGTCTGCATTCCAAAGTAGGTCTTAATAAACGACCTGCGTTACATCGTTAGAGGTGACATGCACAGGTGCACAGGGTCACCATGCAAGTTTAGTTAGTGGCAGTATGCACAGTGTCAGCACCCATAAGCACATAATCACAGGGACCCACTAAATACTGTCCTAAATAGGTGGGTTTTTAAGTTCCCTTTCTATGTGGTCAAGTCAGGGGATGTTCTGACGCAAGTCGGGAGGGAGTTCCAGGCTTTGGGAGCATACGAACTAAATGCACGGTCTCCAAATGATTTGAGGTTGGTACGCGGTTATGGTAGACTGTTGGATTGCAAAAAGCGGGTGGTACGATGCTTGGCTGGGTTGGGGAGTAGATCTGGGAGATATGCCGGAGCCAAAGAATGAAGTGACCTAAGCGTGAGCGACAAAAACCTTGAAGTCGATCCGTTGCTTGACTGTTAGCAAGTGCAGGTCGGCGAGAAGTGGTGTGATGGGGCAACTGTGAAGCTCCCAACAGACACGACTAGCTGTGGAGTTTCGCACTAGCTGCAATCACCTGATCGCACATGCCGGTATTCCGTAAGCAGTGAGTGTCAGAAGTCGAGACGGGAGGTCACGAATGCATGGACCAACTTAGACGTGGTATCCTTATCTAAACAAGCCCAAATCTTAGCAATGTTATGTGGCTGAAAGTAGGCAGGTTTGATTGTGGACCTGATGTGGTCGTCTAACGAGAGGTCACTTTGCAACGTGACACCTAGATTTCGAGCTGATTCAACAGGAGATATACTGCCAGAGCCAATTTTGAGCGGCTCTAAAGCCAGACTGGAACTTAGTAGCAAGGTTTGAAGTATCTCTGTCTGTAACTCGGCAAAGCCATAAAGACTATTGGGGTGTTACCAAAGAGAGTTGTGCATAGCCCACTCAAAGCGTTAGCGGTTTTAAGTACGCATTTGGTTGGCAGCAGACTTCGTCTCATACAACAAAGAGAAAGTGGGAAGCATAGCAGAGTCAGGAGAGCAGTTAAGGTAGTGAGTAGCATGGAAGTAGCAGCTTAGGACCACTGAAAAGAATGAGCCATTGTCGGCATCAGGAGTGTAGTCGTCGTTGCCTACGAAATTTGGAAGCGAGTACACTGTCTATTACTTGCAGGGCTAGAGCTTCAATCACCAAAGGTCTTTAAGTGAAGGAATAGAGCAGCCAATGCATTGTCTGCACAGGATCTGAGGGAGCAAAGAGACTGAAATAGGTGCACCAGTTCAACTAGGTACGAAGGAATCATGCCGTGGCGGGCCTTTTGAGTCATCGTAAGAACTTCGCTCTGTATCTGTTGATCAACCGGCAGCCATCATTGCTCTTTTAGCAAACAGACATGTGGTCCAGCCTATGTGACTTGAAAACTAGACTTGCAGCTATATTCATAGCCAGTTGCAATGGCCTAGTTTCTTTTTGGTAGCCCAGCCAAAAGGGAATTACAATAACCTAACCAAGACGGAACTAAGGAGCTAGTTACATTTTGGTGTGCAAGCCACCGTGGAAGAAAGCTCCTAACCTTAGATATTGATTGGATGTGATGGCTAGCTATCGAAGCAGTCTTCTGAATGGAGGTTTTTAAATTTTAGTCAGCTTTCAAAAAAGACACCTAAATTTCGAGGGCGTTTTGATGGTCGCACAACGACATCCCCTATTAGAAGGGCAAAGCTTTATAATCCAGCCACGCGCTTAGGGTTTCCTATGAGCAGCAGTTCGGCTTTATCGTCATTTAGTTTCAAGACGTTTTCCGACATCCAGAATCAAATATCGGCAAGGTAAGAATTCGTTGTATCAGTTGCTGCAGCTGATTCCGATGGTTTGAATTACAAATACAGCTGAGTATCGTCAGCATAAAAGTGATATCCTATTCTATGGGCTTTAATCACTTTTCTCGGAGGTTGGGAATAAATGAAGAACAGCAAGGGACCGAGTATGGATCCTTAAGAGACTCCACTGGTGACCCGCCTCGTGCGTGAAATCTGACCCCCACAAGACTCGGATTGAACACGATCAGACAATTACGATTTAAACCACGACAGTGCTTCGTCTGCCGGACCGATCACGGTTCTCAACCATTTAAGTAGAACATCGGGATCAATGCTGTCGAAGGCAGCTGACCGATCTAGCAGAGCTAGGGCGGTGACATTTCCGTTGACGTTGTCACTTAGAGTGTCAGCGCTAACACAGGAGAGCAATTTCAGTAGAGTGCTGCCTCTTGAACCCAACTGAAATGATTCCAGCATTTCATTCTTTTATTTATGTTCAACCAGCTTCTGAGCCACAATTTTTTCAAGAATCTTTAATGAGAAAGGAAGAAGGAAAACCGGGCGATAGTTCGCAAGAATTACGGTATCTAATCCAGGCTTTTTAAATATGGTTCTAACGATTTCCGATTGGAAGGATTTGGAGACGAATCTTTTTCCAAAGAAGCATCAAAATTTTTTGTTATGGCCGGCCTAAGTTGGTCTTTCAGTGAATACCACAGAAATGATGGTAAAGGATCTTCAGCAGACGAGCTCTTCTTGCTGGACGTTATTAAGGTAGACATATCGCATGCAAAAAACCTCGGAAAACCTATTAATAAAGGTCACAGGCTGTGATTCCACAGTTGCTTTACTCGGATGGGGTTTTATGGAGGCACCAACGTGCACCATTTTTTCAGGAAAGAAGGCTGAAAACTTATCAGCTGAGCTGTTAATATCTGAGGAGTCAGATCTGCAGTCAGTCTCAGCCTTGGTCAGTAAATTGTTTACTGTCCTATAAATCTGTGTTGGGTCCGACTCGCAGGAATTCGGTTTTCGAGCAAAAAAAGAAGCAATTTTTTTAAGCTTTTGGGTGTAAATTCCAAGAAGTCTTTGAAACTGGCTAGATCTGTAACCAACCCCGATTTCTTAAAACGACGTTCAAGCCGGGGCTTAACACGATGCATGTTTGAAATATTTTTGTAAATTGAAAGGAATCGCCATCCCTCTGTACACGGATAGAATGAACGGGAGTGTTGTTGTCAAGAGCACTCCTGAGTGTCTTGTTCACGGCATCAGCGATGGTATAAAGGCTGTCTGTCGAGTCTAGACGCAGATCAAGAAGACCTGCACCACAAACGGGTTTAAAAATGCGTCTACGTCAATCCTTTACGTCGCTTGATAAGTTCAACATTGCCCTGTACGTACAAGGGAGCAGGAACAATAAACGAGAAAGGACGATGATCCGAGAGAGTTTGCGGGCACACCAAAAGGTCAGTGGGGAAGACATCTTTATTGATTACGAGATCCATAATATGGCCACCGAGTTTGGTGGTATGAGTGGCGTGTTGGACCAAACCAAGATTCTCCATACAGTCAAGAAATGAGCGGGCCTGGCTATTGCTAAGGTTGTCAACATGGATATTGAAGTCTCCGGCATTCAGTAACGGCCTGTCATGCACAAATATTTTAACGAGGAACTCCGAACGCTCCAATATAAATAAGTCTAGACAGCCAGACAGAGGTCAGTATATCACAACAGTGAGAGGCATATTCTTTGATGAAGACCTGATTGCAACTGATTCAAACGATGGCCCATTGGAACAACTACGCATCTTACAGCCAAATGATTCGCAAACAACAATTTCAACCCTGCCAGCAACCTTGTGAGAACTCATGGACTGATAGAATGAAAACCCGGCTAGGGTGGTCTCAGATATATGGCTACTGGAACAAGGCGTAAACCAAGTGTCGGTAAGCAGAAATGCATCTAGCTTCTCCTGGACCACCTGATCGTGGATAATTAACCCCATGGTTTTTAGCGAGCGGACATTAGTAGGCGGAATTTCTTGAATATAGACGTGTAGGTGTTGCGTGAGATTTAAGCACACGGTTCCAGGGGCGGGTATGCTGCCATCTAAGAAATGAAGCCCTGACCTTGTCTACCTTATTAAAAATCCGCTAGAAAAGCTACCAGGTAAATTGCTTCTCTGTGAGGTTCAAGCAGCAGAGGCAAAGCAGATGTTCCCTCACGGACAGCAGATGTGTCAAGAGTCTTGATAATTCGCGATACACAGGTAATTTTAGTTGGGGAGGAGAGAGTAAATTGTAGGCTGAATGAGATTTTCATGTGGACAGATAAGCTAAATTTGGTTATAAATTGATGATGATAGGGTGAAGTTTGGCTGGCGGAATATACATTTGTCTCTATTCAACTTTAGGCTCGACTTTGAAATTTCGGAAATAACACGACGCAATCTATCGTCATGCTCAGCCGCCGTGGATCCATAAACCAAAATACTGTCCATATAAATGGCTACACCTTCGATCTCACCCAAGAGGTCATGCATCAGTCGCTGAAAGATCTCTGGTGCGCTAGTTATGCCAAAGGGCAGCCGGTGAAAACAAAAACGTCCAAACAGTGTTATAAACGTCATTAAGCGAGTGCTCTCGTGGGACAACGGAATAGCCCAAAATCCGCTAGAGGCGTCCAACTTTGAGAACATTGTAGCACCAACAAGCCGAAGCAAAATCTCATCAAGCGTAGGTAGCACGTATCTTTCACGTACTGCTGCTTGATTTAAGTGCTTCAAGTCGACACAAAGGTGCACTTTGCTGTTGGGCTTCAGGACCGGTACGATTGGGGAGCACCACTCGGTCGGCTCCGATACACGTTCCACGATGCCGTTCTCCATTCGAAGAAGTTCGTCCTTTACCATATGAAACAGCGGTCTGGGTATGCGTCGGGCTGTATGTACGCAGTATGGTTCCACGTCAGGTTTGAGACGAATTTTCACCGGCTGGCATCGCATCAATCCGATCTCTCCAAATACCGGGTCTCGAAGAATAGTCTCCTCTACGCTGAATTTAATCAGTCCCATGCATAGAGAAGCTTTTCGGCTGAGGAGATTATCTCTTGCTCCAGCGACTACGTAGACTGGCAGAAGATAAATTGTTCCTTTCCGCTTTAACCTCGCTTTGAAGGTACCTTTACAAGCCAGGAGGTTTCCGAAGCTGTGTAATTTTGCTGCTGTAGGCTCGAGGCGAAGTGGTCGTAACAGTCGACCATACGTGTCTTCCGTAATGACGGTTACGTCAGCGCCACTATCTATTTTAAACGGAATGTTCATTCCATACCCGAAAAATACACTTGCCAGGGTGATGATGCCCTTCTCGACTGGCACTCCATCGCTACAGGCTTTGTAACGTCATCCTCTGTGTAGTTCTCACCGTCGGATTCAGCCGTGATCTCTCTTATTTTAGCGTCGGGTTTTATGCGTGATTGTCACAGCACTGCATAGTGGGCCAACTTCCCACAGGTATTGCAACGGTGGTCTCGCACTGGGCAGTGTCCAGAAGTGTGAGCCGAGTTACAATTCCGGCAGCTGTTAGCTTTTTTTACGTCGAAAAGCTTAACTCTCCTACGGTCTGTGCGGCTGCTAGCCCTTAAGACGCAGGGCTCAGGACTGTCGCCGGACTGTGGTGGCCGACAAACCTCAGAGATATCTGAAACCGGGTGCTGCAGACTCAGCTGTGATTTTACCTTCCCCGTCTGACGCGCCTTTTGTACTGCCACAGTTAACTTAAGGTCGGGGATTAGTTGCAGGATTTCTGAAAGTTTAAGGTCGGACAAGCCCACAACCAGGCGATCTCGGACCAACTCATCTTTCATCTCGCCGTATTCGCAGTGCGAAGCTAAAACAAGTAGTGCGCGTATGAATGCCTCGGTGGATTCATTCGGATTTTGACAGCGGCGGTTGAACATAGCCCGATCGTAGATGCTATTCCTTTGCGGTATAAAATAGTTATCAAACTTGCCCAAGATGAGATCCGACGTTTTTACTTGGTCGACCTCATAGGTAAGGGTGTCAAAATCGCTTCAGCTTGCGCCCCCATGGCGTACAAGAGTGTACTTATCTGTACGTCCTGTTCCTCCGCCGTCAACTTCGTTGCTGTCACATAATGGCGAAAACAATTTCTCCAAGCCGTCTACAACGCCCGGCTCATCAAATGTGAATTACGGTGGAGAGTTACACTTGGCCATCTCTTTTATTTTCAGGGCGAAACTTCCCGCTGCCACCATGTAATGATAAGACGCAGCACAACGAACAGACGACGTTTATTGGCAGCCATCTTATGTCTACTCCCGGACTGCACCGTGAGTCAGGCCTCTCCTGATTGGTCACGTTGTTGCGGTTCCGCCCGATAGTTCTGTTATCACAATAATAAAATGTACAACCCAACGCAGTGTAAATTTTGTATACCAACTAGTTCTTTGGTTGTGGCCGAAATGTCTTGTAAATATAAAAACAGTCGCGAGCCCTTAAGATCAAAATGCCAATGATATTATTGTGGACGTGTTGATGTATCCCAAAGCAAGTTTAATAAATGACAGGTGTGTTTAGGGCTTAACTATTTGTGGTGTAAGGTTGCCTGTTCGCATCGTAGCTGCCGTAAGCAATGCTATGCCGAGTTGGTGGGGTGGTCATAATTCAAACACGGGAAAGGAAAACCACACCTGTAGCAATTAAGCTTGTGGTTTTGTATACAAGCATAACTATAAATATATTTTTTTGATTTTAGGACTGGGTGAAAAATTGCTCTAAAAGTGAGTGCGATAAAGTACCCAACCATAATCGGTAGTATCACTAGCTTAACAAGAGATGCAGATCACTTAGCACCCATCGTGAGCGATTGTATGCATTCCAAGCTGTGACCGTCCTTAGCAACACATGTGATCATTGAGTTGTTGTGCTATGTGTGAGATCACTATTCCATTAATTGTTCAAACCCCTTACCTAACCATAGTGCCTTATAAAGCAAGCACTGCTGTCCCGGATAATATAACTCGAAAATGTCGTTGGTGTAGACTAGTGAATCAATAAATGAGGGTTATTGACATGCATAGTATCAAACCTAGATGGGTCAGTGTGCTATAGTTAACACAAAGGTGCTGACACGACATTTGGATAGTATGAACTTGACAAGTTATTGCACTGAATAACGCACAGCTAACCATAAAAATCACGCAGCATCAAAAGAAGACAAGTTGAGGTGAGTACCATGGCCGGTAGGGAGTTACCGTTTATGTGTGCATACAAGCTGCCAGTTTTATTGCATAAGGATTTCAATAATCTATGGAGGTCAGGATGAATTTATGCTGAGGAGTAAACAGGTGCGGTTTGGCACAGTGGAAGGGCGGTATGGTCTGACGCTTAAGCAAACGGGTTGAAGTGACTTGCGACACAGAGGACGTTGATATTTTTTGCTGGTGGTCTTTAAAAATTGATTCGATGCTCGATAAGTCACCAGTGAGTCTCGGACTGGTGTAATTACTTAGCATCGCCTTTGACGGCAGACCGGACGACCAGGTACAGGTGCAGGCGAAATTTTATTGGGTGGCAGTCTGGAATTGTCGTAATCTCGACGTGATGTAAAATACGTGTGAACTAGTTTGTTTGTCGTTCTTTTATGTAAGCAGGCTGAGATTATGCTCAGCAGAAAGTAGTCTTACTTGACAGTGGGAGAAATGTGCTCATCGCGAAACAAACTTTATGGGAATAGCCTGCCTGCATTACGGCTGAAGTAACATGAGTGGTTGTTGATTAAATGATGTTGAGGATGAAGACTAACGGAAAACATGAGTCACTAAGCTGTTTCATAACTAATCGGCAGATAGTATCATCATTTAGCTAAGAGAAGGTACTTGCAATGCCCGTGTAAATCGCATCGATGCTGGCCGAAAGGAAATTAAGTGTATTGCAGTAGATCAGTAGATATGGTTGAGAAGGTGGAATTACTAGTAAAACTTAATGTCATTATGACAACACTCCTAGGGAATGATTATTTAAATTAATGCGATAATGTTCGCATAGACCACCTTAATTAGTTAAATAGCGAGTTCTTGGTGAAGATAAAGAAGATGGTTGAGGAATATACTTAAAGAACTTTCAGGGCGTCTTTGTTCTGGCTATCATGAGGAGTGGAATATATTTAATGGTTCGCATAGGGATGTGTACAGTTAAGTTACATTTGAATCAAGTGAATGCATCTGTACATGGGGCAGATTGAGGTAGCTAGTTTTTCTTCCAGGGGTAATTGACAAGCGAACGTAACAAGTGTGTATTCGGTAATCCAGAGAAGGGAATGGTGTGGTTGCAGTCTCCTTAGAGCCGGGATGGCACACTAGGTAAGGCGGTTGCTTTCACGACCTCGGTCCCGAAGTCGTGGGTTCGATTCCTGCGGTGGGCGATTCTTTATTGTCACTGCAAGCGCTGGTGATAGCCGTAAAATCTCTTCTGTCGCTATATAAGAAGAGGCTGTTTAATCAGCTAGGATTTATTTATTTATTTATTTAGTTGAATGCTAACGACGTGTGGCTGCTTAATGTCAATTTGTTCTTACTCTGGCCTCTTTAAGTGTGCCAACGTATTGAGAGTGCCGCTCACTGCAGTAAATGCGACCATGTCATAAATTGTGCACAGCATTATATTACTCAGAGGATATGATAATTTCGTTTGTTAAAAATGCCTGAAGAGTTGCAAGCGCTACAGCGCAGAGTGCCGCATCCGATGTCGGTTTCGCAGAACTTGTGGTCAGTAACTTAGACTGGCACATACTTCTACAAGCATATCATGTCATCGGCGATTGCACCACTATATTGCAGAGCAGCTGTTTGCCACATTGAATGTATGCCAATTGTTACTGTATGCATTTGAGTGCCTTCGTGCACTAAATAGTTGTTTACCTGCTTAGGAGTAACATTCGACAGAGAGAGGCCTTCGAAAGAGGAGCTCGTGAGGTGGAGACTGCTCGCTCGGTCAACTCCAGGCTCGGTCAACTCCTTCAGGCTCGGTCAACTCCAGGCTCGGTCAACTCCAGGCTCGGTCAACTCCAGGCTCGGTCAACTCCAGGCTCGGTCAACTCCAGGCTCGGTCAACTCCAGGCTCGGTCAACTCCAGGCAGCATGTTATAGCATAATACAAGAGCGCGCGACGATGATTGCGATAGTGGCTGTTGTGCATATTGATTACAGAAGCATACTTAAAGAGCCGTGCTTAACAACTACTTTCATTATAAATAGCCGGGCCATAGACGACGCAGATGCTGATAAGAGTGCTAGGCATTTTCGCGATTATGTATTATCCAGCTAGCGCTTCTTTTGAGGTGCCAATAGAATTCTCACTAGGTTGATAAGATACGCATTAAGAGATGTACATATCTCTCCAGGCTCTTATCATATACTTTACATGAACCAAGTCAACTCGTTTGGGATGAAGTTTACAGTATCCACGATTCCATTTAATCCATAACAACGTAAAAGGTTGTGCAAGCTTGAAGCAACGAAGTTCTACTCGGATACGATCACCACATCATTGACGACATTTCTGAAGATGCTAAAGAGTCACTTGCTCGTGCCAGCATTTAATCTTTCTTATTTGAAGGCCAATGCCTTGCATCAACGGCAGCGTTCGCAAAAAAGTGCATGAAATAAATCCTTTCAAATAAAGGAATCGACGGTGGGAAGAGGCGCTGGTCAACGACTGAGCTGAGAAGCATGTTAACGAGCGCTGGCAGAAAATGGTCCACGTACCTAAGCCAGAGACAAACTGTAGAAGGTTCAAGTTATTGGTGATTATTAAGTCGGCAGCCATGTTGGTACCAAACTTTTTTCCGGTACATGTCTTAAGTTTTTCTATTTGCAATAATGACTTATGAAAGTCCAGATCAAATGTA
Organism: Cristatella mucedo; assembly: GCA_009760855.2. NCBI lineage: Eukaryota > Metazoa > Bryozoa > Phylactolaemata > Cristatellidae > Cristatella > Cristatella mucedo. Next base: position 450,895 of record WPIO01000180.1, read on the forward strand.
GCTACGATCCGAACTTGGCACTTGCGTCTTTATCATATACCAAGGCTGTAACTGTTAATGCATTTTACATCTGCAATGAGGCAGCATGTAAAATGTGGCCGATACGCTGGCTTGGATTTATGTAGGGGATACACACATCTAGAAAAGCAGATGCAGTCAGCCCCCCTTCGCAAATCGCGGCGCTTTGACTTACGGACATTGGGAGGTACGAACTTGACTATGTCACGCAAAAATAATATGTATAAAAAAAATTTGATTTCAAACAAGTTCAAAATCCGAGCGCATTACCTAGAATTTACAATTCCGCAAATACTAGGGAAGAAACGATGTCTCAAAGCGTCAGAACGTACCATAGTAGTGTGGGCGTGTCATCGTCGTCACGTGGTTCCGCCCCAACAGCCGATCTTCCGTCCGCCCAACGGACGCGTTCCTTGCCGCGAAATTCACTTTTGCCCGTGCGTCGGCATGTACGCCCGCTACCCACTCTCTTCTCTCTTAACATCACGTGCTCCGGAGCAATACGCACGACGGCTGCTATATCATATAATATACTATATCAATATAATATAATATATCATATAATATACAGCCGTCGTCGACAACGCAACGACTCGCTTGCGGGGGGGGGGGCTTCGCTCTTCGTCACGCCGCCATCGTGAGCCCATGAGCCCCAATAGTAGCACGCATCATATACCATTTTCGACTCAGTGAAATTCTACTGGGGCAGTTATCGGTCCTTATCAAATTCATCAGTTGGGGCTCACTGTGATTGGCAAGCGAATGTGGTGTATGAGAACGCTACCGAAGACTCTGCAAATAAGTGATATATGCATATTAATATATGCATATTAATGTATTCATATTAACATATGCATATTAACATATATATATATATATATATATAGTGTGCATATTAATATATAATATATGCATATATATATATATATATGTGTATGCATATTAATATATATGCATATTAATATATGCATGTTAATATATGCAGTCGACAATGCGGATCCCTTAACTGACTAAGCGGTACTTGTGAGAAGACAAAGTTGACGAGTGAGGATGAGGAAGAGCAGCCGAAGGTTTCTGGGTGACAGGTGGAGGAGGTTGGACCTAGACTTGAGCAGCTCTCGCACGTCGTTAAAACTATTGAGGAAGTACGGGCCATCATGGGTGATTGAGACCCACAAGTGATGCGTGCATTGTGGTTCCGGATCGTACATCATAGAATGGTGGAACCCTGCAAATGCCTCCTCGCACATTTGAAAACGCAGCGCCAGCTACTGAGCGCCGCGATGTTCTTGAGCTGCAGACTGCATCCAGACATCAACTGCCCATGCCTGCTACTACTTCAGCGGAGGAAGACGGAGACGATGCAGAACATACTGAGCCGCCAATATACTCTCTGACTGAAGTCGTGCCTTCAGAGGAACAGTAACCTTGCTCTTCTTTGCTGTGCTGCACATCTCTTTATCTTAATCGCTTCATCTTCGAACATGTTGCACTATTTTCATAGGTTAGTGGTTCTGTGTAAGAACGGTGTGTGTGTGCGTCACGCAATTTATAATAATAACAATAATGCTATGATATTTGTAATGGGTAGCATCTCTTATTTCATCTTATTTTGTCTAGTACATTAGGTAACACGAGCGTAGTATTGATTTAAGGGGTGCTTTTCATGTCCAATGGGCTCTGATTATATTGTACCCAGGCTGGGTTCGGTTGGCTGGGACCAGGTGGCTGTAATCAGGATCGCCGGCTAGGCCCGGGTCGGACCTATGCATTGCCGGATGTGTGGTGACGAGAGGTCACCGGGGCTCTTGGGTACGGGAAGTTGGCCAAGTAAGTCATGGTGTTGGAGGCTCCCAGTCTCACGCGAGTTATGCACGTGGATGCGTGCAGGCGTGCTCCGGCGATGCTGCCACGAACGCAAGGGAACGAGTACCCAAGGTCCGAGCGGAGCTGGATAGCTCGCTCGTTGTTGACTTGTTTTTATTCCGCGTTCGCGTGTAGCGTGTTCGTGACCCGCCCCCGTGTGTTGGCGTCTTTCGGCGGAAGCTTACGACTGTGGTAGTTGCCGACTCGAACTAGCCAGCAGTTACTCAGCCAGCCGGGTTTTGGACGGCTTACGCTTGTACTGATGGATTCGGAGTCGGTACAACGAGAGGACTGCAGAAGCCGACTGACCCCAACTAACACGTTTGTTCGCGCTTGCTGCGTCGTCTTGCGCCCCCGTAGTGTACTGTGTATAGGACCTTCCCTGTAGACTAGTTTAGTTCCCCTGTTGTTGTTGGCGCATGCGTTATTTTGAAGAGGTTTAACCTGACGGCCGCTCGTCTTACCCTAGCTCGGCGGCATGGCGAGCGGCAGCGTGGCCGGGGCATGGCGGGGTTGGGCGGGAGTTAGCCTTCGACCCCTGGAACTCGGTTACAATATTATAGAAATTGTAGTTAAAGGTTCGTGAAATGGATTTCTATGTACAAACTACGAAAATATTCGCTTTGTAAATAAATAGCCTACTTTGCGGAAATTCACTTATCGCAGTATAGTCTGGAACTGAATAGCCGCAATAAACGAGGGGAAACTTTACCCAAATAGGCTAGTGCTTCGAACGTACGGCATCTCGTTGCAAGCGTGTATACCTGGCGACTACAGCGGCTTTATTTTCTTCTGGCAAGCTTTGTCTTTTAGAGTGGAAACTACTGCTGCCCAGGACCCGAGACGTTCTACCGGAAAGCATTCTCTTCAAGGCGTTCTAGTCGTACGTAATGCGTCCTCATTACGTGCTAATGTCCCTTTCGCAGAGCAGTGCCCGTTAGTTGTTTATTGACTGGAATGACGTCGTTCTTCGCAGCTTGGCGCGCTTGTAGTCATTGAGTAATGCATGTAATTTAGTGCGTGCAACCCATTGACTACTTTGAAAAAACAATCTTTAGCAATTATCCGCATTTATATAACCATTTGGCTACAATGACCACCGTGTGACACCAGTAGTGAGTGCAATTTAATGAAGACTAATTATCAAAACTCAAGCAACTGACGGCAAAATCTACTTTGCTGCTACTATGTCGCCTCTGCATGACAAACATATTCTTGTTAACAGACGCAAATGCACTACCACTTCGTCTCCTCAAGTCATGGCAATGCCCTACCTATGTAAAAGAACAAGTATGACCTATTTATATTTTACCACGGCCACAACCAGTAGGTGAGGTGCTTGACCGGCACTTTCTATTCTTCTATTCGCTGATGGCGGCATGAATGTTGGTGAGCTCGACGCGAAGTTGACTTTCGTGGCCGTAGTTGTGTGCTCGTTCCTTGTTCGTCATTGCTGCTCGGTAAACGGAGGAATTGGAAATAGTGGAAGGTATTTACAAGTAGAAAGAAGTAGGTTGAGAAGTTTCATTTGGTTTGCAGGTATTTTTTAATGGAGACAATATATGACGATGCGAGTTCACATCTTGTATGAGTACTTTATTTATTTACTCGCAGGGCAAGTCAGTAATAATGGCGATGTGTTGCGGGCCTTCAACTTAGTTGTACTTCATTCCGAAATGATTACATGAAGCGATCTGCTGACATTAACCAGTGGAGGAACATGTCACACTCGGAATTCTGCCAACACGGTTAGTTCATCGCAATCCACTTCATTGTCTTCTTCATCGTGCTCTTCCTCGCTATCACTGACATTATGGTGCTGCAAAGTCGACAGTATAGCCAACACAACAGCTTCTTTAACAGTCAAGAAAAATCAGCAAGACTAGCACATGCCTCAACATGAACAGGAATATCGTCATCATTGTGTGCTATGCACGAACGTGCATAGCACCTTCACGCAGCTGGCGCCATACAAATATCAACTTTAGCTTAAGCAATCTCGCCACGGCCTGTGCTGCAGCTGCTGTACCCTCCACTGGCCGTAGGCCGTATTGGGTGACGGAACGTCTACCGACGTCTGCAACTGCGATTAAAATGCAGCAGCATGGTTCCTTTTAACGCATTGGCAGCCGTGTAAAGATACAATCTTTAAGTTACTACTATGCCGTCATGCGGCACACACACACACACAAATACGGAACCTCAAAATCCTTATAGCGCCGAGCTGGTTTGGTCTAGCGGTTAAGGTGCTCGCCCCGACCAAGGTCTGACTGAGGTCGTGGGCTTGAGCCCCGAGGCACATGTGAAGCGCCTGAATAGAGATTAAGTTCTCTTGGGGCGCTATATAAATGAATTATATTATTGAATGAATTATATTATATTATAAATATCTCTCCACATTAACGCCCCCAAAATGGGTGGCTGCTAACTAGAACAGAAAGAGAAAGCAGCACCGGCAGTGAGCTCTGTTATTATTCATGAACCAGATGAACATGGCAATAGAAGAGAATCACGAGAAATGCAAGCATTCCCAAGCTCACTAGACACGGTTAAATAACGCTGGTAGTAGGCTAGGTAGTTCTTCATCTCCTGACCAAGTATCATAAGCTCTTCTTCACTGCAATTGAACTGGAGGTGCTCTTCAACAAATTGCCTTATCCTCTGTACATCAATATTGCCGGACTGAACGTATGTGCAATCAGCTAGTACGCCATCCTGGTTTGAGCCCAGTGCCCATAGTTGCTGCCGTGGGCACTGTGCTCATAGCAAGACGACCGCGTTGGCTTTGGGCATAGTGCCCACAGCACAAAGATGCGATTCTCCTGTCAATATACTTATCAAAAGGTGACTTCGATAAATATTTTACATTGATAAATAATATTAGGTACTATCAAAGTTAAGTAATCCTTTTAAGAAGCACCTAAAAGCAGGCCTCACAATCCAGTAAGCTGCAGAATACGGTTGCAAAATGGCGCCAAAGCGTCTCTCAAAGACTGAGATAGAGAGCAGATCGGAAGAAAGAGAGATGGCCCGTTTTGAAGCTGTTTACAGTAAGTGGCAGAGTATTGTTTAGTTTGTGGTCACAGTGTGCCATCGGTGGACTTCTGTCGACCTTTGGTGTTTCGGGAGAAAGCGCGAGCTGCATGCGCCGTCTCGCTTACACGACGAGTCTACTCTCGCGCTGCCGCCGTGGCACGTGCTTTCCAGCCGTAATGAGCTGCCACTTCTATCCTACTTACTTACTTGACTGCCCTCGTGACTCAGCGATGCTTTTCACTTTCTCTTTGTTGAGAAAGATGAAGTTGCAGTTCGATTGCATGCGGGCTGGTACCCCTCCTTTCCTAAACAGCTGTTGGGAGCATCATCGAGAGGGGCCTGTGCACAGCTCTGGTCAGCTTCTAATGAGGCGTTGACATAGGCCAATAACCCTCCGGTGAACAGATGGTTGATTCACCGTCGGGGTCGGCCAAGGGACAGCCGGGGTCGAGGAGAGGGGACTAGTTTGTGAGAAGGGGGCGAAGGCAGTCGTGCGTATTGCTGCTCCGTGCCTTGTACAATAAACCGTTGGCGTTGTTCATCTTCTAGCTCTCTGATGGACTAACCAAACTACAGAAGTCTGCTGGCTACCGAGTGAGTACCAAATGCCGCTTAGGCTTTGAGTGCATTATAAAAAGCTAGTCCAAAGGCTGTAAGCTGCTCGCGAACTTTAATAAATCATTTGGAGAATTTGCCTCACGTTTGCGTACTCCTCAATCCTGGAAATTACCCCCCAATTGACGTCAGGACTTCTCTTGACTAAAAACATGAAAAGCTAAATACGCACCATTTAATTCCAGCATCCAATAGGTCCTTGCGATTTGTCCTGGGAATTACTATAAAAGGCTACATTGTGCTTGCTACCACTAACTATATTTTTCTGTTGACACTGCATGTTATCTCAAACCACGTTATCATGGTTGACGTCGAAAATGTTAACTGCCGATAATCCCTTAATTGTGCTTCACTCGCAGCATATGTAAAGTGTTTAGAAAGAGAGTGAATTTTCTAAGGGCGCTATACAAATCTTATAGTATTATTATTAATATGTCAGATAATCGTTAATGGTATTTAGAGGTATTTCCGGCTGTGGTTATTTGTGTGGGCAAAAACTCTGGTTCCAGATAGCAATTGAAAGAAATCTTCTATTGGCATAACCAAATGTCGGTACCGAATTATTAATAATAATAATAATAATGTACTTGATAAAGCGCCCTCAGAGAACTTAATCTCTTTTTAGGTGCTTTACATTTGCTGCAAAGGGAAATGCAATTGAATGGTAAGTAAAATCATGCTTCAGAAACAAACAAAATGAATAACATGATTAGGGGTGACATGCACAGGTTCAGCATGCAAATGTGGTTAGTGGCAGCATGCCAAGTGTCAGCACGCATAAGCACGTGAAGAACGAATCACAGGGACCCACTAAATGCTGTCCTAAATAGGTATATTTTTAAGTTCCTTTTAAATGTGGTCAGGTCAGGGGATGTTCTGACACTGGTGGGGAGGGAGTTCCAGGCTTTGGGAGCATACGAACTAAATGCATGGTCTCCAAAGGATTTGAGGTTTGTACGAGGTATTTCTAGACTGTTAGATTCCGAAAAGCCGGTGGTACGATGCTTGGCCTGATGGGTAGTATATCTGACAGATAGGCTGGAGCCATAGAATGAAGGGACCTAAAAGTGAGCGAAAAAACCTTGAAGTCAATCCGCTGCTTGACTGGCAGCCAGTGCAGGTCGGCGAGAAGTGGAGTAATGTGGCAACTACGACGGTCACGAAAGAAAAGCCTAGCTGAAGAGTTTTGCACCAGCTGCAATCGCCTGATCGCACATGCTGGCAGGCCAATAAGCAGTGAGTTGCAGAAGTCGAGACGAGATGTCACGAATGCATGGACCAACTTTGACGTGGTATCCTTATCCAAACAAGCCCGAATTTTAGCAATGTTATGAAGCTGAAAATAGGCAGATTTGACTGTGGAGCTGATATTGTCGTCTAACGAGAGGTCGCTTTGGAAGATTACACCTAGATTTCGAGCTGATTCGACAGGAGATAAGTTTGCAGAACCATTTTTGAGAGACAGCTTTTCCAATCTCTGAATCACACTGGGTTTGCCCAAAACTAGTAAGTTAGTTTTGTCATCGTTGAGTTTTAAAAAATTTGCTGCCATCCATGTGCAGATGTCATCAATGCATACAGCAAGTGAGTTTAGAGAATTTTAGGTGCTCGAAGGCTGGGGGGACCAAAGCAAAGGTACAACTGAGTTTCATCTGCATAGAAGTGAAAGCCTAGATTGTGCTTGGCAATCACATCAGCAAGAGGGAGAGTATAAACCGTGAAAAGAACCGGACCTAGTACGGAGCCCTGAGTTACTCCATATTTCAGAGGTACTTCAGATGGTCTTTGTCCATTCACGTCGATACTCTGGAGTCTCCCACTGAGCCAATCACTCACCTGAACCACTGCAGAGCGAATTGAGCTGGTCTAAGTGATTTTAGATTTCCCTGTGATATATACATGATGGCATAACGGTTAATCCTTGCTGCTAGCTTTGAAGTGCTGACACTCTGTCCCGACTACGAATATTACCAAAATTATCATGTGGGGCTATTCCATGAGTGATTTATTCTGCTATAATCTTATTTTTTGTCATTGATCTAACTGAGCTCTCTGGTTTAGCAGCCGTCAGATTTGGCTCTGGAAAAACCTTCTTTGAATGGTCAATTTTGTAGAATTGAAGTGACGACAATATGCTAGCATAGCTTTCAGAAGCCTCAAAAATGCACAAGTTTACTGCTGCATGTGGGTAGTCTCTGTGATTCGTTCTTCATGCGAATGTATCTGCTTACCCTATGCCTGTTACTTGTGGATTGTAACACTAAGCATTTGGTAAAGCATTATTTGCAGCATCTGTAAAGTGCCTATGGAGAAATCCAGTTCTCTGAGGAAGCTTTCATGTGTATTATTATTAATATTATCGCATAAAATTTAATTTATTTCTAGTCGTTTTGCAGATACTGTAAGGAAAGCATCTCCAAAAGATTAACTTATGAGCCAGCTGGTTTGTAAGGCAAGAACTTCCACGTGCAATTAACACTGACGGCTAACGGTTCAGATAAATTTGATGCAACAGACGTGACCGGCGGATTGTTCTAACGTCTAGAATCCCAACAGAAATAGTACTTGATAATAGCCTGTACTGACTGTACTGTACTGAACTGACTGAAGGATGACACAGATCGAAGAAGAGAAGGTTTACCATATCTAAGGCGTACGATCCACCAAGTCTCTCAGCTGGCTAGTGCTCAATTAGCCAGCCCAGCATAACGGCAGCAACAGAGGCCGTTGTGACGTGCCAGCCGACAAATTGACTGATCTTGTCATCCCAAGCCTTCACTGGACCCGACACTGACACGCAGCGACACTGCCAGGTTGTCAAGCTGAGCACAGTGGCAGCCAGCCCACACCAGAAACGCCCTCCTATATATGCAATTGTGGTATCACAACCTGTGACCTTCCTTAAAAGGTTTTCCGAGGTTTCTGCATGCAATATGGCTACCTTAATAAGGTCTAGCAAAAACAGCTCGTCTCCTGAAGACCCTAGGCCATCATCTCCGTGCTCTTCGCTGGCAGACCGACTTAGCCCTGGAGTAACCAAGATTTGTATTGCGTCTTTGCGAAAAGGGGTCGTCCCCAAGTCCTTCAAATCGGAAATCGTTCGACCCATACTTAAAAGGCCTGGATTAGATTCAAAGGCCCTTGCGAATTATCGCTCAGTTTTCCTCTTTTCTTTCTTGCCAAAGATTCTTGAAAAAATTGTTTCTAAGCAGCTGGTTGAATGCATCGAAACAAATAAATGACGGAAACTTTTTAATAAGGATTCAAGAGGCAGGACTCCACTTAAACTGCTCTCCTTCGCGTTTACTATGACATTCAACGTGGGAACTACGACGGGAATGTCACTGCCCTAGCTCTGCATGATCTGACAGCGGCCTTTGAAACTATTGATCGCGATTTTCTACTTGAACAATTGAGAACAGCGATTGGTCTGGCAGACGAAGCACTGGCGTCGTTTAAAATTGTACTTGTCTGGTCGTGCAAGATCCGTGTCGTGTGGGGGTCAGGTCTCACGCACGAGACGGGTCACCTGTGGAGTCCCTCGAGGGTCTGTAATCGGTCCCTTGCTGCTGTCCATTTATATTCAACCTCTGGGGAAAGTGATTAAGGCCAATGGAATATGTATCACTTTTATGCTGACGGTACTCAGCTGTATTTGTCATTCAAACCGTCGGAATGTAATGCAGCAACTGAGAAACTAAATGCTTACCTTGCAAACAGTCGATCCTAGATATCGGAAAACTTCTTGAAACTAAATCACAATAAAACCGAACTGCTGTTAATTAGACACTTTAAGCGTGTGGCTGAATCAAAAAGCTTTGCTCTTCTAATAGGTGATGCTGTAGTGCGACCATCACCTCGCGCTAGAAAAATTAGGTGTCGTTTTCGGCAGCTGCCTCAATTTTAAAAACTTCATTAAGCAGACTGCTTCAGCAGCGACTTCTGCAGACGTGATGGCTAGCCATCACGTCTGATCCCTATCCAAGATTAGGAGCTGTCTTCTGCAGTAGCTTGCCAAACATTTAACTTTCCCCTTGTTTCTGTCTCGGCTTGATTATTGTAATTCCCTTTGGGTGGGCTAAAAAGAAAAGAAACTACGCCACTGAAGCTGACTATGAATATGGTGGCAAGGTTAGTTTTCGAGTCCTAGAGGTTTGCGCACGTGTCTCCTTTGCCTGTTAACGAGTCGGTAGAAATTCAGGTGCTGTATCAGCCGTAATATGCTGGCTATATTTAATGTGATTTTCTAATACTATGCAGTTGTTAGCCCTAAGAGCAAATGATTGAGCACTGTGTTTGGTGTGTTGGCAGAATCAGGTCTTTGCTTATTGCAGACGTTAGCCTTAACTACAAAGTGTCTAGCGGTCATATAAGGTACAATGCTCCAAGGACTAATCACTCAATGAAATATTCTTCCACGAGCTTATGCTTTCGTCTTTGACTGCTTCCAAATTCTGCCCTTCTGACCACACGCTGATCTCATTATTTATTGCGGTTTGATTATATGCAGGCTGGTACTGCTCCTTTCCTAAACAGCTGTTGGAAGCATCGTCGAGAGGGGCCTGGTACACAGCTATGGTCCGCTTCTAATGAAGCATTAACACAGGCCGATAACCCGCTGGTAAACAGATGGCAGATTCACTATCGGGGTCTGCGAATGCACAGCCGTGGTCGAGGTGGGGGGACTCGAGTGGGAGAGAGGTCGAGGGACGTCGTATTCCCTCTGCTCTGTCAGTAGTATAATGAATTGTTGGTGTTGGTTCTGTTCCAGCATTATGTGTGCTGTGCAAATCAAAGCACACGAGCTATTTTGTTGGATGAAGTCGATGGCGTCAATGGCAGTGCTAGCCAAAATCACACATAATGATGGCGAAACGGTCTTCGACGAGTGAGTACGTCGACAGGACTCCGTGGCCAAGACGCGCAAGGTTAAAGATGTCGACCTTGCTGCACTCATGCCCTTGTATTTAACTGGCGGAGATTTGGCAGTCTATGAAGGGTTAATGGACGTAGATAAAAGTGACTATGCGAAGGTAAAACGCTCACTCAGCGCAGCGTTCGTCTGATTGTTTCTGCGCGTACGATGAGTTGTCGAGCAGAAAACTTACTTAGGGTGATCTAGTTCGATTGCATGCGGGCTAGTACCGCTCCTTTCCTAAACAGCTGGTTGGAGCATTCTCGAGTGGGGACTGTGCACAGCTGCGGTCAGCTTCTAATGAGGCGTTGACACAGGTCGATAACCCGCTGGTAAACAAATGGTGGATTCCCATCGGGGTTGGCCAAGGGACAGCTGGAGTCGAGGAGAGGAGAGAGTGTGAGAAGGGGTTGAAGGCATTCGTGCGCATTGCGGCTCCGTGCCTTGTGCAATAAAACGTTGGCGTTGTTCAACGGCTGGCTCTTTGATGTGCGAACCAAACTACAAGCTATTTCGTGGGATGGAGCCGATGACGCCCTTGGAGATGTTTTGTGTAGCGTCCCTAGGCTTCGATGGCTTCGGAGACTTCGTTGGCTGGCTGCTGAACTTCGAGAGGGAGATCGAGAAAAGTGGCTACGAACCAAGTGAGTGTCACTTGTTTTTGCTCCTTGCGATGCAAGGCGTCGTCACGTTTGCCTCGAGGCTCTGGCAGGCAGTTCAGGATGACTATGCCAAGCTTCGTGAGGCCCTAGTGAGGGCATTCACCTCGCCGACCGGTAGAGAGCGATTGCTACACGATGATCTGGTAAAGGCTGGTCGGATTGAGAGTGCCAACAGGAGCGACCGAAAGCGGCAGCAGCGATCACCGACTGTGTGCCAGGCGACAAAGGTTTGTCAGGCTGTCACGTCGTGGCGGCAGGCAGCGGCTCTTAAAGCGGTGACGGTTGATCAGGCTTCGATGGTGTTCCATGAAGCAACGGCGTTGTGCAAGGCAACGGTCAGCGGTGTGGCTGAGGCAACAGAGAGTGCGACGATGCATGAAGAGGTGGCGTCCGCGTAGAAAGCGCTGGCTTCCGCGTGGAAGGCGGCGGCGTCCAAGACAGAGTCGGCGGCCTCCGTGACACAGTCGGCGGCGTCCGCGTTAGAGTTGGCGGTGTCCGCGACAGAGTCGGTGGCGTCCTTGACAGAGTCGGTGGCGTCCTCGACAGAGGCGTTGGCCTGCGATGGAGCGAAAGCCATGAAGGTAACTTTGGACTGCGACCAGCCGGTGGGCTGTGACGCGGTGCAGGCCGGAGAGCGTATGCAGACCAAAGAGTCTGCACGGGACGGCAAGACTGTCTAGGAAGGAGAGTCTGTGCTGGCCGCAGAGACTGTGTAGACCGAGGAGTCCGCACAGGCCGGAGAGTCTGAGCAGCACGTGGAGTCAGCTCGAGACGTAGGGACTGTGAAGGTGGGAGAGGATGTGAAAGCCGGAGAAGCAGCTGCGCATGTCGGAGACGCGGATGCAGAATCTGATGGAGCGGCTGCGGCCGAGGTCAGCAAAACGGTGGCTGTGGACGTCAGCTCGGCAGCGATGGCCTGTGACTCACGCTGCCGGCTGGTTGCAAAAGGCCGTGCACCAGCGCGCCTCCTGTGAGCAGCTGTAAGGTAGCCAGCCCGCCTGTGGGGTCAGCTGTTGATGTTGGCTGCTATGCCCATACGGCACTGCATGTGTAATGTCGCATTTGTAGAGGCTTGGCTCGCTCAATGCTGCCCTGTAGATTGCAGCCACTGTGTTGGTGTAGCAAAGTTGTGACCTTAAGGTCATCGGTGAGCCGTAATGGCTCACTAGCTCAGGCGGTTGCTTTTCACGACCTCGGCCCCCGAGGTCGTGGGCTCAAATCCTGCAGTGGGCGATCCTTTATCGCCACTGCAAGCGGTGGCGATAACCTTAAAGGCTCTTCTGTCGCTACACAAAAGAGGCTCTTAAATCAGCTAGCATTTATTTATTTATTCATTTAAGGGGGCGTGTAGTTTGATTGCATGCGGGCTGGTCCTCAATAGCTGGTGGGAGCATCCTCGAGAGGGGCCTGTGCACAGCTGTGGTCCGCTTCTAACGAAGCGTTGACACAGGCCGATAACCCGCTGGTAAACCGATGATAAATTCACCATCGGATTCGGCCAAGGGACAGCCAGAGTCGAGGAGATGAGACTAGAGTGTGACAAGGGGCGGAAGCAGTCGTGCGTCTTGCGGCTCCGTGCCTTGAGCAATATATCGTTGCCATTGTTCATCGGCTGGCTCTCTGATGTGCGAACCAAACTACAGGTGAGTCACCAGACGTTTACTTTGCCGATCTTGCTCACTTGGCGTTCATTGTCTTTGCTGCTCAAGTGGGGGGCACCTGCGTATCCCTCTGAGTCTTTGCTGGAGTGGGCATATATGTTGGGCCTACCCAATAATGTAAAGCGTCAGCTGCGAGCAGCGTGAAAGCTTAACAAAGCTGAGTTTCTCATGCTGGTTGAAATGTCGAGGGACTTTGTCTCGTCAAGTGAGACATGTCTCGATGGCCGTTTTGAGGATCAATTCGCTCAGACCCGTGGCGCCGTGGTGCAGTCTAGGTTGGACACGCAAAAGCGGTACACTGACCGGCCTTTACGAAGCGAAAGCGGCTTTTCTGGATCTGCGGCGATCTGAATCATCTAGCTGCTACGTGTGGCAAAACGTTCTGCGATCAAAACAAAAAACGACTAAGGGGAACCGTCAGCACCTTCGCCAGTGTGTTCTTCTTGACTCCTGCGTGATTACCCTAGATTGACGTGATGTTGAATGGCCGTCTCGCTACTGCACTTGTTGACACTGGCTGCTCCCGCACGGTGCTTGCAGCAGTGCTAGCCTCCTCACGTAATCAGCAGCCTGTCAGGGATGGTATCTTGATGATGAATGGTGACCGGGCTTTGTTTACCTCTTCATGTAAGGTCAGTCTGTTAATTAAAGGAGTACCACTGGAGGTTAATGGTTTGATGACCAATATAATTTCTTGCTGGGACATCTTATTTGGGATGGATGTCATAAGAGCCCTAGGTGGCCTTCGTGTAGGGCACGCACGGCGGTGAAAGCCAAATTGACTTTGGTAATGAGGCTCCAGCGACCCGACGCATCCGTGGCGAAAGAAACAGTGTGACCTGCCCTCGCTTTCCCTGGCCATTGACGTCTCACTCGTTGCAAAGGTCGGAAATTCGAGCGAGCTTACAGTCTCAGACAAAGTTTTTACTGCCGTATTCCACGATGGCGCGTGGCACGTGCACTGGAACTGGAAAGAAGGCGTACAGGCCCCCTTGCTGCAGAACCGCGTGTCCTCATATCGCATCCCGGCTGAGGTAGAAGCAGAATATGAACGGTAAGTGGAGGACTGGATAAAGTGTGGTTGGCTTCAACCTTTTCACGGGGAGTGCGGTGGGCTGATTCACTTGATTGCGGTGGTCCAAAGCAGCAAAGGGAAAGTGAGGCCCGTCCTCGACTATCGAGAGCTCAACCAGTTCGTGTCGAGCCACACGGCTGAAAGGGCAGTAATAAACTTCGTGCATGGCGGCGAATGGGACGAAACGTAAGCGCCGTGGACCTGCGTAAGGCCTATTTGCAAATTCACGTAGACCCGTCATTGTGGAAGTACCAGGTGGTTGAATGTCATGGCCGCCGATACTGCCTGACTCGCCTGGGTTTCGGCCTCAACGTTGCACCACAAAAAATGACTGCTACCTTAAATAAAGTGTTTCCATGGATGAGTGAGTCAGATCCGGCACGGGTTTGTATGCTGACGACATTTTGGTAAATAATGGTATGGTCTGAAACGACCGTGTGATCAAGTTTCTTAGCGAGTAAGGACTTAAAGCAAAACCACCCAATAAGTTAGAGGGTGGTCGTGTCCTATACCTCCGCATTGACAGTAAACGCCACGAGCTCGTATGGCGCCGAGATAATGCCATAGGCTCCGTACTGTCTGTGATGACGCTGCGAGAGTTATTTTCTTGGTGTGGGTAACTCGTCGGGCATTTTCCGGTAGCCGGCTGGCTGCGACCCGCTTGCAGTTACCTCAAAAGTATAGCCAGCGATCCGGATAGGGACAGTAAAGTGCCGAGTGAGGTTTTGGAAATTGCTCACGACGTCCAAGGCAGGGTGCTGGCTTCTGATTTGGTCACTGGCTTGTGGCAGGTGGCCAATGTCGTCAGTGGAAAACTGTGGTGCAATGCGAGCAGCATCGCTATTGGAACGTGCTTTGAGATTGACGGTACAGTTGTTGAGGATGCCTCGCGGCTTACGAAAGCGCGACGACACCTCGCATAGCAACACTACCAAGTTATAAGCCGTCATCAAGGCCTCAACATCCCTATTGCGTAGGGACTTCAGAAAGTTCAAGTTGTTACAGATTCGACTTCGACGTTTGGTTGGCTTTAGTCATTGATCGATGGGGATAAACCCGTGAGGACGCGCGGCATGGGAGAGGTGATAATTAGACGGCGACTGGGCCTACTCCTCGATATTGTAGCGAAGTGCAGTCTGGAGACGACTGTGAGTCTAGTAAGGTCGCCAGAGAACAAAGCAGACCAGCTGACGCGAGTTCCGCAAAAGTGGTTGAAGTTCACGACTTGCTGTGCCGGTGCCGTCGCTGCTGAGGTCAGTTTGGCGGCTCCCGATGTCGGCCTCAAGCAATTCCACAATCTGCACCACTTGGGCGTCGACAGGACGCTATACTTGGCAAGGCTATGTCACCCTAATGCAAACATACGCAGAACCGATGTAGAACGGATTGTTCGTTCTTGTCTGAGCTGTAGATCAGTGGAACCGTCGCCGATTTTGGGGCAGCGAGGCAGTCTTGAAGTCACCAAATCCTGGTTTCGCTTGCGATCGATGTCATACTACCGCTATGAGAAATATCTGACGCTGGTTGACTGCGGGCCCAGCAAATCTACGCTGTGGCAGCACATTCCTAGCGAAGATGTGCACCTTATCATCAGAGTACTGGAAAAAATCTTTCGAGAGAGAGGCCCACCAACCCAACTTCTGATGGATAACAGCGCCTCGTTCTGATCTGAGGCAGTTCGGCATCTCTGCGAACGCTGGAGCGTTGAGACCATCTGCATGCATCGGACTATCAAGGGCATGACAGCTCGTACCGATAGAGGAGTACTAGATATGGTGTATTGGTACAATTCGACGCCGACAGAGGGGATAAAGGGCGAAACCGTGCCTCGTAGACGGTTATTCACGTATTAATGGCGGTGCCCGCTTCAGCTGAAGAAGGCTCAGCACTGCAATGCCCAATCTCCTATCAACTACATAGCGGGACAAAGGTTTTTGTGAAACCAGCCAATGCATGGAGTACGACAGAATGGCCGGAATGCACTGTGACCTCGGGGACTAACGGCCTTGGCGTCGAGGGCAACGGAATCCGAAGGCATGTGTCGGACGTCTGGCTAGCTCCGGACGCTGGGCCGGTATTACCTGCTCAGCCGCCAGCACACTCCCAGATACGGAGCGAAGATGATGAGTATTGCGGGGCAGAGGAAAGGGGCGGCCTCCAGCTTCACATGCGGTCGGAACTGCAGTGCTCGCGTTGGTTCTCCGACTACGTCATGGACTGATCTGTACGTCACGGCACGGAAGTTTGCTTAAACGACGATACATTGCCGCTGCTTGCATTGCTGCAGGAAACGTGTGACCTTAAGGTCAAGGGGGCGTGTGGTTTGATTATACGTGAGCTGGTACCCCTCATTTCCTAAACAGCTGTTGCGAGCATCATCGAGAGGGGCCTGTGCACAGCTGTGGTCCGCTTATAATGAAGCGTTGACGCTAGCCGATAACACACTGGTAAACAGATAGTGAATTCTTCATCAGGGTCGGCGAATGCACAGCCGTGGTCGAGGAGAGTAGACTCGAGTGGGAGAAGGGCGAGGGAAGTCGTGTTCCCTCTGCTCCGTGAGTAGTATAATAGATTGTTGGTGATGATCCTGTGCCAGCGTTCTGTGTTCTGTGTGAATCAAAGAACTCTTATCCGAGACGAGGCTGTCCAGGAGATGCCAGATGCATTTCTGCTTACAGAACTGTCGATGAAACTGGGTTCGTGTAGCAGTATATTTGAATCCACCATACCCGGGATGTCATTCTTTCAGTCTATGCGATGTGACACGGTTCGTGGCATAACACAATGGTTGTTCGTGAATCCTTTGGCTATAAGATATGCAGTTATTCGCATAGGCCATCGTTTGAATCTGTTGCAATCAGGTCCTCATCAAAGAAAGGACCTCTCACTGTTGCGATAACGACTATAATATAACGACTCCTTCGGGCTGTCTAAACTAAAGGAAAGTTTTCAGAATTCCCCGCTAAAATATGTGCGTTACATGCCGCTATTAATTGCTGGAGACTTCGATATTCACATTGACAACCGTAGCATCCGCCAGCTCCACCCATTTCTTTACTGTCGTGATTATTATGGTTTTGTCAAAAGCTAAAATCATACCACTCACTTGGGTGGCTATATTCCAGATCTCGCTATTTATAAGAACATCTACCCCATTGACCTTGTGGTGTGCCCTCTGACCCTCTCGGATGATGTTTTGTTTTCTTTTATTGTTCCTGCTCTGTTGTACGGACAAGGTAGCATCGAGTTTGTCTAGCGATGTAACTTAAAAAGCATTGTCCAAGACAATATTTTGAAATCAAGATGTGATGCAGGTCTTTGGGATCTGCACCGATACTTGAAAGAAAGCCTTGATACTCTCACCGATGTAGTGAAGCTGGCACTTTGGAATGCTCTTAACAATCATGCTCCCGTATATTCTTTGCATATGTCGTGAAAATACCTTTCGATTAACGAAAAAAACGAACACTTCCACAGTGTTCAGCTTTGGCTTGAAAGCAGGTTTGATAGGTCTGTGTCAGGCAAAGATATAGTCGATTTCAAGAATTCCTTAAAGTCTGCATCAGGAGCTTAGCTTTCCTATCAAAGACAATGGGATGGGTCGTGGCGGACCAGCTGCTCTTATATTTTGAAACTGTAAACATTGCTAGTAAGTTCTAGTCTGGCTTTAGAGATAATCACTCCACAGAATCAGCATTGCTTAGGGTGTACAACGACCTACTTAGGAATGCAGACATTGGTAGACTGTCTCTGCTTGATTTTCTCGATCTTTCGGTCACTTTTGATGCTATCGACCAAAAAGTTCTTCTAGAGCGCCTTTCATTACACGTGGGCGTCACTGGCACTATTCTGCAATGGTTCAGGTCCTATCTCAGTGAGAAACTCTAGAGTATTGATGGGAATGGACACTGATCATGCGAGGTACCTCTGAAACATGGGGTACCTCAGGGCTCCATGCTAGTTGCGATTCTGTTCACGGTTTATACTCTCCCTCTAGCTGATTTGGTTGCCCAGCACAATGTAGGCTTTCACTGCTATGCGGTTGACACTTAGCTGTACCTTTGCTTTGATCCCTCTCAGCCTAAGAGCACCTCGAATTCTCTCAACTCACTTGCTGCATGTATTGATGACATCCACACATGGATGGCAGCAAATTTTGTAAAACTAAACGATGATAGAGCTAACTTATTAGTTATGGGCGAACCCAGTGTGATTCAGAGATTGGAAAGCTGACGCTCAAAATTGGCTCAGCCGGCATATCTCCTGTTGAATCAGCTCAAATTCTAGGTTTCATGTTCTAAAGTGACCCCTCGTTAGACGACCACATCAGCTCCACAATAAAGTCTGCCTACTTTCAGCTAAGTTAAATTGCTACAATTTGGGCATGTTTAGATAAGGATACCCCGTCCAAGTTGGTCCTTGCATTCGTGACATCCCGTCTAGACTTCTGCAACTCACTGGTTTCTGGCCTACCAGCATGTGCGATCAGGCGATTACAGCGGGTGCCGATACTTAAAAAAAGCCAGGACTAGATACAAAAGCTCTCGCAAACTATCGCCCGGTTTGTCTTCTTCATTTTTTGTCAATTCTTCTTTAAATAATATCGCTAGGCAACTGGTAGCACACATTGATAAGAATTAAATTTCAGAAAAATTTTAATCTGGGTTTAAGTGGGCGAACTCTCCTGAAACTGCTCTCCTTCATGTAACAAATGACATCCTATGCACTAACGACGATGGGAACGTCACAGCCCTAGCACTGCCAGACTTGTCAGCCGCCTTTGACACCATTTATCACGATGTCCTACGTGAATGATTGACAGCAACGATCATTCTGACAGACGAGGCACTGGCATAGGTCAAGTCGCACTTGTCAGATCGTGTTCAACTCGTGTGGTGTGGGGTTTAGGACTCTTTACAGCAAATTTAAAGCGCCTAGAGAGAGATTTAGTTCTCTGAGGGCGCTTTATCGAGAGAATTATTATTATTACTGTGCATGCTGCCACTAACCGCATTTGCATGCTGACCCTGTGCATGTCACCCCTAACCATGTTATTTATTATTATTTTAGTAACCATTCAATTGCATTTTACTTTACAGCAAATGCAAAGCGCCTATAGAGAGATTGAGTTCTCTTAGGGCGCTTTATCAAGTGAATTATTATTTTTATTATTATCACCCATACCAGTCAACTGTGGAGTCCGGCAAGGGTCAGCCCTCGGTCTTTTGCTTTTCTCCATTTATTCTCAACCTCCAGGAAAAGTGATTAAGGCCCGTGGAATAGAATATAACTTTCATGCTAAAGATCACTGTCTTTGTCGTGTAAACAGTCGGAATTCCCCGCAGCAGCTGAGAAATTGAACGTTTTCCATGCCGAAATTCGATGCTGGATGTCGCAAAATTTCTTGAAACTAAACAACGATAAAACTGAACTGCTGCTCATAAGACGCCCTAAGATTGCTGCTGGAAAAATGCTTACCTCTTCTTATAGGTGATGCTTTTATGCGACCATCACTGTGTTTTCGTAATTTAGTTGTCCTACTTGAACACTGAAAACGTTTAATTTCTCAGCTGCTGCGGCGGATTCCGACAGTTTACACGACAAATACAGCTGATTATCGTCACCATGAAAGCAATATTATATTCCAAGTCCCTTAATCACTTTACCCAGAGGTTGAAAATAAATTGTGAATGCTTCGCTAAGAACACTTCTTCCACAGTTAGCCATCACGTCCGATCCTTATCTAAGATTGGGAACTATCTTCCATGGTGGCTTGCAAAATATTTAACTAGATCCTTCGTTCTGTCTCTGATATATCATTGTAATTCCCTTTCGGCTGAGCTATCGAAAAAAGTAACTATGTCACTGCACCCGGCTGTGAATATGGCTGCATGGCTAGTTTGCCAATTCCAGAGGTTTGACAGTGCGTCTCCTTTGTTAAAAGAGTTAAAATGGCTGACAGTCGATTAATGAATACAGAGCAAATTGATAATTCTGACGCACGAGACCCGACACGGCTTCGCTCCTCTATACCTAGCTGAACTGGTGCACCAGCTTCTATTGTCCCATCAGGTCCTATATAGACACTAAATTATCCTTTTAATTGTTCAGCTAAACGACCGTTGGGGACAGCAGCTTTTGCTCTGCAATTCGTAGACTGTGAAACTAGCTTCAACGATTTTTAGGCAACAACTACTCTCTTGCTGCCAACTACGGCACGTTTTTTCCAGCCGTCTTGAGCTGCTACTTCCATGTTATTCACTGCCTCAACTGCTGCCCTGTGTATGCTGTGATTCCCGGTTTCTCTTTGTTGCCTGAGATCAAGTCTTTTGGCTACCGAAGACACACGGAAACCCACATAGGCTGTAAGTGGGCTATGCGAAAGTCTCCTACGCAACAACCACATAGTCCTTGTAGCTTTGTTAAGTTGGAGATGGAGATGTATTACATTACTTAAAATTCTGTCTACAGCGTGTGCCCTCCTCCACATCCAAAATTTAATCATTTGTGAATCGCGTAACCTCAATACCTACAGCTCTCGCAGAAATATCTTCTTTGCCCCTGCTGCTCGATTCTCCTATAGCAATGTCAACATTGACGGACTACCTCCCCACGATACTAGATGACATGGCAACTAGTTTGCAATTCTCACTAAGCTCACTGTGCTTTTTTCCGTATGGATTATGTTTTGTGGCAGACATTAAACTAGCCAGACCTACTAAATTCAAGCAGGCCAAAGCTCACAAAAGATCAGGACTGACTGTCAATTTCCAGGTTGATGAAGACCACATGTAACAATTGGTAGCTCGTAGCAATCGAAAATGTGCTTGTTTTGTCAATACAAATAGAAACTTTATTCGAAGATTGATTCATATCATCGTTCAGACGAGATGCATATTTGTCATGAAAATGGAAAGACAAAGTTGCTGTTAAACCGGCGTTTGCTTGAATATTGACAGTAGACAGCGGTCTTGGACCAGATGGTAGGTAGTTGTGAATTGCCAAAATAATGGAGGTCCGATGTTGTCTATGCTGTCGTGGGCTCTTGGAAAATACGGCAAGCGATAGATCAGTAGCAGCACACATAGAAATTCATGATGCATCATGTAAAATGTATTAGTTGCAATGGCCGGTGGTCATTACGAACAGATGGCTGAGTTGTCCCATTTGGTCGAAGCCTATTGCATCTGCTATCACATACTCCACGTCCACGTATACAAAAAACACGCACTATTCCGTAGTGAAAGAAGCGTTCGCTCACAATTTACTTCCACAATGACGGCTACTGCAATATCAAAAGATTAGTCACGTGTGTGCCATCCAGGATAAGCTGGACTTAACGGCACACTTGCATGTTGCTGTCGCCGTAAAAATTATAGCAGTAAAATGAAGAGTTGATTAATGAGCTGCACATGCAAACATTTGCGATTTCCCATTCTGATTTGCTGAAGGTTTCGCTGTTCCTGTGGCTTCCGACTGAGGAAGCAGCAATGCATTGCAGCGATCGAATAACGAGGCCGACATTAGGAGGACAAAAAAGATGCCAACGACCGAGATTCCGGTTTTCAATGAGTCCCTATGAGCTTTAAGGCAGTGTTGAAACTAGCAGTTCTCATCAGGCCATTGCTAGTAGGTCGAAGACGCTCAGCCGCATGCCGTCAAAGACCAATAACCATCAAATCTGTCTAGACGACAGTGCAACCCCAGCAAATCTTCTGTGGATAATCCGGGGCATAGACTCTGTTATCGAGCCCATAGACATAAAAGACGCCGATATCCTTGTTTCGCCACGAACTGAAGGCCTCGGTAATAGGCACGCCTCTTACTTTGTGTCTCTGCAATATCCAATAAAATGATCAGGAATGTCAAAAGCTAAGCTCACTAAGCATAATTGCATGCATGCTGACCCCGTGCATGTCACCCTTAACCATGTTATTCTTGTTACTAATTGAGCAGGCTACCACTAACAATTCGACTGTGCTTCCTTTGTACCACCCCTAACCATGTTATTCATGTTGTTTATCAAGCATGATACTACTCACCACTCGATCGTGTTTCCTTTGCTTCAAATTTAAGGTGCCTAGAAAGAGATTGAGTTTTTTGAAGGGGCTTTATCAAGTTTTATATTATTATTATTATAAAGAGATTGATTTCTCTGAGGGCGCTTTATCAGAGGTAGTATTACTGCAATCGTTATAAATTTTCTACAAATCTACAAATATTGAATACAGCTTTATAACAGAACCAATTTCCCCTTCTAATCAAACGTACATTACTAGGAACGGCAGGGGTAAGTAAGCTATAGTTAGCCGATTTAACCGCATTATTTATGTAGTGAGTATAACAGCCGTATACCAGAGTATAACGGCTATCATTGTTTGCAATGATAAAGGGACATTTGCGTTAGCCTTTTAGAGAACTATGTTTAACCCTAGCCACTTTAGATATACTGTAAGGAAATAATGCAAAAGTGATTGGTGCTAACATACACATGAATCAGTTTGAATCCGAACGTAAACAGAAAATTCACGTGGACCAAAACAATGCCTCGAGAAAAAGGTGCTACTATAGTTTCTTTTTAAATATCCCCAAGTGAAGTGTTATCCTGACGTCTGTCGGAAGAAATTTCCGGGCTTTTGGGAGTATAAAAACTAAATTTGTAGTCTCTAAAGAATTTGAGGCCATTTCTAATCACAGCTAAACAGTTTGAATCAGAAGAGCAGGTAGAAGGACGCCTCGCCAGATTCAGGACAATTTCCGATACCCAGATTAATTTCTAAAGAATAGTGAAACCTAAAAGTAAGGGATGAAATCTTGAAGCCGATGCACTGCTTGATTTGTGGCCAGAGCAGGTCGGTAAAATGTAATGTAATGTGGCAACTGCCATGCTCACGACATGCAAGCTTAGCTGCAGAGTTTTGCACTATTTGTAAGCTCGTATGGCTTAGGCCGGAATACCTGCAAGTGTTAAATTAAAAATTCAAGAGGGAACGCCCCAAATGCACAATCATCATTTGGATGTTTGATTTCTGTTTACACCCATGCCTACATAGCCTGTGGTTACCAAAAACATTCAAGAAATTAGGTAAACTAAACGTGAGCTCGAAAAAGCATTGGTAATTTATATATATATATATATATATATATATATGTTTTATATAAATACCAGCTGATTTAACAGATTCTTTTGTATAGCGACAGAAGAGCCTGTACGGCTATCACCACCGCTTGCTGCAGCGATAAAGAATCACCCACCGCAGAATTTGAACCGACGACCTCGGGACCAAGGTCGTGAAAGGCAACCACCTTACCTAGTGAGCCGTACGGCTCACATAAAATATATCTTCATAGACTAATCATCGGCAGGGATACGAGAACTATTGTAGCTCTGCAGGATTCGAACCCACAACCTCGGTAATATGTGAAAGTGCCTTAAATCTATCATAGGACCAAGGGATACATGTCGTCAATCAGTGAACTCCAATCATCGTGCTACAGTCGCATGACCTGTCACTTACCGCAGAAAAGTTTCCGGTACTCTGACGGGCTTGTCCATATACAACTAAAGAAGGCACTAACCGTGAGCAGTGTCGAAAACGGAAAAGTTTGCTTTCGTGCGTTTGTGTCATTACGCTTCATGCACCATGAGCCTTTCTCACTTTCAGGCCCCCATGTACACGAATCTGTGTTATGAGCAGCAGTCGACAGCACAAGAAGGCAAACTGCCGGTGAGCAGGTGCCAGTAGAAACGCAAAAAATCGAAGCATTGGGCCAGTCCAACTACCAGCAGCAATCATGGCGGCTAGCTCTGCATCGTCCCAATCAATCCAGCATTACGCTAAGCATGAGCATCAGAGACAAGTCAGTAGAGACGGCACATCACCGGAGAGCCTTCTTTAGGGCTATCACCATTGCAAGCGGTGGCGATGGCCCTAAAGAAGACTCTTCATCCGCTATATAAAGGAATGCTGTTAAATCACTGAAACATATCTGTGGAAAATTCTCAATTTTCTCTAGCAAAGCAAATAAATATTGCTCTGTGCTGGTCATACGAATCACAACCTTACCCCTTAAATACTACATACAAACCTGCATGAGGATGAGGGAAAGAGGGAATATACGAGAGTGTTCATCCACCAGGGTCTGTGATGCATCATTAACGGCCTGGTCTGGGAACTGAATGATCGGCCTAACCCGCGGCATTTGCTCTTCAAAGACTGTGTTGCCGGCTGCTTTTTGGATAAAATTATCAGGTATAGCGGTTCGGTCGATGACGTGATCTTTCATATTGACCTTCCTGCATTAAAAATAATAATAATAGTAATAATAATGATAATGTACTTGATAAAGCGCCCTCAGAAAACTTAATCTCTTTCTAGGCGCTTTACACTTGCTGCAAAGGGAAATGCAATTGAATGGTAATGGTAAGTAAAATCGTGCTTGAAAAACAAACAAAATGAATAACATGGTTAGGGGTGACATGCACAGGGTCAGCATGCAAATGTGGTTAGTGGCGGCATGCACGGTGTCAACAGACACAAGCACGTGACGGACGAATCACAGGGACCAACTAAATGCTCTCCTCAATAGGTGTGTTTTTAAGTTCCTTTTAAATGTGGTCAGGTCAGGGGATGTTCTGACGCAGGTCGGGAGGGAGTTCCAGGCTTTGGGAGCATTCGAACTAAATGCACGGTCTCCAAAGGATTTAAGGTTTGTACGAGGTGTTTGTAGACTGTTGGATTCCGAAAAGCCGGTGGTACGATGCTTGGCCTGATGGGGTAGTATATCTGAAAGATAGGCTGGAGCCATAGAATGAAGAGACCTAATTTAGATGTAATAGATTTAAAATTTAATAGATCTAAAATTTAGATGTAGTAGCCTACCTAAAAAAAGACCGAACTTTAGCAATTTTATGTAGCTGAAAGTAGGCAGACGTGACTGGAACTGGTGTGGTCGTCTAACGAAAGACGTTTTTGGAATAGGACACCCAGGCTACTTGCAGGTTCCACAGGAGATATGTAGCGCCCATGAATTAGCAGCAAAGTTTCCTAAATTGAATGACAATAAAACCGAATTACTAGTTATGGGAAACGCGAGAATGACTCAGAAATTGATAAACCTGATGATCACAATCGGGCCGGACAACATGTCTGTAGCGCCCTGCTGGCCTTGGCTGAATTTTAGCGCGAACAAGAGCTGTTCGGAGGCCGGCTAGAACTCCTTTGTCCTGGAGCAGTGCGCCGGAGAGGAGCGTCAGTGCGGTAAGAGAGGAAGCGCTTAAGAGCAAGCCAGGAAGCTCTGGGACGAGCGGTGGCGATTCAGCCTTTAGAATTGGTCCGATACTTGCGGAAGCTGCTGATAGATGTTGGATGGCCTGTCAACCTCCGCGTTTCTGTCCAAAAAGAATCGTCTGGAACCCATTCGCCATTCAAGCTGGACAGACGGGACATTCCAGTGGCCAAGTGCCGGTATTAATTCCTTAACGTAATGGGCCCTGGTGCCGGACCCAATACCACTAAGCTCTTGCCCTATTGTCTCGGCTAAGTATTTTAGAGTCGAGCGACGCTCGCTCTGGGCCTGGTGTTTCTGGTCTTCGGTCCGGCTCTGCGCTTCGACGCCGGCGGATCACTGCCCTCATCCCTCGCTTTCAGAGAAACGAGTGCCGAGCATCCTGACTTGCGCTTAAGCGCTTCCTCTCTTACCGCACTGACGCTCCTCTCTGGCTCACCGCTCCAGGACAAAGGAGTTCTAGCCCGCCTCCGAACAGCTCTTGTTCACGCTAAAATTCAGCAAAGGCCAGCAGGGCGCTACAGATTATAATATAATAATAATAATTCTCTTGATAAAGCGCCCTCAGAGAACTCAATCTCTCTCTAGGCGCTTTACATTTGCTGTAAAGTGAAATGCAATTGAATGGTAAGTAAAATCATGCTTGAAAAACAAACAAAATGAATAATATGGTTAGGGGTAACATGCACAGGGTCAGCATGCAAATGTGGTTAGTGGCAGCATGCACAGTGTCAGCACGCATAAGCACATCAAGGACGAATCCCAGGGACCCACTAAATGCTGTCCTAAATAGGTGTGTTTTTAGGTTCCATTAAATTTGGTCAGGTCAGGGGATGTTCTGACGCAGGTCGGGAGGGAGTTCCAGGCTTTGGGAGCATACGAACTAAATGCACGGTCTCCAAAGGATTTAAGGTTTGTATGAGGTATTTCTAGACTGTTGGATTCCGAAAAGCCGGTGGTACCATGCTTGGCCTGATGGGTAGTATATCTGACAGATAGGCTGGAGCCATAGAATGAAGGGACCTAAAAGTGAGCGACAAAACCTTGATGTCAATCCGTTGCTTGACTGGCAGCCAGTGCAGGTCGGCGAGAAGTGGAGTAATGTGGCAGCTGCGACGTTCACGACAGACAAGCCTAGCTGAAGAGTTTTGCACCAGCTGCAATCGCCTGATCGCACATGCTGGCAGGCCAGTTAATAATAATAATAATAATAATAATAATATTGCACTTGATAAAGCACCCTCAGAGAACTTAATCTCTTTCTAGGCGCTTTACATTTGCTGCAAAGTGATACGCAATAGAATAGTAAGTAAAATCATGCTTGAAAAACAAACAAAATGAATAACATGGTTAGGGGTTACATGCACTGGGTCAGCATGCAAATGTGGTTAGTGGCAGCATGAACAGTGTCAGCACGCATAAGCACATCGAGGACGAATCACAAGGACCCACTAAATGCTGTCCTAAATAGGTATGTTTTTAAGTTTAGCAGTGAGTTGCAGAAGTCGAGACGAGATGTCACGAATGCATGGACCAACTTAGATGTAGTATCTTTATCTAAACAAGCCCGAATTTTAGCAATGTTATGAAGCTGAAAATAGGCGGATTTGACTGTGGAGCTGATATGGTCGTCTAACGAGAGGTCGCTTTGGAATATGACACCTAGATTTCGAGCTGATTCAACTGGAGATATGCTGGCAGAGCCAATTTTGTGAGACAGCCTTTCCAATCTCTGGATCACACTGGGTTTGCCCATAACTAGTAAGTTAGTTTTATCATCGTTAAGCTTTAGAAAATTTGCTGCCATCCATGTGCGGATGTCATCAATGCATGTAGCTAGTGAGTTTAGAGAATTTGAGGTGCTCGAAGGCTGGAAGGGATCAAAGCAAAGGTACAACTGAGTGTCATCTGCATAGAAGTGAAAGCCTAGATTGTGCTTGGCAATCACATCAGCAAGAGGCAGAGTATAAACCGTGAAAAGAACTGGACCTAGCACTGAGCCCTGAGGTACTCCATATTTCAGAGGTACTTCAGATGATCTTTGTCCATTCACGTCAATACTCTGGAGTCTCCCACTGAGATAGGACCTGAACCACTGCAGAGCAGTGCCAGTGATGCCCAGGCGAGATGAGAGGTGCTCTAGAAGAACTTTGTGATCAATGGTCCGATACTGTCAGATATGTGGGCCGACCCGATTGTGATCATCAGGTTTATCAATTTCTGAATCTTGCGTTTCCCATAACTAGTAATTCGGTTTTATTGTCATTTAATTTAGGAAACTTTGCTGCTAATTCATGTGTTGACGTCATCAATACGTGCAGCAAAGGTGTGTAAATAATTGAACGTGCTCAAAGGCTGGTAGGGATCTCAGCGAAGGAAATGCTGAGTGTCATCTGCATAGAACTAAAAAACCTAGACTGTGGTTGGCGATCCCACCGGCAAGCGAGAGAACATAAACTGTGAACAGAAGCGGACCGAACACAGAGCTGCCTTGAGGTACCCTGCACTTAAGTGGTTCGTCGGACGAGCTTTTTCCGTTCACATCAGTACTCTGGAATATCCCACTTAAATAGGACCTGGACCTTTGCAGTACAGCGCCAGTAATGCGTGGGTGAGATTGAAGAAGCTCAAGTAGTGAGTTACAGAAGTCGAGGCATGATAATAATAATAATAATTCACTTGACAAAGCGCCCCAGAGAACTTAATCTATCTCTAGGCGTTTTACATTTGCTGCAAAGTGAAATGCAATTGAATGGTGGGTAAAACTCATGCTTGAAAAAACAAACAAAATGAATAACATGGTTAGGAGTGACGTGCACAGGGTTAGCATGCGAATGTGGTTAGTGGCAGCATGCACAGTGTCAGCACGCATAAGCACATCAAGGATGAATCACACAGGGACCCGCTAAATGCTGACCTGATGATGTCACACACACATGGACTATTTTTGATTTAGTTTCCCTGTCTATGCTAGCCAGAATTTCTCTGGCAGTTGGCAGTCTTAACTTCGGTTCTGAGTTAGGCGTCTAGTGATAAGAATTTTTGGAATACGATACCTAGATTTCTTTCAAATATTATAGAAGATATTCTGGCAGAACCGATTTTAAGCATTTAGCTTTGACATTTCTAAGCCTCACTTCTTAGCTCATTGCCAGTAAGTTGGTTTATGGTTTAATCGTCTTAAAGGTTTCGATAGTTCGCGTATATGCAAGTGTGGGTGTCGACAATGCACGCAGCGAGGAGTTTGTGAGAACTTGAATGCTCAATGACTCGGAGGGATCAAATCATAGGAGTTACTGATGGAGATACATTACATTACATAGGTATAGCTGTATCTTCTGCATATAGTCCTCAATTTTCCTTGGCGATCACATCGGCAAGAGTGAAAGCATAAATTGTGAAAAACACCAGACTAAGCACACAGCCCAAAAGAGCCTCATACTTTAATTCGGATTGTCATCCTCGGATAGTCTTCGCAAGTTCTTATCGTTACTCTCGAGTATCCCACTGAGATAGGACCTAAAGCATTGCAATGCAGTGCCTGTGATGCCTGAGAGAGCTATGCTTGAGATTTTTGGCTAGCCCTTAATAGGAATCGCGAAGGCTTCTACAATAACTGTCGTTGTTAGCTCTTCCAACACGTTTGGCCCTTTAATCTTAGCTGGTAGATCTGTAAGGGCATTGAAATACTGGTTGCTAAAAAACTTCAGATGGTTTGAATAGCCGAAGCTGGCGTTCACACTATGAACTCTCCTCATTACTGAGGCCGACTTTCCTCCTAGTTACAGCGTTTACATAACAGGTCCAGCCGACATTGATTGCCGAATTAGTTCTGCCCTCAACTCCCTGCTCTAATGTCAGAGGCTGGTTCGTAAAAAGGATTCCTCAGAAAGCCGCCAAGGCAACTCTTGCAGAATATGAGTATTCTGCTGCAGTTATCATTGTAGACAATTATGAGAAGTATACACAGGAAAAGTATATAAGCATACAAGACACGTTTTTCAGAAAAATGTATACTGCTAAGTCGCGTGTGCTGTTAAAGGTGCGTCAGTGCATTCCATGAACAGGCGAGACGCCTCTTCTGAGTATAAGGTGATGAAGAGGAGTCTGCAACGCATAAATATTACATGCTCGGGGACTTGCCCTAAAAGCATCGATATAATTAGAACGTAAGAACGCCAGTCATTGTTATTTTGGCCAAGGGGTGTTTTTGACGACCCCCACGTTCGGATTGGTCTGCTGGTACAACTAGAAGGCATACGTTCTTAAGCCCCTTTAGCTAACAAGCTGGCCACTGACTACGCTAACTGCAAGATACTGAAGGATAACTTTCCGGCTCATAACCATCTGCTCATGACAACTTCCGATGCTACAAATATGCGAAACATTATCACTTCGTGTATGCAACACTAAACCTAATAATGTACTGACTACCATGAGCGCTCAGGTAAGTGATTGTCAGGTCTTCCAGTTTCAGGCCAAATATCGAAGTTAGGGGTGTTTATAAAGCCCACGCTATAAGGGAATCTTACACTGTGGGACTACACTGCCTTAAGCACTTATCAGCCTTAATATAGAGTGATCGGAATTAAGTAATACTCGTAACAGGCTAGCACGTTTAGGCGTAAGGCATGGTGTTTCTCGGAGCTTTTGAAATACCGTGAGTTGGTCTGTACATCTCATAAATCATTAAAGTATATCCGTCGTTCTGTATTGGAGTGGTACAAGTACATATGCACTACTGGGTGTCATCTACGTAAAATGAAAGATGAGTGTGCTTGGCGATTCCATCGGTAGGAGGGCGAGTGTATATTTTGATTGTCAAGTAGACCCAGAAAAGTTCCCAGAGATACCCATATTCTTAATTCTCCTCGAATGACTTTTCCACATCAAAATCGGAATTCTGAAGTCTCCCACTTAGAGATATGACCTAAACCACTGCAGTGAAGAGTATTTCCAGGTGAGAGTACGAGACTACAGACACTCATGAAGGACTCGGCGATCAATATAGGCAAAATAATTTAATCCAAAAAAATTATATATATATATATAATCAAAATAATCAAATAATCAAAATGTAATCAAATCTATAATCTAATATAATAATATTATTACTATATAATTATTAATAATATAATGATACAATAATATTATTATCTGTAAATCGACAATCAAAAGCTGCCGAAAGATCAAGCAAAGCAACCTAGCAATCAATGGAAAGGACGCAACCGAAATATTAAGCCAAATGAACAAAGAGACTCTACCAAAGTCTACATTCCTAAGAAAGATGTTTTATATTTTGCAATAAGGTTGATTCCATTACTTTATGAGCTCAAAATGTCTCACCGGAACTTGATTGCTAGTTTTGAAATTTTTATATAACTGTGTATCCGGTCGTTCACTACAGTTTCAGTATCTTTAATACGGAAAGGGAGTAGCGACACCAAGCGAAAAATGCTTAAGCTCTGCTATTCTACCGATGCCTTTTTAGAGTGCCTCCTAGCAATGTAATGTATCTCCGTCTGTAACTCCACAAAATCATAAAGACCATGTGGGTGTGACGCAGGAGAGTTTTGTACAGGACTGCTCAGGACCGCTGAAAAATATATACCATAGTCAGCAACAGCCTCCTCATATGTCAAAATTCAAACCTAGCTACTAGGCTCAAGTCTGGTTTTAGAGCTAATCACTCTACAGAGTAAGCATTGCTTCGGATATATAATGACCTTCTTAAGTGAATGAGGTAGAGTCACGTTGCTTATTTATCTAGCCCATTCGGCCGCTTTTGGTACTATCGTTCACCAAGTTCTTCTCGAGCTCCTCTGATCTCGCCTAGGCATCACTGCTACTGCAGTGAAATGGTTTAGGTTCTATCTCAGTGGGAGACTCCTGAGTATTGATGTGAATGGACAACGATCATCAGATGAACCACTGAGGTATAGGGTAGCTCATGGCTCTGAGCTTGTTCCGGTTCTTTTCACGGCCAACATTCTCCCTCTTACCGACGTGTAACTCACTGCTCGCTGGTCTACTGGCCTGTGCAATCAGGTGTTGAGAGTTAAAGAAAAATCTGCAGCTACGCCTGTCAGTCTCGAGCTTTGCAGTTGACACAGCACATAACGTCGAGCCGACCTGCATTGTCTCGCAGCCAGCAATGCCTTAACTTCAAGGTTTTGTCATTCACTATTAGATCTATTGGTTCTTTGGCTCCAGCCGATCTATCAGACCTACTATCTCACAAGGCTAAGCGTCGTACCACCTGCTTTTTGCAAATCTGACCTCGTAAGCGCCTCAAATCCTTTGGCGACAGTGCCTTTAGCTTGCATGCTCCCAAAGCATGGAACTCACTTCCGACTGGGATGACATCTTCTGACTTAACCACATTTACAAGAGAAGCTAAAAAGGATTTATTTATAACAGCAATAATAGGTCCATGGGATTTCTTTTTCGGTGCCCAAAGAAAAATGCAAAATATAAATCCTAGCTGATTAAAAAGCCTCTTTTGTAATATAGTGGAATTTAATATAATGTATCTCCGTGTGTAACTCCACAAAGTCATAAAGACCATGTGGGTGTTACGCAGGAGAGTTTTGTATAGTACACTCACGACCTAAGCGGCTTTCGGTACGCATTCTGTAGCCAACAGACTTCATCTCACACAACAAAGAGAAAGTAGGAAGCATAGTTGAGTCAGGAGAGCAGTTGGTAGTGAGTAGCATAGAAGTAGCAGCGCAGGACCGCTGAAAAGGATGTGCCATAGTCGGCAGTAGGAGAGTAGTTGTCTTTGCGTAAGAATTGTTGAAGAGAGTTCCACAGTCTAGGACCTGCAGCGCTAAAGCTTCTGTTGCCAACTGTCTTTAAGCAGAGGAATGGGATAGCTAATTTATTGTCCACACAGGACCTGAGGGCGCGAACAGGCTGAAACTGATTCAGCAGTTCAGCTACCTACGAAGGAGCCAAGCCGTGGCAGGCCTTGTGGGTCGGCATAGGAACTTTGCTCTGTATCCGTTGCTCAACCGGCAACCATCCTAGCTCTTTCAGCAAAGGAGATACGTGCTCAAAGCAGTCTTCTGATTGAAGCCTTTGAAATTGAGGCAGCTGTTGAACACGACACCTAAATTTCGAGCACGTGGGGATGGTCGCACAATAGCATAACCTATTAGAACGGCAAAGCCTTTTAATCCAGCCATGCTTAGGGTGTCCTATGAGCAGCAGTTCAGTGTTATCATCATTTAATTTCAGGAAGTTTTCCGACATCCATGATCAAGTATCGGCAAGGCAAACATTCAGTTTCTCAGTTGCCTCAGCAGATTCCGACGGTTTGAATGACGAGTACCACTGAGTATCGTCAGCATAGAAGTGATATCCTATTTAATGTGCCTTAATCACTTTTCCCAGAGGTTGTGTATCAATAGAGAACAGCAAGGGACTGATAACAGACCCTTGAGGGACTCTACAGGTGACCCTTTTCGTGTCTAAGACCTGAACCCAGCACGACACTGATCAAACACGATCAGACAAGTATGATTTAAACCACGCCAATGCTTCGTCTGCCAGACCTATCGCTATTCTCAATCGTTCAAGCTGAACTTCGTGATCAATGGTGTCAAAGGCAGCAGACAGATCTAGCAGAGCTAAGGCAGTGACATTCCCGTCGTCGTTGTCACGTAGAATGTTAATGTTAACACGGAGGAGAGCAGTTTCAGTGGAGTGCTGCCTCTTGAACCTTGATTGAAATGTTTGTGACATTCCATTATTTTCAATATGTTCAACCAGCTGCTTAGCAACAATTCTTTCAAGAATCTTGTAGCGGTTGAAGAGCCTTTACGGCAATCACCACTGCTTGCATATTCATGCAGACACTGGGCATGCTGCCACTTACAGTATTTGCATTCCGGCCCTTTGCATGTCACTTCTACCCTTGTTGTGCTTGTAGTCATTGAGTATGCTACCACTAGTCATTCGCCCAAGCTTCCTTCGGAGGATATTGAGAGTGCCTAGAGTGAGTGAGATAAACTTCTGAAACTATGCAAAGTATTAATATTATTATTTTAGAGGGATGGAAGGAATAAGGAACCTTGGAATATTAAACACTGTCTAAAATACAGCAACGCAAGCGACACGTTGAATCAGATCTGACCAAACACCAGCCCTAGTGTGGCGCATACATAGGTATGTCGATAAACCAAGAAATAAGATTTCATTGCCAGTATCACAATATGCTGTAAACATACATAAATACAATAACATCGTGCTATGTCGGTGCATCGGGAAACTCGTTGTATTCCAGTAGCGTGACAAGCGCAAAACTTGCACAGCTAATGCAAGCACAAAATATGTCATCACGATCACTAATATCATTAAAAATATCACAGGATGGGAGATATGCACTCATAGATCCTTTCAAGCTAGGATTCAGCACGATGCTATACATACCAATCTACGATCAGTGCCACGTAGCACTTCAGCCAGCGGAAGCCCGTACACGTCTTGCATGTTACACGGCCAGTCGCAGAGCAGTTAGAACATCTACAGCGGCATTTAAGTGATCAAGTACTGTCGTGCAGCAATCGACGGAAGATATAACTTACTAGCCATCGCAAGGCCAGTATTTAGTCTAAAAGAAACTTAGGAGTTCTTGTAGTTGAAGTATGCTTTACTCTGGTGATTAGTTTATAAATACTCAGATGCACTGCCAAAGCCTCTTAAGGATAAATGCCCTAGAAATAGCATAGAATAGAGTGAGTTCCTGGCTATGGGAGCATGCGAACTAAATGCACGGTCTCCAAAGGATTTCAGGTTTGTAAGAGGTATAGGAATGCAATGTATCTCCGTCTGTAACTCCATAAAGTCGTAAAGACCATGTGGGTGTTACGCAGATGTGTTTTGTATAGCGCACTCACAGCCTAAGCGGCTTTCGGGACGCATTCGGTAGCCAACAGACTTCGTCTCACGCAACAAAGAGAAAGTGGGAAGCATAGCAGAGTTAGGAGAGCAGTTGAGGTAGTGAGTAGCATAGAAGTAGCAGTTCAGGATCGCTGAAAAAGATGCGCCATAGTCGGCAGTAGGAGAGTAGTTGTCGTTGCTTAAGAATTGTGGAAGCGAGTTCCACAGTCTTGGACCTGCAGCGCTAAAGCTTCTGTCGCCAACTGTCTTTAAGCGGAGGAATGGGACAGCTAATGTATTGTCCACACTGGACCTGAGGGCGCGAACAGGCTGAAACTGATGCAGCAGTTCAGCTAGGTACAAAGGAGCCTAGACGTGGCGGGCCTTGTGGGTCAGCCTAAGAAGTTTGCTCTATATCCTTTGCTCAACCGGCAACCATCCTAGCTCTTTCAGAAAAGGAGACACGTGCTCAAACCGCTGGGACTTGAAAGACTAGCCATGCAGCCATATTCATTGTCCGTTGCAGTGGCATAATAACTTTCTTTGGCAGCCAAGCTAAAAGGGAATAACAATAATCAAGCCGAGACAGAACTAAAGAGCTAGTTGGTAAATTTTTTACAAGCCACTTTGAGAGACAGCTACTAATCTTGGATAGGGATCGGATGTGATGGCTAGCTGTAGAAGCAGTCTTCTAAATTAAGCTTTTGAAATTGAGGCAGCTGTCGAACACGACAACTAAATTTCGAGCACGTTGTGATGGTCGCACAATAGCATCACCCATTAGAAAAGCAAAGCCTTTTAATCCAGCCCCACGCTTAGGGTGTCCTATGAGCAGCAGTTCGGTTTTATCGTCATTTAATTTCAGGAGGTTTTCCGATATCTAGGATCAAATATCGACAAGGCAAGCATTCAGTTTCTCAGTTGCCACAGCAGATTCCGACGGTTTCAATGACAAATACAACTGAGTATCGTCAGCATAGAAGTGATATCCTATTCCATGTGCCTTAATCACTTTTCCCAAAGGTTGTATATAAATGGAGAACTGCAAGGGACTGAGTATAGATCCTTGAGAGACTCCACAGGTGACCCTTTTCGTGTCTGAGACCTGACCCCCACACGACACGGATTGAACACGATCAGACAAGTAGGATTTAAACCACACCAGTGCTTCGTCTGCCTGACCGATCGTTGTTCTCGATCGTTCAAGCAGAACTTCGTGATCAATGGTGTCGAAGGCAGCAGACAGATCTAGCAGAGCTAGGGAAGTGACATTCCGGTCGTCGCTGCCACGTAGAATGTCATTGGTAACACCGAGGAGAGCAGTTTCAGTGGAGTGCTGCCTCTTGAACCCTGATTGAAATGTCTCTGACATTCCATTATTTTCAATAAAATCAACCAGCTGCTTAGCAAACATTTTTCAGGATTATTTTATAAGAACGAAGAAGGGAAACTGGACGATAGTTTGCTAGTAACTCTGTGTCTAATCCAGGCTTTTTAAGAATAGGTCTAACGATTGCCGATTTAAAGGACTTGGGGACGACCCCTCTTCCCGAAGAAGCATTAAAAATCTTGGTTATGGCAGGGCTAAGTTGGTCTGCTAGAGAAGACCGCAGAGATGAAGGTATAGGGTCTTCAGGAGACGATTTCTTTTTGCTAGACCTTATTAAGGCAGCCATATCGCATGCAGAAACATCGAAAAACCTTTTAAGGTCACAGGTTGAGGAACGGCGATTGCTTTGGTCGTACGGGGCGTAATGGAGGCACGAATGTGCACAATTTTTTCAGTAAAGAAGGCTGAAAACCTTTCGGCTTAGCCGGTAATAACTGGGGAGTCAGACCTCACAGCATCGGCCAGTAAATGGTTTACTATCTTGTAAATCTGTTTAGTATCCGACTGGCAGGAATTCAGCTTTCTAATGAAAAAAAATGCCCTGGTTTTTTAAGCTTTCGGGTGTAAACTCGAAGGAAGTCTTTAAAATTGAGTAGATCAGGCTCAGACCCTGATTTCTTGAAGCGACGTTCTAGCCTGCGCTTAAACTGTGCATCTTAAGGAGTTTTTTTTTAAATTGAAAGGAATATCCACGACATTGAACATGGATAGAGCGAAAGGGAGCATTTTTGTCAAGGGCACTCCTGAGTGTCATGTTCATCGCATCAGTGAGGGTAAACTGTTGGCTTCCAAAAAGCGAGTGGTAAGATGCTTGGCCTGGTGGGGGAATAGATCTGAGGGATAGGCTGGAGCCGAAGGATGAAGTGACCTAAAAGTAGGCGTCAAAACCTTTAAGTAGATCCGTTGCTTGACTGGTAGCCAGTGCAGGTCGGTGAGAAGTGATGTGACGTTGCAACTGCGAAGCTCACGACAGACAAGCCTAGCTGCAGAGTTTCGCACCAGCTGCAATCGCCTGATTGCACATGCCGGTTGGCCAGAAAGCAGTGTGTTACTGAAGTCAAGGCAGGATGTCACAAATGCATGGACCAACTTAGACGCGGTATCCTTATCTAAACATACCCGAATTTTAGCAATGCTATTTAGCTGAAAGTAGGCAGACTTAGAACTATGTCTCTGCACAGTCAGGTGCTAAGCACAGTCATGCCTCCGCACGGTAGGTAGGCAGCTATTCTTCTAGCACCCTCAGTAATACAGTGGACCTTATTCCAGTTTGGTTCTTCTATCTGTAACCAAGCATCTTCTGGTGATAGTACAACTGAATGCTAAAGACACCTGTTGTGCGTCATATCAGGTGCTTCTGCGTGGAGAGCTAGGGCACATTTGGCTTGGAGACAGGTGAATAGCAGCCGAGGTCATGCATCGCTCTAAAGCACCTCAGTCATAGCACGGCAAATGCAAGGTAGCAAGGAGATATGAGGCTATAAGATAAATGGAGAGTTATAAGGCTCCAAGAGTTATGAGGCTCCAAGGCCGACATTAAGCAGGCAACCGAAACCAGCTAGGCCCCAGTCTTTGTAGTCGGCATCGAGGCAGCTACTATCCTCGATAGAAAAGCCTAGCTTTTATCGATCACACACACCGAGTAGTAATGTTCGACTGAGTGAGAGGTAATGACCTCTCACTTCGAACTTTGCAAGCTTCGTTGCAGGCACTCTGCAGGCATCGACGAAGCCTGCAGGTGAATACTGGGAAAAACCGGAGAGCTCGCTGTATGTCGTCGGCTAGAACCAGAGCATCTTAGAGTAGAGCCTAGTTATACGGAGCGACGAGAGCTAAGCTATTGCGTTTGATGGCTGCAAATGTACTCACTCAGTTCGTTCGTTGCCACGAGTGTTGGGGCCAAAATGTTTACCTGGGAGACAAGACCTGAGAAATTTTAACATAGGGGTCAAGACTAACGAAGTTGTCATGTAGGTCGGGCTAGATGTGCTATTATTGACCTATTATAGATACAAATTAGTGTCTCTTCTACATGAGCTCTAAAACTGCTCATCAAGTGAAATTAAGAGATAGTGGTGTCGTTTTTTGACGCTCGGTGGCATATCAATGAGGGACTAGTTGTAATATACAAAAGTAACGGTGTTGTTCTATGAATTACATACGACACTCAACCCCACCTTCAGCAGTGACCGTGCAAATCGCAAAACTAACAATTGTCGGGAGTTTTCAGGCTTCAAAATACGGCTAATCGCTGGAAGTAACGATAGCTATTTGCTGCGTAATAAACAGGGCAGAAAATCCCGTAGCTCGACTGATATGCAGCATAAAACAACCCCCTTAAGCTGCTGCGTGAGCGAATAAATAAACACTTGGATCAACGAATTCACTCACCTCACTTTCCCAGACCCAGAGCATGCCGAGCAAGAAACTGACCTCCTACTATCACCACTGCCCCTCGTGACACGCCCACGCCCATAACACCGACCACACTTGGTCTACAACGTTCAGACGGTCTTTCTTAGGTGCAGCCAACGAAACAAAGCAACCAAGACCAGACAGTCTGAAGAGGCGCATTGCAAACATAAAAATAATTGAAAGCCGGATAAATTCCTACTCGCATATCCATTGGCCCTGCAAGCACTCGGTATGCTGCCAGTCAGCTGACCTTTCCAGCATAGCCTCCCATCATCCCATCTAGCCTAGCGTCCATACCTTTCCAGTTCCATTGCACTTTCCACAGCGAACTTGGCCCAACTGATTGCATGTACCACAGCCCTAAAACGTAAATAGCACACCTGATGCTACAGCTGTCTCCATGCAGAGTAAAACAGGGCACATCATGACTATTGTCCCCTAGAGATTACACACAGTGCAGAATGGCCTCAGAACAGTCTGCAGAGAATGAGTTCAGCGAATAAGTGCACACCACAGACACCATTCCATTTTGAGATTCGGAGATAATCAGATATATAAGAAATGGGGAATGGTTCGAAAAAAAAAACATAATCGTCCACACACCAATTGACGACCAATTGGCCAGTAGGGCAAAGCGGTGCGCTGCGATGGCACACTAGGTTAGGCGGTTGCTTTCACGACCTCAGTCCTGAGGTCGCGGGTTCGATTCCTGTGGTGGGCGATCCTTTATTGCCACTGCAAGTGGTGTTGATAGCCGTAAAGGTTCTTCTGTCGCTATGCAAAAAGAGGCTGTTTAATCATCCAGGATTTTTTTAACCTCTAGTGACATGCTTCTTTTCCTCCAGGTCTTCTCTGTACACGTCTACTTTCAATCATCATAACTCCCAAAAACATTTGTATTTGCATCCGTAATATGCTAAAAACTTGAGCTGAACTTTATTCCTTGCAGCCGAATCCGTTGCACTGCCGTTGTGATAAGGTGCCGGCCTTTGATGACCACCGTCGTGGTCTTTAGAACTGAGACATTTGTAAAGATGATTTCTTCTTATGGTGCTATAAAGATGAATTATACATATGCATTTTTATATATGCATATATACTACTTTTTATATGGCGCCCTCTAACAACTCGACCCTTTTCTAGGCATTTTACGTTTGCTGCAAATGGAGCACGATCAAATGGTGAGTGGTATTATGTATCATCGGAAAAGGAATAACATGGTTTGGGGTGACATGCACTAGGTCAGAACGCAAATAAGGTTAGTTGCATCATGCACAGTTTCAGCACACGTAAGCAAGTAAAGGATGAATCATATGGACTCACTAAATGATATGATAAATATATACGTTTTTCTATTCCTATTTTAGTAGGGTCACGTCAGGGATGTCGTGACGCAAGTCGGAAGTGGGTTCCAGGCTTTAGGAAACTGCGAAATAAAAACACGTTCTTCAAAGGATTAAAGGTTCGTACGAGGCGTAAGTAAACGATTAGATTCCGAAAAGGAAGTGGTACGATGCCTAGTCTGGTAGGTGAGTAGTTTGCACGCTTTACCCTTTTTAGTCAGAGTTTCGTCCAGCTCTCGGGACCTTACATATTTTCAAAAGACGCCAAAATATTTACCCTTCATTGGCATAAACGCTATAAAATGCATAATTCTACAACCTGCAAGGTGTTGCAAACCTGCATCTTGCATACTACTTTGGGCGAACTCTTTCGTAGTGAGTTAAATGTAAATTCCGTGTGACCAAGAACTCAGTGTGGTTATATTGGGTACATTAACAATATTACTACTTATGACCAAACAAAGTGTGATTTAGAAATTGGAAAGTTTAAGGCTCACAATCGGCTCTTCCAGCATATGTCCCTTGGCCATGCGCTAATAACAATAACAATAATAAATTTTAAAAGCGCCCTCAGAAAACTGAATTTCTTTCTAGGAATAACTTTACAGGTCCTGTTTAGAAAACTGCATCTCCTGCCACCAAGCCATACTAACGTTTCTTGTCCGTTGCAGATTTCTCTTCCGAAAACCGAAGTTTTTGCGATCATCACAGGCGGGAATCGATACAAGAAAGACATGTTTGAAGCTAATCCACTTTTTTTACCGAAGATGATAAAAAATTACGTCCCTATAGATGTCTAAATGCTCAAAAGAAGGAATTGGTACAGTGATGCCGTCGGCGGCGTTCGATACACTAGCGGCTAGTAACCGATCGAGCTTACTTATTATCGCTTCTTTATCGTCGTTCTGATGCATTAGTATATGTTATTGCTGGTTCTAAGATCCGTGAATTAAGCATTAACAAAAAAGCACCACGGAGCCCGCACAGAGGCCGCGAGCTTATAACCCTGCCGTTTGGTGGGACTGCAAGCTAAGAACCCCCTCATTTTGTTTTCCCAACATCGTCTTGAACCACTTAGCCCATTCTCACTCAAGCATCGCTGCGAACCTCTCTAACTCAGCAGTCATCGGGCCTGCTATAACTCCGGTGGCTCAACTTAACACTTGACTTTGGATCCTAGCTTAACGTGCAAAAAACAATTATTAATGAGCGACCTTGTTGCTATAAACGACTTAACCTACCGGCCCGAAAGCCGGCTAAAATCGGTAAACTGCCTGACCAATAACGACGTGACCCCTACAGGCTTCTCCTCGTTGTACACCCCTAGATCTATCAAAACTAGAGATCAAGCCGTCATTAGTACAAGCTTATCCTTCAATTTCAAGCCGTTTGCAGCTCATTCAAAGCATAAATCTACGGTTTTAAGTTCACCCGACTACGAGATACAGATTGTGGTGTGAATCGCACGTGGTGACAAGTCCTCCTATATTATAGATTTCTCCGATCTCATTTCGATTCTGCAGGCGATTTCAACATTCAGTTTAATAACTTATCTGACTCCTTCAGCATCAAATTGTGTGCGCTAACCGGCTCATTGTCTTATGAGGTTGTGAATAATCGTACTCTCCTCAAGAATCGCAAACCCGACCACGTTTTCCTAAAACTGCCCTCTATTATCAACAGTTATTACCCA
Organism: Cristatella mucedo; assembly: GCA_009760855.2. Classification (NCBI taxonomy): domain Eukaryota; kingdom Metazoa; phylum Bryozoa; class Phylactolaemata; family Cristatellidae; genus Cristatella; species Cristatella mucedo. The sequence goes on from WPIO01000180.1 coordinate 491,759, forward strand.
CTTATGCTTATCTCATGACATACAGATCTCATTCAGTCTGCAATTCGTGCCGTCCTCCTCATTTAAGTCCACCTGGTAATAGCGAAACCTCCAAACCCTTGACATCGATGCTGCCTGTGGAAGGATTTTTGCTTCGCCTCTGCTGCGAAATCTGCTTGTACAACTGTCATCGTTGGTTTATTGCTACAAGGTGACACTAGCCAACCTGCTCGACGAGATTGAACCTCTGACTAAGTACACTGTGACCCTCGTCGAGACGGCCTATGGTTGTTGTGGGACATTTAACTAGCTAATTCTACTAGTATGGCACTAACTCTAAAAAGCATACACAAGATCAGGACTAACATCGACACGAGGACTGCCGTAGATCGAATACAGTAGTACCAATCAATCTTAGCAAAGAAGAAGTATTTATTCCCTAAAAACATTGTTGAATCACAGATACCCCGCTCCAAAGTGCTGATGCCGACTATCAACCATCTCCTTAACTGCTCCCAGGTTAGCTCCTTAAGTATTGATCCCTGTAGTCATTTAGCTGATCGCTTCTCTAGCTACTTTATCAACAAGGTAGGCAAGATCAGAGTGTCTGTTCACGGCTTGGCAGCTACCCCCATGGAATCATGTCCCTCAATTCCACGTTCCACCTCAAAGTCTGCATTCATGTAGGCCATTAGTGCCCTCGTCCTGAAGGTCATATTCAAATCAAAGAAGACCATCAAGTCCTCTAGACATTACGCCCACTGTCCTACTACTAAGATGCATAGATCTGCTGCTGCCATGCATAACTAACATCTTAAATATGCTATTAGCTCACGTCATGCTGCAGCACCTTTTAAACTGGCTGCAGTCAGGCCACTACTGAAGAAAGCAACACTAGAACAATGAAACTTGAGCAACTTCCATTTAGTATCCCTTCGTTCGTTCCTATCAAAGAGACTGAAACGAGTCGAGGCAGACAGGCTAAAATTGTGTATTGCAACTTCCAACCTTGCTCGTAAATCCCTGGATTTTACCGATAATCACATCACAGATTCAGCATTGCTTCGGGTGTAAAGCGAACGACTTAGGAATGCATACTAATGTAGTCTCTCTGCTTGTTTTGCTTGATCTTTCGGCAGCTTTCGATGCTATTTTTTACCAATTCTTTCTTGACTGCCTCTCATTTCGGCTGAGCATCATTCGCACTGCACTACAATAGATCAGGTCGTATCTCCGTGGAAGACTCCAGGGTATTCATGTGAACGAACAAACATCATCCGAGAAACGTCTGAATTATGGCATACAGCAGGCCTCTGTGGTTGGTCCTGTTATTTTCACAGTTCATACTCTTACATTAGCCGGTGTGATTGCCAGGTACGATCAAGGCTTTCACTTCTATGCCGATGACACTCAGTTGTACTTTAATAATAATAATAATACACCTGATAAAGCACCCTCAGAGAACTCAATCTCTTTCAAGGTGCTTTACATTGCTGCAAAGGGAAATGCATCTGAATGGTGAGTAATATCATGCTTGATAAACGTGAATAACATGATTAGGGGTGACATGCACAGGGTCAGCATGCAGTGGATAGTAGCAGCATGCACAGTGTCAGCACGCATAAGCACATGAAGGACGAATCACAGGGACCTGCTCAATGCTTTCCTTAATAGGTGTGTTTTTTTAAGTTCTTTTAAAATGTGGTCATGTTCTGACGCAAGTCGGGAGGAAGTTTGCTTTGATCATTTCCAGCCCTCCAGCATGTCCAATTCTCCCAACACCCTTATCGCGACTGTTAATGACATCTGCACGTGAATGGCAGTACACGTTTTCAACTGACGATGCTAAAAACTTACATGCTAGTTGTGGGCGAACCAAGTGTGCTTTAGAAATTGAAAAATCCTAGCATTGAGGTTCAGATCTGCCAGCACATCTCCTGCTGAGTCTGCACGAAATCTCGATGCCTTGCTCGAAGAAGACCTTTCATTAGATGACAGCATGAGCTCGATATTTAAGTCTGCCTAATGTCAGCTACATAACATGGCTGAAATTTGGGATCGCTAACAAAGGACTACCTCATCTAAATTAGTCCGTGCATTTGTGACCTCCGGTCTTGACTTCTGTAACTCAATGATTGTTGGTCTACGAGCCTGAGGAATCAGGCACTTACAGCTTGTGAAAAACTCTGCAACTAGGCTTGTCTGTTGTGAGCCTCGCCATTGCCACATCATACCACTTCTTGCCGACCTGCGCTAGCTCCTAGTCGGCCAACGCGTTGGCTTCAAGGTTTTGGGACTCACTTAAAGTCCCTTCAGTTAATGACTCCGGCCTTCTTATTGGATCTTCTACTCTACCGGGCTAAGCACCGTGCCACTCACTTATCAGAATCTAATCGTTTAACTACACCTCGTACAAACATCACATCTTTTCAAAGCCGTGCCTTGAGTTCGTTTGATCCCAAAGACAGGAACTGACTTCCGACTTGCATCATGACATCTCCTGACCTGACCACATTTACAAGGAAGCTAAAAATGACCAATTCGTCACAGCATTTAGCAGGCCATGTTATTTTCGATCGAGAATACTCGATCGAGAACTTGGGTATGGAGCCACACAAACACATTAACAAGTAAAACTCCGACATGCTTGCACCCGGTTCTCTGATGGCTCTGCTTTGGGAAATGGCATGTTTCTTGTGGGTTACCTTGACGCAGGCAGTGTGCGGCACTTCGACGACCACTTGACTATCTGTGAACATCGGAGGTTTATCAACGAAGATTGTCCAAGGATCGGGAGCAGGACCACTCTCTGGCCCGTCTATCACTTGACCTGCAAGTAGCACATTAAGTGAGCGATCGCAGAGCATTAGGTGACGATATGGAAAGACCTCAATAACAATGTGACGAAATTCTCACACAGTTCACGAAAGGAAAGACCTAAGGAAGCCCTCGAGTGCAGGCATCGCACTTCCAAGTGCTAAAAGAGACAAAAAGCAGGGGCAAGCAGGCTAGAACCGATGTGAGCAGGGCGGCACTAATGCAGTGATAGAATCGCAAAGCATAAACCACGGCTGCCACGGTTAAAATGACACCCCAAGCACTTGCTACTGCTGCTACCGTCCAGTGCCCGTTCTACAGATGGTCTCTCCCACTCCTATGAAGCACATGCTGTATTCATAAAAGAACTCTCTATTAAGTGTGCGATGCTCACTGTCGGTCTCAACTACATTTGCAAAATAATCAGAAACCCTGAACCTGAAGAAGTGACTTCGTGGATGGACGTGTAACATCTAAGCCTGCCAGAATGGATGAGCACAGAGGGATCCTGCGGTCACGTTTGGCAGTTCAGCTGCTCGAGACAAAATGGCATGACTCAATCTTTTTTCATATTTCAGTGAGAGACTCCAGAGTATTGTTGTGAACAAAAAACGACCATCCGAGGAACCTCTGAAGCATGGAGTACATCACGACTCTGTGATCGGTCTGATTTTTTCCACGTTTTGTACTCATTTTGCCACTGCAATTGCCATGCATAATCTAGGCTTTCACTTCATTTGTACCTTTGCTTTGATCTCTCCCAGACCTCCAGCACGTCGAATTCTAGCAATTCCCTTACTGCAGTATTGACGACGTCACCACATGGATGGCACCAAACTTTCTTAAATTGAATTATTATAAAACCAATCTACTAGTTATGTGCAAAGCAATGGTGGTACAGAAATTGGAAAGGATAATGCTCACAATAATCGGTGCTACCAGCATATCTCGTGTTGAATTAGCGCAAAATCTACTCGCCTTGTTCCAAAGTGACCTTTCATAAGACGACCATGTCAGCTCCACAATCAAGACTGGCTACTTTCACCTACATAACATTGCTAACAAGCAGGATTCCTTAGACAGGAATACAACATGTAAATTGATCCGTTCACTTGTGAGATCTCGTCTCGACCTGCATAACTTACTGCTTGCTGGTCTTCCGGCTTGTGAAATCAGGCGGTTACAACGGATGCAAACTCTACAGCTGGATTGTCTGCCGTGAGCGTCGCAGTTGCACATCTCACCAATTCAGGCTCACCTGCACTGGCACCCCGTCAAGTAACTCTTAGAAGGCAAAGTTCTGTCACTCATTTTTAGGTCCCTTCATTATTTGGCCCTAGATTACCTATGAGACCTAGTCTTCCACCAGGCGAAGCATCATACTACGTCCTTTTGGAATCTCGTCGGTTAATTATACCTTGCCCGAACCTAAACTCCTTTGGAGACTGCTCTTTGAGTGTGTATGCTCCCAAAGCCTGGAAATCACTTCCGACTGCCATCGCGACATCCCTTGACTTGACGTCATTTAAAAGGAAGTTAAAAACGCACCTATTCATCACAGAAATTAGTGGGTCCATATGATTCATCCTTTTTGTGGGTATGAGTGCTGACACTGCATACTGCCACTAATCATATTTTCCAGCTGACAGTGTGCATGTCCTTGCTAACCTTCTTATTCTTGTTGTCATTATAAGCATTCTGCCACTAACCATTCAACTGTGCTTCCTTTGCAGCATAATTAAGAGCCTAGAAAGAGACTGAATTCTCCGAGGGCGCTAACAGGGTGGTAACAACTGTATTACCTTTATTATTGTTGTTATTTTTATTCCTATTATAAAGATAATAACATTAATATTATTAATTCACTTGATAAAGTGCCCTCAGAGAACTCAATCTCTCTCTAGGCGCTTTACATTTGCTGCAAAGGGAATATGCTTACTAGCAAGTATGATGAGTGGCAGTATGCAGTGTCAGCACTCATTATTGCACAGCAAGTAGGATGCCCTTTTTCAGGCTTAACAATCATAAGGCAGCATAGCATTTCCATGTCACCACAAAAATCAAGCATCAATAGATGAACTCAGACAGAAATAAAAGAGAGAGAGAGAGAAACTTGAAACTGCAAAGCGCATCGAGTTCCTCGTAGTCGCTACATCGGGTACCTAAGAATAATAGGTGAGCTGGGGAGATAGGGAGAGAGGGATAGATAGAGAGAGACAGAGACAGAGAGACAGAGACAGAGACAGAGACAGAGAACTATAGAGAGAGAGAGAGAGAGAAAGAGAGAGAGAGCAAGAGAGAGAGAGAGAGGGAGGGAGAGAGAGAGCAAGAGAGAGAGAGAGGGAGAGATGCACATGCATCGTCAACAAACAAGCACTTGGGTAGTCAATAAATCATGCAAATAGTTCTAGCTACTGCTGGTCTTACTCTTGGGAAAATGTATATTACCTGTGTAGGGCTGACAGGACCAAACACTGCTTCTTGACTCGGTGAATGTTTCCAGAATGTACTACAACAAAAGCAGCGCTTCAAACCAACCGCCAATTGAAAACACAAGACTACAATCCGGCCGATTTGAATAAGTGCAGGTATCGCATATAAAAGATTGAAAGCAGCTAGCTGCCTGGATGCAGTTTCAGTAGCTAGAACGTGGCATCTGGACTATTGGTTGTTCAGTTACCCAGCAATCCACCCTTTGACTCGTACTACCTCTCAAGCCCGTGGACTGTTTGAGACTAACGATGTCTCTCTTGTGCACACTTATGCATGCTACCTGTACTTGCGTTTGAACCGGTACTGAAACTACTTAAAATTTGAAACAGTATACCTTAAATATGATTCTAACTTTAATCCTAAGCTACCAAACTTTATTCAACCAGGCAATACATCAAAACCACTTGGCGCCACAATCCATAGGACGTCTAAGTGTGAGCCTATTCGTTTCCGACTGTCCTAGCGCCTCCGACACTCTAGGACATGAAACTTCTAAATCGTTGTTAGTCTCGACATGGTGCTTTCTTTGGAACAGCAACGCCATGGCCATTGCATGACATCGTCACGAAATTCCTGGCGACTTTTGGATAATGACACTACCCCTTCCCTTCTCCTGAGTTGCTGCCCAGGGGGTAAAGTGCTTACCCTAAGGGACTAAGGTCGTCGGATTGGAGTCATACAGCAAGCGATCCCTTATGTCACACTGGTAGTGACACCCGATGAAGCTGCTCTGCAGCTAGGTAAATGGTGTTGCTGAATCAGCTAACCTTTAACTTACACCTCCAAACTCGCTGCCGATAGGGAATTTTTAAGTACCTGAAGGAATGTAACGCCTACTACAATCGCTGAGCACCTTGATTATAGGATGGAAAGTCTAGTAAAAACTAACAAGATATTAAGCAAGCACATGTCAGACCAGTATTGCATTTGCTAAGAAGCAACGGCATTTCATTCATTACCGCCAAGGGATCTACCTGCAGGCAAAGTATGTCAGACCATTCCCATCCTACTCACGGTAGTCCTTGTGAGGTGACATCCAGTCATTCGGCAGGGAGGCAACCACCTGGACGTTAACCTATTTGTAAGGCACTGGCACTCCAAGGTCTGCTTCATTAGTTCTGAGTCCTGCTGCAGGCAATCCTTTGTTGCCTGCTGAAAGCCTGTGGATAGCTGCAAAAGCTTTTCTGCAGCTATATAAATGAGGCAGTTTGATCAGCTAACCTTTAATTTTTACTTTTTCAACATGATCCCAGAAAGCACCCTAGGTGTTTGCTTGCATGGTTGTGCATCGTGTGTGTGTGTGGGTGTGTGTGCGTGTGTGTGTGTGTGTGTGTGTGTGTGTGTGTGTGTGTGTGTGTGTGTGTGTGTGTGTGTGTGCGCGCACGAGAGGCAGATTTGTAACAAAAGCGATCAAACAGTGGTGAGCAAACGGTTAGATGCCCAATGCAGGAACAGTTCAACCCAGAGTGAGGTGAATCTCTGGATTCGGCCAGTGGCTCAAAGGCAATGGCTGTGGACCGTGTTTCTAACAAATAAAAAAGTCTGATGCTCAAAATGGATTCGGCCAGCATACTCTTGCAACATCTTCACTCAAGCTGAGTGTCTTATTCCGATGTGACCTTTCCTTATTAGACTGTACCAGCTCCATAGTCAAGTCTGCGTAGATTCCCCTATTTACTGCTGAAAAGATTTGGCCTGCTTAGGCAAGAATAACCACATCCTTTCTGGTGCAAACGTTTGCTGCTTCCTCCATCGACGTGAACTCAAATTCCACTCACTACTTACAGCTTCCTGCTTGTGCCATAACAGGCTTACTGTTAGTGCAAAACTCAGATGCTAGGCTGCGTTATCTTGACAATCGTGTAACTGCCATATTACACCACTTCTCACCGACCTGCACTTGCTCTCCATCCAGCATCGTATTGGGAATGAGGTTACGTATTCACTCCTAAAGCCCTCAATTATCCTGTTCTGATCTAACTACCGGCAATACTTCCCAATCAGACTTCGCCGTTTACCCCCTACCCCTATTCTGACTCGGGTCACTTAGCCATACAAGTACTTGGTCATTTAGCCGGCCAATTATAAGGTTGTTTACCATCCTCAAATCATTTTTCCTGTGCCTTCAGTTGGTATGATCCCAAAAACTAAAACTCACGGCCAAATGGCTTTACCACATCTCCTCACTGGTCGACATTTAGAAAGAAGGTAAAGACCCACTTGTATACTAAGTGCCCAGCCAGAGATCTATTTCTGACTGAGCACCATAAACATGTATGATAATGTTACTAGTCATTAGGGGAGATGATTAGGGGATAGAGGCTGTGTACACTTACTGTCCTGGGCTCCAACTAAACAGTCTGCCTCTGCCTATTATTTTGCCGAACTCTGCTCCTGCCAGGTCCAGCTCGTTGCCCACATCAACCCCTCATATAGGTCATTGGAGAGCATTGGCTCGATACAAAATTTTACACTGTCAGGGAGCACCTGCCTGGCACCACCTTTAAATCACAGTAATTAACATATATAGCAGTTCTATAAACAGGTTAGCAGGAGCCTTAGTTAGCAAAATGCACTGAATGCAATGCAATGAAATGCACAGGTAGTCCTCCAAAGCTTATACGAAAAAGAGTTCACCGAGATACAGTGCAAACTGAGCTAAGCAGGTGCCTTCTTTGCCGAGACTTTGTAGTAGTACATGTCTGATAAAGGAAACCTGCTTTCCATTAGCTGCTGGCCTGCAAGCAAAGGCTGTGCTGTCTGCTAAACCGTACTGAAACGTTAGCACTCGACATCAGTCCGATTGAATATTACATATTGATGGGATAGTATATGGAAATTGCAGCTTTGCAAGGGTCTGGTACCAGACCCTGACGGGCGATGTGAAAAAATTGATAATATTTCACTTGATTATGCACCCTAAGAGAACTAAATATCTTTCTGGGTGCTTTACATTTTCTGCAAAGGAAGCACTATTGAATGGTGAGTTGTACCATGCTTAAGACACAAAACAAGAATAATACGGTTAGGGGTGACTTGCATAGGGTCAGCATGCAAGTGTGGTTAGCGGCAGCATGCAACAGTCAGCACGCATAACCACATAAAGGACGAATCACAGGGACCCACTCAACGCTTTCGTACATAGCTACGTTTCTAATTTTTTTAATCTGGTAAACTTAAGGGATTTCGTGACAGAAGTCGGAAGTGAGTTCCAGGCTGTCGGAGCATACGAACTAAAGACACAGTCTCCAAAGGATTTAAGGTTTTACCGGGTATAGGTAAACAATTTGATTCCGAAAAGCAAGTGTTCCCACGCTAAGCCTGGTGGGGCAGTAGATCTAATAGGTTGGCTGGAGCCAAAGAATGAAGGGACTTAAAAGTGAGCTACGACACCTTAAAGTCGATCCATTGCTTGACTGGTAGCCAGTGCAGGTCGGCGAGGAATGGTGTGATGTGGCAACTGTGATGCTCACACCAGACAAGCGTAGCTGCAGTTTTGCACCAGCTCTAAGCGCCTGATTGCACATGCCGGTAGATCAGCAATTGAATTAAGCTATTGCTCTCTCTATTGCTGCCACGTTCTGCTACCGTCGGCGAAGCTGCCGGTTTTGGTGTTGTACCTAAAAGTTCCACACAACGATTAACGCTCAGAATCTGCATTCGCTGGATAAGGATATGTTCCTATCAAAGAATAAAATGCCTGAAAGCTTTGGTTGCTGCTTGCTCTGCCGAATGTCGGGATTTGGAAAACTCTGCTGCCGAACTTTCGCAAATTTTGAAGCCTCCCTTGGTCGAAATTGACCAAATAGACTAAGGGATCGTCCATTGACCTCAAGCAAATATGGAATCCAAGCTGCCAAAGAGTACGAGAGGCATTACTCGCAGGTGAGCAGAATTGAGACCTGCATCTGATGATGTGATTTACTTAAAAGCACCTCTGAAGCTAAAGTTAAAAATATCTAATCCAAATGTCAGGGCTAACCGTCAGTAAGATTAGAATAAAGCTGTCTACAAAAAAGACTGACTAGATTCTGCCAATGACTGCAGCAGGGTAAGACTTTATATCTTGACTCTGCTGTTAATTTTGAAAATATCAATGAAGATAAGGTGACTAATGTAGCGAAAAGGATACAATTGAAGCTCCTTGTCTTGCAATCGCAAACCAGGTGTACAGCATGTGGAAAGCCAGAGTTTACGGTATTACGCTAGAGCTCACAACTGGCAACAGGGGCGGTGTCTTGTAGCTTGACCCTGATTGACAGCCTAAGGAATGCTGCAGAAGCTTAATGGCTCCTTTCAGTAGTCCAGCCAAAACTGAATTGCCGTATTCTAGCCAAGACAGAACCAGGGAGCTAGTAAATGATGTATCTTGCCATAGTGGTAGACAGCCACTAATCTTAGACTAATCGGATTGAACAATATGGCAAGCTTTTGAAGTGGACTTGCTGGTGAAGTTTACAGACGGCTTTCTATATGTAATGTAACGTATCTCCATGTGTAATGTAATTTATCTCCATCTGTAACTTCACAAAGTCATAAATACTATGTGGGTGTTACACAGGAGAGTTTTGCATAGCTCGCTCACAGCCTAAGCCGCTTTCGGTATGCATTGGGTATCAAACAGGCTTCATCTCACACAGCAAAGAGAAAGTGGGTAGCACAGCAGAGTCATGTGAGCAGTTGAGGTAGTGATTAGCATGGAAGTAACAGCTCAGGACCGCATAAAAGAGTTAGCCATAGTCGGCAGGAAGAGAGTAGTCGTCGTTGCCTAAGAATTGTGGAAGCGAGTTCCACAGTCTAGGACCTGTAGGTCTTAAGCTTCTGTCACCAAAGGTCTTTGAGCAGAGTAATAGGATGCTAATTTATTGTCTGTACAGGATCCGAAGCACCGAAGAGGCTGAAACTGTAGCAGCAGTTCAGCTGGATATGGAGGTTTTTAGCCGGTGGGCTTTGTGTAAGAACTTTTTTCTGTATCTGTTGATCAACCGGCAGCCATCCGCGCTCTTTTAGCAAAGGAGATATGCCGTCAAACCTCTTGGACTTCAAGATTAGCCTTGCGGTCATATTCGTAGTCAGCTGCAGCTGCCTAGCTACTTTCTTTGGTATCCTGGCCAATAGGGAACTACAATAATCAAGCCGTGAGAGAACTAAGGAGCTAGTTAAATTGCTTGCAAGCTACTGTGGAAGACAGCTCCTAATCTTAGATAGGAATCAGAAGTTTTGGCAAGCAGTAAAAGCAGTCTTCTAGATAAAGCTTTTAAAATTTTGGCAGATTTAGAAAACGGCATCTAAATTTCGACCACGTGGTAGCAAAACAGCATCACCCATTAGAAGAGCAAAGCTTTTTAATCCAGCCACATGCTTAGGGTGTCCTATGAGCAGCAGTTCGGTTTTATCGTCATTGAGTTTCAAGAAGTTTTCCGACATCCAGGATCGAATGTCTAAACAGCATCTGTAGAGTGCCTAGAAAGAGATTCGATGATCTGAGGGTACTATACCAATTTATTATTACTATTAAACGTCAATCAGATATCAAAGCAAACACTAAAGATTTGATCACGTGACTATGGTCTGTTCCTAAGGGCTCCGATTGACCGTGTCTATCAAAGTCCTCAGAGTTTATCTCTACTTAGACAAGATTGGTTAAGAAAAACGATACCGGTAATGAACATGATAGGCGGCAGGCAAAACGCTCGTTCAAAGGTACAGGGAGCTCTGCTACAGCTTGTGCGGCCTGTATTAATCATGTGCCTGTTTTGAGATCGGTTCGGCTAACTATTAAGTTAGAGCTGAAGGTAAATGGTGCTGAACAGTCTGCAGCTACCAAGGCTTCTGCAGATGCATTGAAGACTCAGCTCACTGCTGTTAGGACATGAAGAAGATGAAGATGTAAATGAGCGACTTCAACGACAGCTGTCATGTCTGAAAACCGTCGGTAGGAATTTGTGTAAGAGCCTGACAAAGGTGCAAACCTGACTGCTGACACCTAGCATGATCGCCTACCCTGACGTAAGATTGAGTTCGAGTCATGATTGGGCGATCGTTTATTGCCGACTGCATGCATTGGAGAAAACCGTTTAAGCTCTTCTGCTGCTATATAAATGAGGCTGAGAAATCAGCTAACCTTTTAGGGTTATATTACCTTGTCATTTCCGCCGAGGATGGCCGTAATTTAGGAAGGCCAGTGAAACTTGGGTATGCTTCATCCATCAGACTATCAATTCCGAGATATGAATCGTGGTTTGTAAATTATAATGATGAGGAATTACTTATACAAAAAATCTATGGTTATGTGGCATACAAGATAAAAGGCATATAATATTATGCTAGTTCTGGGTTTGAATCAAGCACGTGCACTTTGCTGAGAACTTTGAGCCGTGCTGTTTCATCATGATTCGGTAGTCGTACGGGATTTGCTATAAATTACGGCTGTTGCTTGATACCTTTAATCCTCCATCTTGTAAAATAAATGTTAAGAATTTGGACTTGTCATATTAAGGGGCAGGCACTCATCGTGGCTTCCGTGTTCACCTACCTAAGGCATAGCTGTCGGTAGTAGTACTACAACTACAAGTCACTAGCCCTGCATTAGGGTTCGGACTTTGTCGGTACTTGTCGAATGTCCGCAATGCCTGGTGCCTTTATGTGATCTTTGTTTGCTTACAAAGGACATTAGCTTGTTTAGATAAGGATACCACATCTAAGCTGGCCCATAAATTTGTGACATCTCGTCTTGACTTCTGTAACTCACTGCTTGCTGGCCTTCCGGCATGTGCAATCAGGTGCCTACAGCTGGTGCAAAACTCGGCAGCTACACTCGTCTGTCATGAGCATTGCAGTAGCCACATCACACCACTTCTCATCGACCTGCACTGGCTACCAGTCAAGTATCGACTTTAAGGTTTTGTCACTCACTTTTAGGTCCCTCCATTCTTTGGCTCCAGCCTATCTCTCAGATCTACTCCCCCACCAGACCAAGCACCGTACCACCCACATTTCAGAATCTAACAGCTTACCAACACCTCGTACAAAACCTCAAATCCTTTGGAGACCGTGCGTTTAGTTCGTATGCTTCTAAAACCTGGAACTCACTCCCGACTTGCATCACAACATCACCTGACTTGACCACTTTTAAAAAGAACTTAAAAACGCACCTATTTAGGACAGCAGTGAGTGGGTCCCCGTGATTCGTCCTTTATGTGCTTACCTGTGCTGGCACTGTGCCGCATGCTGCCACTAACCACACTTGCGTGCTGACCCTGTGCCAGTCACTCCTAACCATGTCATGCTGTTGATCAAGCATGATACCACTCACGATTCAATCGCATTTCCCTTTGCAGCAATGTAAAGCACCTAGAAAGAGATTGACTTCTCTGAGGGCTCTTTTATCATGTGTGTTATTACTATTATTAGGATCAGTGCCGGAGCTGCTATCGCATATTTTTAAGAGTATTCCCTGCGATTCCGAAGGCCAGAAAGCAGCCTGGCAAACCACCTGTTTATTCCATTGCTACATACGCTGCTGTGTACTTACGATATGCATGCAGCCAATGTGTGCTGACAATGGTCATGCTGCAAATAACCATATACAAGTTGACCCTTCGATGTCACATCTAAATACGTTACGCTTGATGAAATTGTTCACCTTACCATTCGCAATACACTTAAGCTTTCTTGAAAGGATATGTAAAGTGACTAGAAATAGAATCATTTCTCAAATGGAGCTTTACAGATTCATTCCTATTATTAATAGTATTACTAAATACAACTGTACTGTGGTTCGGTCCACACGATCATCAGGGGGGTACGCTCGGAAGCCGAGGGCATGCAAACTGTGAGCCACAAAGAAACCACAACGCCCAGTAGCTGCAATAAGCGCCAAATGCAACTCACGTGGAAAGCTCCATTAGAGCGCAGAGCTCGGAACACGAGCTCGCGTGCAGCAGTCGAACCGTAGCAGCAATGCTCGTTCACGAGCCCAAACAGAGCATCGCGAGCCTCTAGTTCGGTGACGGCCTGAAATGCCAACACCGACGCCTGGCTTTGCCCAACTGCCGATGGCTCCAGCAGGACCTCTGCATCGCCGGGTGGACTCAGTGCAGTCGCTGTCATGCAGGCATTCTCGTAGCCCAGTATGGCTTCTGGGAGCTCGAACTGAGCCACATTGGCCGATTCATCTGCAGAGATAGGGAAGAAATGCAAGGCATACACCATTTGGCCATCTAGCTGTTTCATACACAGAAGTGGACATTTATCTCCTGAATGCATCACCAATCCATACCAAATGACTGCCATCTACAATCTGCTTAACTATGAGAACACACACTCGAAAATTCTACTTGTATGCACTGTTTGCATAGCTCCCACCACCTCTAACGAAATGTGCCGAGTGTTTTGGGAGAGATTTAGTTCTCCCTAGTGCTATTCAAATGTCTTATTGTTACTATAATTAGTGATATCATCACGAGATGTACACCTTACAACGGTCAAATGAGGGTAAGCCAAACGGCTTTACCTTGCTCGAGCAGAATGTGCACGGGCTCTGGTCTCTCGCGAGTCTTTCGCCCCTCTCTCCTTCTTGCAACAAAAGTTGGCTGTGGCATAAGGCCGTAAAGGTTTTTCGTGCACGGAATTTCCTTTCATAGGGCATTATTTCCAGCTTGAATCTCCAATTTCATAACTAATGACCGCCATCTACGATCTACTGAAATGAGAACGGGCATTCAACAATGCCACTTGAATGTACTGCTTGCACAGCTCCCAACATCGTTAGCATAATGGTGTTCTCTGTAACTTGGTTCCAAATTTTTTAAGGATATATGCATGCCCACATCCTTTATTCACCCACTCGAAGCATTCGAAACTATCGATCACCAAGTTTTTCTCAAACTCCTCTCATGCTGAGCAGGCTCACAAGCTTGGAACTGTGATATTTTATGTACCATTACAAAAAGAGATTTCAGAGCGTTTACTTCAGTGTGCAACAGACATCCAACGAACCACTAATGTACTTGGCAAACTAGGTATCAGCGTTTGGTAAAGCAAAGTTTTTGTAAAGCAGGGCACTCTATATGCAGTGTGTGGCAAGTGCCAAAAACAAATCGGGGCAACAAACTTCACCAAAGCCAAGAAAAGGGAGAGACATAGTGATAACTAGACGTCGTCGTCACGAGTGGTGGCATATATGCTCCAGCCGTCGTCTCCTTGCATTAACGTGTTTCCATCTCTTGATCCATATCACTCCCTCCTCTCGATTTGTGTCCAAATCTCAATATTTCACTCTTTCACTCTCTCTCTCCCTCTTTCTGTCTCTCTCTCTCTCTCTCTCTCTCAATCACTCACTCTCCGACTCTCTTTCAAATTGTCTTGCTTTTTCTCCATCTCCCCCCTCTCTCTCTCTCTCTCTCTCTCTCTCTCTCTCTCTCTCTCTCTCTCTCTCTCTCTCTCTCTCTCTCTCTCTCTCTCTCCTCCTCCTCCTCCTCCTCTCTCCTCCATCCTTTCTCTCTCCTACTTCACTCTCTCTTTCCCTCACTCTCCCTCTTTCTCTCTCTATCTCTCACCTTTCTGTTTGTTTGTCTCTCTGGTATTTGCTCTCTCTCTCTCTCTCTCTCTCTCTCTCTCTCTCTCTCTCTCTCTCTCTCTCTCTCTCTCTCTCTCTCTCTCTCTCTCTCTCTGCCTCTCTCCTCTCTCTCTTGCTCTCTCTCCTCTCTCTCTTGCTCTCTCTCATGATCTCTGTCTCCTGTCTCTCTGTTTCTCAGCCTCTCTGTCTCTCTGTTTCTCAGCCTCTCTGTCTCTCTGCTTCTCAGCCTCTCTGTCTCTCTGCTTCTCAGCCTCTCTGTCTCTCTGCTTCTCAGCCTCTCTGTCTCTCTGCTTCTCAGCCTCTCTGTCTCTCTGCTTCTCAGCCTCTCTGTCTCTCTGCTTCTCAGCCTCTCTGTCTCTCTGCTTCTCAGCCTCTCTGTCTCTCTGCTTCTCAGCCTCTCTGTCTCTCTGCTTCTCAGCCTCTCTGTCTCTCTGCTTCTCAGCCTCTCTGTCTCTCTGCAGCCCTCTCAGTCTCTCTCTGTCTCTCTCTCTCTCTCTGTCTCTCTGCTCTTCTCTCAGCCTCTCTGTCTCTCTGCTTCTCTCTCTGCTGCTTCAGCTCTCTCTGTCTCTCTGCCTCTCTGTCTCTCTCTGTCTCTCTCTGTCTCTCTCTGCTCTCTCTGCCTCTCTGTCTCCCTGCTTCTCCCCCTCTCTGCCTCTCTGCTTCTCAGCCTCTCTGTCTCTCTGCTTCTCAGCCTCTCTGTCTCTCTGCTTCTCAGCCTCTCTGTCTCTCTGCTTCTCAGCCTCTCAGCCTCTCTGCTTCTCAGCCTGCCTGCCTGCCTGCCTGCCTGCCTGCCTGCCTGCCTGCCTGCCTGCCTGCCTGCCTGCCTGCCTGCCTGCCTGCCTGCCTGCCTGCCTGCCTGCCTGCCTGCCTACCTTGAATTGGTCCAGCGGTTAAGGTGTTTGCCCCGACCAACGCATACATGTTTCTCTTGGCTGACAACTGAATGTCTGTGCATGGAAGTAAAAGCCTGGATTGTGCTTGGCAATCAAATCGGCAAGAGGAAGAGTATAGTCAATCTTACCAGCCATCTGTCTGTCTGTCTGTCTGTCTGTCTGTCTGTCCGTCCGTCCGTCAGTCAGTCCGTCCGTCCGTCTGTCTGTCTGTCTGTCTGTCTGTCTGTCTGACCAGATAGTCAATCTTACCAGCCGAGCACAGGCGAGCTGCTTGACCTCCACAACAAGGGCTATAGCCACTCAAATGGCAGCAGGGAAACTTGGGTGGCCATCAGAAGGATTGGGAAGGCTCATGTTAAGTAATTACTGAAGCAGGAATGCATGATGTATTGCAGCACAAGCCATTCGTAATAGGAGACTATACAGACCCGCGCACATTAGTGCTGTATACCCGAGAAGACATGTAACATGTACAAGGGAACAAGTGGGCTAGCCATTGCTATAACCCGTGCCAGAGGGGGAGGGCAGTGCTTAGGATCAAAACAACTTGCCTGAGACAATCAAAGCATGCATCATGTAATCAGCAGCCATAAAACATTTCTTATGGCAGCAGAGGTTAGTGCTTTCATGCGAACTTTTTTAGCTGATGATCACCTGAAAGCTTAGAGCTGTAAGCAGACGATGCCTAATAATAATAACAATAATACATTTGTATAGCACCCTCAGAGAACTAAATCTCTTTCTAGGCACTTTACCATTGCTATACAGAAAGCACTGCCCAAGGATCTTTGGTAGCATCTGCAAGCAGCAGGCATAATGTAGGCAGGTACATGTACACGAAAGACGAATCACAAAGACCTGCCAAATGCTGTAATAAACAGAGTCTACAGGGTCTTATTTGACTGGGAGATGAACTCCAGGATGAGTGCACTAGCAGGCTTAAATAGAGACATCGAGGTGCTGTTAGGAATTGAGAGGAGTTTATTGGGGATCCCCTAACCATGTTGTTCATCTTGTTTGTTTTTCAAGCATGATTTTACTTACCATTTAATTGCATTTCCCTTTGCAGCAAATGTAAAGCACCTAGAAAGAGATTAAGTTCTCTGAGGGCGCTTTATCAAGTACATTATTATTATTATTATGTTATGATCTACAGTAGTCTGCCTGTAAATAGACAGTCTGTTGTTTAGCTTTTGCATGACTTTTAAGTCTGCCCTGAGCAGACATAGCTGGTAGCCTGAGTAGCTGGTTTAATGTCTGCAGTAAACCATAGGCTATTTGAGCTAGGATGTACAGCCTGTGCTTAGTGTATAGTGCATGCTTATTGTGTGCATAGTGTGTGCTTAGTCAATCAACTGTGCTTAGAGCTAACTCACTCGGAACGTCGGCTAGTGTCATGCTGAAGCATTACACCAGTGACGACACGTCAGAATGAGGATTGAGCAGCAGGGGCAAATAGGACATTTTCGAGCACATGCCATCGACGTCCAGGTTCTTTAGGTTTGCAATTTACAGATGACTCTGGATGCGGATGAGAGTACCAACTTCTGACTGGATAAGGTGCACATATAGTCAGATGTGCCGCAGCCATATCAGCCAGTGCTTACACCTAAAACCAGGCCTTAAAATACTTGCAGGACACTAATCAGAACGGAGATAAAAAAAAAACCTGAACCTTGCCTGGGGTGGCCAATCGCCGGATGGCTTGAAAGAAGCCAAGTGCCATGTGGAGAGTATCAGCCAGTGCCAAGCCACTGGTCCCACCAGGGCGAGCCTGAAGTAATCCTTAAACACATTCCCTCAGGTCCCAGGTAACCTATTACTTAAGCTTGGGGCTTTAGGGGTTTAAACACTTGTGAGATGCCCTGCACACAATGAAAGCAGTGTTAGATAGACCGTGTTTTTATATCTCAGATCATTATATGAACGAGGGAGAGAAGCAACGATGTAAGACGTCACCCTGGTTTGTCACAAGGGTAAAGTGTTTACCTGAAACGACCAATGCTTTTGCTCGATCTCTCTGGCATACTAAAGAGTCTGAACATAGACTAATTCCTCTTACGGCGCTTGACACGTGAATTATATTTCCTCTATATACGTGAGATGGTAGTATACATTTGAGTAGGCTTAGCTGTCGACGGTACAATAGCTGAAGCAATGCGACTAATGCACCAGCCACGTGCATTTGTCCAATCGCCTCTCAGTTTCAACACTTACCAAGCAGGACATGCTCCTGAACAGGCACGGTAACTGCCGGAGCCATATTAACGATAGGGTTGGTAGCAGGAGGCATGACTCTATAATCCTGGTATACTGGTGCTCCCATAAAATCTGGTTGCACTGTATTTCCTCTGTGCAGCTCAGCCGCATACCCTTCGGATGCTCCATAGCTTTGAAATGGAGGTGGTGGTACTCCAGTAAAACCAGTCTGGGGGCTGTATCCTTCTTTCGGCACCTCATACCGTGCTAATGCTCGGTCGATTTGTGGTGGTGATGCTGATGGACCAAAATCCGATGTTGCAGCATCCACTTTAGCTGAACCAGGTCCTCGATATGGCGCATTCAGGAAGTTCGAATCCATGAGATCTGCAAAGTCGAGGCAGCGATCCAACTACAAGCTAATAATAAAAATATTAATGTACTTGAGAAAGCACCCTCAGAGAACTTAATCTCTTTCTAGGCGCTTTACATTTGCTGTAAAGTGATATGCAATAGAATAGTAAGTAAAATCATGCTTGAAAAACAAACAAAATGGATAATATGGTTAGGGATGACATGCACAGGGTCAGCATGCAAATGTGGTTAGTGGCAGCATGCACATTGTCAGCACGCATAGGCACGTGAACGACGAATCACAGGGACCAACTAAATGCTCTCCTTAATAGCTGTGTTTTTAAGTTCCTTTTAAATGTGGTCTGGTCAGGGGATGTTCTGACGCAGGTCGGGACAGAGTTCCAGGTTTGGCAGCATACGATCTAAATGCACGGTCTCCAAAGGATTTGAGGTTTGTATGAGGTATTTTTACAAGGTTGGATTCCGAAAAGCCGGTGGTACGATGCTTGGCCTGATGGGGGAGTATGTCGGAGAGATAGCCTGGAGCCATAGAATGAAGTGACGTAAAAGTGAGCGACAAAACCTTATAATATTGCACTTGATAAAGCACCCTCAGAGAACTTAATCTCTTTCTAGGCGCTTTACATTTGCTGCAAAGTGATACGCAATAGAATAGTAAGTAAAATCATGCTTGAAAAAAAAACAAAATGAATAACATGGTTAGGGGTTACATGCACTGGGTCAGCATGCAAATGTGGTTAGTGGCAGCATGAACAGTGTCAGCACGCATAAGCACACCAAGGAGGAATCACAGGGACCCACTAAATGCTGTCCTAAATAGGTATGTTTTTAAGTTTCTTTTAAATGTGGTCAGGTCAGGGGATGTTCTGATGCAGGTCGGGAGGGACTTCCAGGCTGTGGGAGCATACGAGCTAAATGCACGGTCTCCAAAGGATTTAAGGTTTGTACGAGGTATTTCTAGACTGTTGGATTCCGAAAAGCGAGTGGTACGATGCTTTGCCTGATGGGGTAGTATATCTGAAAGATAGGCTGGAGCCATAGAATGAAGAGACCTAAAAGTGAGCGACAAAACCTTGAAGTCAATCCGTTGCTTGACTGGTAACCAGTGCAGGTCGGCGAAAAGTGGAGTAATGTGGCAACTGCGACGCTCACGACAGACAAGCCTAGCTGCAGAGTTTTGCACCAGCTGCAATCGCCTGATCGCACATGCTGGTAGGCCAGTAAGCAGTGAGTTGCAGAAGTCGAGACGAGATGTCACGAATGCATGGACCAACTTGGACGTGGTATCCTTATCTAAACAAGCCCTAATTTTAGCAATGTTATGGAGCTGAAAATAGGCTGATTTGACTGTGGAGCTGATGTGGTCGTCTAACGAGAGGTCGCTTTGGAATATGACACCTAGATTTCGAGCTGATGCAACTGGAGATATGCTGGCAGAGCCAATTTTGAAAGTCAGCCTTTCCAATTTCTAATAACACAAGGTTTGCCCATAACTAGTAAGTTAGTTTTATCATCGTTTAGTTTTAGAAAATTTGCTGCCATCCATGATCGGATGTTATCAATGCATGCAGCAAGTAAGTTGAGAGAATTTGAGGTGCTCGAAGGCTGGGAGGGATCAAAGCAAAGGTACAACTGAGTGTCATCCGCATAGAAGTGAAAGCCTAGATTGTGCTTGGCAATCACATCAGCGAGAGGGAGAGTATAAACGGTGAAAAGGACCGGACCTAGCACAGAGCCCTGAGGTACTCCATATTTCAGAGGTACTTCAGATGATCTTTGTCCATTCACGTCAACACTCTGGAGTCTCCCACTGAGATAGGACCTGAACCACTGCAGAGCAGTGCCAGTGATGCCCAGGCGAGATGAGAGGCGCTCTAGAAGTACTTTGTGATCGATGGTATCAAAAGCTGCCGAAAGATCGAGCAAAACAAGAAGAGACACTCTGCCCATGTCTGCATTCCTAAGTAGGTCGTTGTATACCCGAAGCAATGCTGACTCTGTGGAGTGATTAGCTCTAAAGCCAGACTGGAACTTACTAGCAAGGTGTGAGGTCTCGATATACGAGTTCAGCTGGTCTGCCACGACCCGTTCCAGTGTCTTTGATAGAAATGGTAGAAGGGAGACTGGTCGGTAGTTGCTCAAGTTCTCTCGGTCTAGTGTTGCTTTCTTGAGGAGAGGCCTGACTACAGCTTTTTTGAAAGGTGCTGGGACATGACCTGAGGCTAATGACATATTAATGATGTTGGTTATGCATGGCAGCAGCAGATCAATGCAACGTAGGAGCAGGACAGTGGGAATAGGATCCAGTGGACTTGTTGTCTTCTTTGATTGAGATACGAGCTTTAGGACTACATCACTAGTGACCTGTTTAAATGCAGACATTGAGGCGCAGCCAGGAACCGAGGAACAGCATTCTAGTGGGAAGGTTGTCATCGCAGGGAATGATTCCCTGATTTTGTCTACCTTCTGCACAAAAAATCGAGAGAAGCGATCGGCTAGATCATCACAAGGATCATCAGGTAAGGAGCTAACCTGGGAACGGTTGAGGAGATGGTTTATTGTCGACATCAGCATTTTTTGGATTGTGCATCTGTGATTCAACAATGTTTCTATAGAAGCTAGACTTAGCCTTTGCTAGGATCGATTGGTACGACCTACAGTAGTCTTCATATGCCTATCGATGGACAGTTAGTCCGGATCTTTTGTATGCCTTTTCAAGCTTTCGTTTAGTAGACTTGGCTAGTTTAATGTCTGTGGTAAACCATAGGCCGTCTGGGCGGGGGCGCACAGTGCGCTTTGTCAAAGGTGCAAACTCGTCGAGCGTGTCAGCTAGTGTCGTGTTGTAGCAATCTACCAGTGATGACAGATCGGAGGGAGGACTGAGCAGCAAAGGTGAAGCAGATATGCTCGCACGGACAGCATCGATGTCAAGGGTCTTGAGGTTTCACGATTCACAGGTTATTTTAGAGGAGAATGTGGGCACACACTGTAGATTGAATGAGATCTGCATGTGGTCAGATAAGCAGTGTTTGGTGATAACTGGTGATGACAAAGTGCAGTTATATGAGAAAATTTGGTCGAGTGTGTGACCCTTGATGTGGGTAGGGCCATGCACATGAGTCACAAGAGATAATGAGTCTGTCAATGTACGAAATTCGGGGCTGAAAGCGTCAGATAAGTTATTAAAGTGAACGTTGAAATCACCCATAACGAGGAAGGATCGACTTCTTGCACACAGAATCATAATGAGATCGGAGAAATCTGAGATAAAGGAGGATT
The DNA here is from genome assembly GCA_009760855.2 of Cristatella mucedo. NCBI lineage: Eukaryota > Metazoa > Bryozoa > Phylactolaemata > Cristatellidae > Cristatella > Cristatella mucedo. Next base: position 513,374 of record WPIO01000180.1, read on the forward strand.
TGGTACCTGGTGGGCGATAGACTACTGCCACTATCGGTAGCTTGGTTTCGGGTGAGACCAAGACAATTGATTCAAAAGACTGCTTCGAGGGTACCGCAATGGCTTGAAGTTGAATTTCGAGCGCACGATCATAGCAACTCCACCTCCAGTTTTGATTGATCTAGGGGTGTGAAAGAACGTGAAACCAGATGGAGTAGCGTCTTTAATTGTCGGGCAGTTTATCGATTTCAGCCAAGTTTCAGTTAGGGCGAGCAGGTCGATACCATTTTCAGAAATAAGGTCGTTTATTACTAGAGGTTTATTGCACATTGAGCGAGGATTCCAAAGGCAAGCGTTAAGTCTGGCCGATTGGGTTACAACAGGCCTGATGACCACTAAGTTAGAGAGATTTACAGTGACGCATGCGGGGAGCGTGCTAAGCGGTTCGAGACAATGCTAGGAATACCAAACGAGCAGCGTCTAAGCTGGGGGTTCCGGCCACCTTGAAGTCAATCCGTTGCCTCACTAGTAGCCAGTGCAGGTCGGCGAGAAGTGGAGTAATGTGGCAACTGCGACGCTCACGACAGACAAGCCTAGCTGCAGAGTTTTGCACCAGCTGCAATCGCCTGACCGCACACGCTGGTAGGCCAGCAAGCAGTGAGTTGCAGAAGTCGAGACGAGATGTCACGAATGCATGGATCAACTTAGACACGGTATCCTTATCTAAACAAGCCCGAATTTTAGCAAAGTTATGAAGCTGGAAATAGGCAGATTTGACTGTGGAGCTGATGAGGTCGTCTAACGAGAGGTTGCTTAGGAATATGACACCTAGATTTCGAGCTGATTCGACAGGAGATATGCTGGCAGAGCCAATTTTGAGAGACAGCCTTTCCAATCTTTGAATCACACTGGGTTCGCCCATAACTAGTAAGTTAGTTTTGTCATCGTTTAGTTTTAGAAAATTTGCTGCCATCCAAGTGCAGATGTCATCACTGCATGAAGCAAGTGAGTTTAGAGAATTTGAGATGCTCGAAGGCTGGGATGGATCAAAGCAAAGGTACAACTGAGTGTCATCCGCATAGAAGTGAAAGCCTAGATTGTGCTTGGCAATCACATCAGCAAGAGGGAGAGTATAAACCGTGAAAAGAACCGGACCTACCACGGAGCCCTTAGGTACTCCATATTTCAGAGGTACTTCAGATGATCTTTGTCCATTCACGTCAATACTCTGGAATCTCCCACTGAGATAGGACCTGAACCACTGCAGAGCAGTGCCAGTGATGCCCAGGCGAGATGAGAGGTGCTCTAGAAGGACTTAGTGATCGAAGGTATCAAAAGCTGCCGAAGCATCGAGCAAAACAAGCAGAGACACTCTTCCATGTCTGCATTCCTAAGTAGGTTGTTGTATACCCTAAGCAATGCTGACTTTGTGGAGTGATTAGCTCTAAAGCCGGACTGGAACTTACCAGCAAGGTGTGAGGTTTCGATATATGAGTTAAGCTGGTCTGCCACGACCTGTTCCAGTGTCTTTGATAGGAATGGTAGAAGGGAGACTGGGCGGTAGTTGCTCAAGTTCTCTTGGTCTAGTGTTGCTTTCTTGAGAAGAGGCCTGACTACAGCTTTTTTGAAATGTGCTGGGACATGACCTGAGGCTAATGATATATTAATGATGTTAGTTATGCGTGGCTGAAGCAGATCAATGCAACGTAGGAGCAGGGCAGTGGGAATAGGGTCCAGAGGACTTGTTGTCTTCTTTGATTGCGATACGGACTTCAGGACTAGATCACTAGTGACCTGCTTAAATGCATACATTGAGGTGCAGCCAGGAAACGAGGAACAGCATTCTAGTGAGGAAGTTGTCATCGCAGGGATGGATTCCCTGATCTTGTCTATCCTCTGCACAAAGAATCGAGAGAAGCGATCGGCTAGATCATCACAGGGATCATCAGGTAAGGAGCTAATCTGGGAACGGTTGAGATGGTTTATTGTCAACGTCAGCATTTTTGGATCGTGCATCTGTGATTCTACAGTGTTTCTATAGAAGCTAGACTTGGCCTTTGCTAGGATCGATTAGTATGAGTTACAGTAGTCTTCATATGCCTGTCGATGGACAGTTAGTCCGAATCTTTTGTATGCTTTTTCAAACTTTCGTTTAGTAGACCTGGCTAGTTTAATGTCTGTGGTAAACCATAGGCCGTCTGGGCGGGGGCACACAGTGAGCTTTGTCAGAGGTGCAAACTCGTCGAACGTGTCAGCTTGTGTCGTGTTGTAGCTATCTACCAATGATGACAGATCGGAGGGAGGACTGAGCAGCGGAGGCGAAGCAGATATTCTTGCACGGACAGCATCGATGTCAAGGGTCTTGAGGTTTCGCGATTCACAGGTTCTTTTAGAGGAGGATGTGGGCACACACTGTAGATTGAATGACATCTGCATGCGGTCAGATAAGCAGGATTTGCTAATAATTGGTGATTAGAAAGTGTAGTTGTCTCAGAAAATCTGGTCGAGTGTGTGACCCTTGATGTGGGTAGGGCCATGCACATGAGCCACAAGAGACAATGAGTCAGTCAATGCACGAAATGCGGTGCTGAAAGCGTCAGATAAGTTATCAAAGTGAACGTTGAAATCACTCATAACGACGAAGGACCGATTTCTTGCACATAGAATCGAAATGAGATCGGAGAAATCTGAGATAAAGGAGGACTTGGTACCTGGTGGGTGATAGACTACAGCCACTATCGATAGCTTGTTTTCGGATGAGACCAAGACAATTGATTCAAAAGACTGCTTCGAGGGTACTGCAAATGGCTTGAAGTTGAATTTCGAGTGCACGATAATAGCAACTCCACCTCCAGTTTTGATGGATCTAGGGGTGTGAAAGAACATGAAATCAGATGGGGTAGCCTCTTTAATTGTCGGGCAGTTTATCGATTTCAGCCAAGTTTCAGTTAGGGCGAGCAGGTCGATACCGATCTCAGAAATAAGGTCGCTTATAACCAGAGGCTTATTGCACATTGAGCGAGGATTCCAATGGCAAGCGTTAAGTCTGGTCGATGGAGTTACAACAGGCCTGATGACCACTAAGCTAGAGAGATTTACAGTGACGCATGTGGGGGAGCGTGCTGAGCGTTTCGAGACTATGCTAGGAATACCTAACGTGCCGGTACTCTGCTACCAGTTCCCGCCCAACGAGCGGCGACTGACCTGGCGGTTCTGGCCACCGCTGCGGCTATGGGGAGCTTTTCTTGTATTAATGCATAGTTCATGAATCCTAGCAACAACAGTAATATCCAGGAATGCATTTGATCTACGATGACGGAGCGATAACAGCTGCTGACGATCATAACTAACATGGAGGTTACTAGCTGCCGGCGTAGCTAAGGCAGCCGCCGTCGTGGGAGACCCAGCAGCCCGAAGTGATAAGCGTTTAGATGTCCATAAGCACGTAATTTCTTACGCGCTACGGTCAAATAACAATCACAATCACTTTAAACAGGTCTTAACTGTATCTTTTCCGTATACGATGTTCGCAAGAACTTCGGTTTTCGGAAGAATTCTGCAACGAACACGAACGCGCGTTAGAGCGCTCTATGTCGGGACGCGAGCTACCAGTCTAAAGGGACTAAGAAGTCCTACTACACGAAGCACGAAGCCCGTGCTCGAGGCCAGTTGCGGTAAGTAATTACTGCTAGGGCGAATCCCGCCGAAATGAGCCAACTGATCCAAACTTCGTGGTCGAACAGCTCATGTAATCCAAAGTCTAGAGAGCTTCCGATAGCATGCACCCTCGGGCTTCCGCACACCCATGCATGCACACAATATCAGCAGCGCGACCTTCGGCGCCTTGCCTTTCTCTGGATTGATAAAATGGCTCAGGTAGCTGGGTCACACGACGAGAATTCGGCTGCTGCAGGGCTTCCGTGACTCTGGCTCGGCCCACGGTACGCACCCATATACCTAGCCACGGCCAGTACACAGCTCGACACACGTGGTAAAGCTCTGATTGGTCAGCTCGTAGCTATGGCCCGTGAATGTTAGCTTTATTGCTAGCTCTGATACTTGCGGTACCCTATCCGCTGCTGCAGGGCTTCCGTGACTCCTCCTCGGTCCACGGTACGCACCCATATCCCTAGCCACGGCCAGTACACAAACACGTGTGGTGAAGCTCTGATTGGTCAGCTCGTAGCTATTGCCGATGAATGTTAGCTTTATTGCTAGCTCTGATTGGTTCGAGGTGACGTTTGCTCCTTAAAATACTTGCGTTACCCTATCATATGCTGCCATGCAGCTTCCCATTCCACAATAAACGTTAGAAAAGTTAGAAGTTTTCTATGCACAGTTCTGTAGCGCCCTGCTGGCTGTGGCTGAATTTTAGCGCGAACAAGAGCTGTTCGGCGGCGGGCTAGAGCCCCTTTGTCCTGGAGCAGTGAGCCAGAGAGGAGCGTCAGTGCGGTTAGAGAGGAAGCGCTTAGGAGCAGGCCAGGAAGCTCTGAGACGAGCGGCGGCGATTCGGCCTTTAGAATTGGTTCGATACTCGCGGAAGCTGCCGATAGATGTTGGCTGGCCTGTCAACCCCGCCTTCCCTCTTTCCAAGAAATAATCTTCTGGAACCCATTCACCATTCAAGCTGGACGGAGGTGCCCTTCCAGTGGCCTGGGGACGGTAGTAATTCCTTTGTGTAATGGGCCAAGGTGTCCGGGGCCCAATACCACTAAGCTCTTGCCCATTGTTTCAGCTAGGTATTTAAGAGTCGAGCGACGCTCGCTCTTGGCCTCGTGTCTTTTGTCTGTGGTCTTCTGTCTTTGGTCCGGCTCCGCCGTTGGACTCGTTTCTCTGAAAGCGAGGGAGGAGGGTGGGCTGTTCGCGGGCGATTGACGGAACAGGACGAGACAGCGCTAGGAGGATTCGGTGGACTCCACCGAATGCGGTCGTATCGCGCCCGAGCTGGCATTTCGTGTTTCTTTCGTGTTTTGTGTGTGCGCGCTAGCACGGGGTCTCGGCATAGGGATTTACCGGCGCGAGCTAGGCGTAGTTGGCGTGTGTGGAGTATTCCTGCCGCACTGGTGGAAACCAAGTTCTAGTTCTCCGGGTAGGGTTTAGACTCCGGTTCGTGCTTCAGTGTGGAGGAGTAATCCCTCCGCAAGAGTGTGCAAGTTGGCGTGTTTGGGGTATTCCCTCGGCACAGGTGGGAACGGATTCCTAGTTCACCGGTTAGGGTTTAGGGTCCGGGTCGCGCTTAGTGTGGAGGAGTATTCCCTCCGCAAGAGTGTTGGTGCAGTTGAGAGCGTGCGAGGAGTGTGGAGATAAAGCTGAACTAGACGCGCAGCGACTTTGTGCGCTTGCGAATAAAGTTCAGTAAAATCCCCAATCTGTGTGTCTCGCTTTCCAATTCATGCCGCGGACTCGCGACCCCCTTTAGTAACGGTAAGCAGGTCAGCGCCAGAAACGCTCGTTTCGTGGCGGCCGGCTTATTGCGCGTAGGCGCGCACCGAACGGCAGTAGGCGCTAGGTTACGCCGCTAGGTAAGCGGCAGGTCAAGCCTACCCCGCCGAGCCTTCGGCGTTACAGTTCTATCCACCCAGAATGGTTCTCTGGGTTTCTATGTAGGGTCTCGTGCGCGATGGGGATTACGCGGTAGCCGTCGCGGAAGCAGCTCTGGAGCTGAGACAGAAGAAAGTGAGCAAAGTGAGAAAGTAGATGGAAGAGCGAGTTGACAGCGTGAGCAAAGGCCGACTCGCAGGCAGAAAGTTCTTCGCTGCAGGACTAGCGGGTTAGCCGATCGCAGCTGACCCGTTGCAATTAAATGCAGCTTAGTCAGCTGATATTATCCAACTGCAGCACCTAATGAATCGGTTACTCAGCTCGCCCGTCGGCCGGGCGAATTGGTGAGTCCGCTGGGGCAGAACGACATTGCGGGCGTGGCCGCGCCCTCAAGGGGTCCCCACCCCCAAGCAGCGAGAGACAGGCGATGGAAACAAACGTGGCGAAATATTCACCAACAGAAGCGTCGAGCGTGGTCGAGGCTATCATAAAGCCAAGCAAGTTCGAAGTGTCGCTCGAGGCCGAGCGGTCGGCAGCCGTAGGCGGCGCTGAAGTAGCCGCGAAGCACCTACGTTGAAGCAAGCGTCTCCATCCAGCACGTAGTGGCGGCGTAGTCGTGGCCGAACAGCGCCTGGTCGGCGGCGGCGTTGAGACGTAGCCGACAGCACATATATGGAGGGGAGCGTCGCCGACGAGCGCCGAGTGGCGGTGTAGTCGTAAAGGGCGTACCGTTTGGTCGTGGTTGGTTTGTCGCCGAGTTTCGGTGTCGAGTTATTTGTGGTCGGCTGCTCAGTTGAGTATTTGCGTCGAGTTGCTTTCGGTCGAGCAAGGTTGTATGTTCGAATCAATCGTCAGGGTCACCAGTTTGTATGGGCTCGCGCGCATGATGGCGGCGCGACGAAGATGAACGTTGCCCCCCACGAGCGATTTGTGGCCGCGAAGACGACGTGCTGTATTGCATTATACTCAGGCAACGCCAGCGTGCGAGCGTACATATGGATGAAGCGGAAGCCGTCGTGTAACCAGACATGTAACGAGCCGTCGTGTAACTAGCTCCGAGACGCCAGTAGAAAAGAGGAGAGAAGAAGGGAGAGCGAGTGGATAGCGAACAGCTCGACGCACAGGCAGAAAGCTCTTCGCTGCAGAACTAGCGGGGTCACGCAAGCATAACTGAACTGTTGCTATTAAATCCAGCTTATTCCGCCGAGTCCATCCCTGCGATGACAGCATCCCCACTAGAATGCTGTTCCCCGATTCCTGGCTGCACTCGGTGTCTACATTTAACACGGAGGAGAGCAGTTTCAGTGGAGTGCTGCCTCTTGAACCCTTATTGAAATGTTTTTGACCTGTCCTTCTTTTCAATATGTTCAACCGGCGGCTTAGCAACAATTTTTTCAAGAACCTTTGACAAGAAAGGAAGAAGGGAAACAGGGCGGTAGTTTGCGAGGACCTCTGTGTCTAATCCAGGCTTTTTAAGTTTGGGTCTAGCGATTCGTCCTTGATGTGCTTATACGTGCTGACACTGTCCATGCTGCCAATAACCACATTTGCATGCAGACCCTGTGCATGTCACCCCTAACCATGTTACTCATGTTGTTTATCAAGCCTGAAAATACTCACCATTCAATTGCATTTCCCTTTGCAGATAATGTAAAGCACCTAGAAAGAGACTGAGTTCTCTGAGGGCGCTTTATCAAGTGCATTATTAATATTATCATTATCATACTGTTCAACCGCAGCGCCTAATGAGGGGGTACTAAGTTAGCCCGTTGGCCGGGCAGAGTGGGTAAGTCCGCCTGTGGCGGAATGACGTTGTAGGTGTGGCCACGCCCACATCCCAGCAAATTTCGCAGAGTCGCGGTGGGTAACCGAGAAGTGCTTGAAGCGATAGGGGTTGGTAAGGTGTTCAGCTTCGCGTTAACTTTGAATATCGCAAAGCTGCAATACGATATGGTTTACTTGTATCTAAGCTTGCCAAGGACCTCATTTCGCTAAAACCATGTGTACAGATTGGTTATAGAGTATCGCAAAGCTGTGGTTTTGAAATGAATTTATAGATAACCGTGCTTCGTGTTTAACCATCACATTTTACTCAATTGCATGTGGGCTTTCTCAAGAAATGGCCTCCGAGAGCTCTGTCCGGCCATCATCTTTAATCTGCCGTACACCTACTTTTTATCGATAGTAAGCAACTGCGGTTTCGATTCCGCATTCCGAGTTCTCTTTAACAATTTCAAGCCGTAGTGTATGCGCGTTCTTTTGATATGGCTTGCAGCGGCCCGGGTCAGCCAGCCTCTAAACATATTGAACTGCTCCCGACTAGCGTCACGACATCTCCTGACTTTAGCACATTTAAAAAGAAACTAAACACACACCTATCTATCACAGTATTTAGCGGGTTCCAGCGATTCAACCTTTTACTAACTGCAATACAGATACAATTTCTATAAGACTGCGTGCAAATGCTGTATTTATTCCATATTTTAGAAAACAGTTTTACGAGTCAACTAACTAAATTGCAAGCCAGATCGCATGCCCGTTCTAGAGCTAAGGCCTCCAGTAGCACGGGTGAGCCATCACCCGGATATGTCCGAGCTTAGACATAACAGCGGTTTCCACAGTAGGCTTCTTGCAACTAAGCTTAATGGCAGTTTACCTTTTTATTGGAGGTTGGCTCGCCCAAACCATGTAAGGCCATAACATGAGAACGGGAAAGCGAAATTGCCTGACATTTGGCGTGCAAGCCCAGGACACTCTTTTCTGTAATGAGAAGTCAATCTCGCTTGTCGACACCAAGCACTATCAGCGCTTCTTTTCATTTGCATAATTATCTTCTGAAAATCCTGGTTCTTACGAGAATCGTATACGGAAACTGATATTGCTAAGACCTGTTTAAACGTCATCGGTCTGCTGTTTGACCGTTGTTCGTGAGTAATTACGTGCTGTGGACATCTTATCGCTTACAGCTTGGGGTTAGGTCACCGTGCCTTCCGCCGGGGCCAGACCTAGATCCGCCGGTTGCTGGTAACCGGCTTATTAGCTGCGATCATGCGTAACCTATTATCGATTCATTATCGTCGTTCAAATGCATTTCTAGTCCGATTGCTCTTATTATATACGTATTATACGATTCAATTTCAGCTACCCCAACAAACAATTGCATTTGTTCGAAAAGCCACTCCTATAAATATTTAAAGAGCCTAGAAAGAAATGGAGTTCTCTAAGAGAGCTTTTATCGAGTGCATTATTATTGTTTTATTATTATTAAAAAATGTAATATCACTATTACCAGGAGCTGGATAGCCAGCAGCGGTGCTACGAGTAGCGATTCAGTGAGCTTCACCGTCCCTCCATGGCTCCATATACTGCCTTCAACCAAAAGGTAAGCGTCCGATCATGCAAAGTGATCCGTATTCCAAGCTTCTAGGGAGAATCTAAAATCTGTGCCAGGGTAAATGGCAGTTTTCTTGAAACGCATCAGCTGGTAGATACTCGTATTACTGAGTGACATAGATGGATGCAGGGGGCAGTTTTCCATCAGCCATTTGAAATATCTTATCTACATACCATACAAATCCATTACCTCTATAAAATAATACTTTACAGTATTCATTTTCTTTTAATGTACAAACCATCACCAATTCCAGTTGTGGAAGCGGCACGTTTCTGGATGACTGGAGATGAAGTTTTATACTGAGGCGGTTTAATCACTCGACTCCCAGTTTTTCTCAGTGTCGCTTTTTCTGCTCTTTCTTCGCCAACCTCGCCATCGAACTGTTCAATTCTTAATGCATAACAGAATGACTATTTCTTAACCTTTTTCAAAATTAGCTTCTTGTCTTTCTCCTTGTTTTTTCTTATATTCATACTCTTCGTCTTCTCTTTGTTACATAGCATGTTTACGTACATCTGCCTTTCTCGAGCATCGCCATTTTTCTTTTGCTTCGCTTTATCTCTCTTTTGTTTACAACTTGCATTGTGAGCTTCATTTTGAGCCATTTTGAGCTGCATCGCTTCTCTAGCATTTTAGGAATTATCATCGGATTTTTTTATAGCGATATTAGTATTAAGGTCTAGCAAAAAGAGCTTGTCTTCTGATGACCCTATACCATCATCTCTGTGGTTTTCACTCTCCTGACTCTGCTATGCTTCCCACTTTCTCTTTGTTGCGTGAGACAAAGTCTGTTGGCTACCGAATGCGTACCGAAAGCCCCTTGAGTGCGCTATATCAAACTCTCCTGCGTAACACCCACGTGGTCTGTATGACTTTGTGGAGTTACAGACGAAGATACATTATATTACTATCACCAAGTGCTGTGGCTCATCTAACAAGATCTTTACCATGTTCTATACCAAATTCAACTGCCTTTTTAGCTGCCCCGTGTGCTGTGTCAACAAATCCTGTTCTGATGAGTGGTTTTTCATGACCTTCACACAGTCGAGTAAGCCAATCTTGCTCTCAATATTAATACCTATCTAATTTCAACAGTGTCGACAGTTTTTGCAGTGGTAGCAACGCATTATCCATTCTGATCCATTAAACTAAATGGGTAACACCTATTTTCCTCCAGGGCCTCAAACGTAAGATCTAGAAATTATGCATGTCTACTTTTTTACAAGTAAATATATCCGCAAAATCCATTACTAACAACGCTTCACCCTACTTTTCATAGTAACAATCCTTGCTCGCATCCGCCAAACAACAGCTTACTCTAATTCCATCCACATCTTCTTTAGATGGCATCTTTTTCCAAGATACATAGGTTCCAGAAACATAAATTGCTCTTTCAATTTCTTCGTAAAGCGTACCTCTTTCCCTGGCGGGATCAAATGATCCTTGCAAGCTGAAAGCGAAGCATGGAGTATCACGCTAGAACTAGTTCTACCAGTTAACGCCTTCTATCGTAGAAATACTATATAGTTTCCAAATACTTCCATAGTAAATTTACAATGTCTCCCAGTTTCCTTTCTTGTCAAGAATTCTTGAACGAATTGTCGCTAAGCAGCTAGTTCCACAAATTGATAAGAATAAAATGTCAGAAAAATTGTATTCGGGGTCTAGAGGGAGCACTCCACTGAAACTGCTCTCCACCGTGTAAACAATGTCATTCTACGTGGCAACGATGACGGGAATGTCACTGCCCTAGCTCAGCTATATCTATCAGCTGCCTTCGACACCAGTGATCGCGATGTTCTACTTGGACGAATAAGAGCAACGATGGGTCTAGCAGATGAGGCACTGACGTGGTTTAAATCGTACTTGTCTGATCGGATCGTGTTCAATCCGTGTCGTGTGAGGGTCAGGTCTCACACACGAGACGGGTCACCTGTGGAGTCCTTCAAGGGTTCGTCCTCACGCCTTTGCTGTTCTCCATGTATACTCAAGCTCTCAGAAAAGTGATTAAGACCCATAGAATAGGATTCAACTTTTAAGCTGGCAACGCTCAGCAGTGTTTGTCATACAAGTCGTCGGAGTTTGCAGCAGCAACTGATTGACAGAATGCTTGCCTTTCGGACATTCAATCCTAGATGTCGGAAAACTTCTTGAAACGAAATGATGACAAAACCGAACTGCTGCTCATTGGACACCCTAAGCGTGTGGCTGGATTAAAAGGCTTCGCTCTTCTAATCGGAGATGCTGCTGTGCGACCATCACCGCGTGCTCGAAATTTAGGTGTTGTTTTTGACAGCTGCCTCAATTTTAAAAGCTTTATTCAGAAGACTGCTTCTACAGCTTACCAACACGTCCAATTCCTATTTAAGATTAGGAGCTGTCTTCAACAGTGGCTTGCAAAAAATGTAACTTGCTCCTTAGTTCTGTCTCGGCTTGATTATTGTAATTCCCTTATGGCTGGGGTACCAAAGAAAGCAACTAGGCCACTTTAGCTGACTATGAAGATGGCTGCAAGGCTAGTTTGCAAATCCCAGTGGTGTGACCACGACTCTCCTTTGCTAAAAGACCTAGGATGGCGGCCGGTTGATCAACGGATACAGAGCAAAGTTCTTATGCTGACCCACAAGGCCCGCCACGGCTTGACTCCTTCGTAACTAGCTGAACTGATGCACCCAGTTTCAGCCTCCTCGTGCCCTCAGATCCTGCATGGACAATAAATTAGCTGTTCCATTCCTCTGCTTAAAGACCGTTGGCGACAGAAGCTTCAGCTCTGCAGGTCCTAGACTGTGGAACTCGCTTCCAGAATTCTTCTGCAAAGACAACTACTCTTCTGCTGCCGACTATGGCTAATCCTTTCCAGGGGTCCTGAGCTGCTACTTCCATGCTTCTCACTACCTCAAGTGCTCTCCTGACTCTGCTATGCTTCCCACCTTCTCTTTGTTGCGCGAGACGAAGTCTGTTGGCTACCGAATGCGTACCGAAAGTCGCTCAGGCTGTGAGTGCGCTATACAAAACTCTCCTGCATAACATCCACATAGTCTTTATGACTTTTTCGAGTTACCGACGGAGATACATTACATCATCAATTTTTTCCCATCTATCCAACCCTTTGATCGATGAAGTAAAACTCAAGAGTTCTTGGCACGAACGCCAACTGATCGGGAAGTTTACCATTATTTTTACCTAAATTGGGCATTCTAAATAATAAATAAAACGACCAGCTGATTCAACAGCCTCTTTTTGTATAGCGACAGATGAGCCTTCACGGCTATCATCACCGCTTGCAGCGGTAATTAAGGACCGCCTACCACAGGATTCGAACCCACGACCTCGGGGCCGAAGTCGTGAAAAGTAGCCTACTTACCTAGTGAGCAATCACGGCTCACCAGTAACGAAATTCATTCATTACTAAATTAAAAATATGCGTCTTTCATTTTCAGAATTATGGCGGAAAGGGAACCGAAGAAGCGGAAGGCTATGACTTTATATTTGAATGCGTTAAAGACGAGCTAGGTGAACTATGTTGAGGTTCAATTCAAACGCAATCCATCGACGATTTCCAAAACCAAAAGTAACGAAGACACAATTTGAAAGAAAGCGCTGGAAAACTGGAATTGAAATCGAAAACGGCAGCGAAATTCGAATTACGAGGAAGTCGGCGAAGCGTTATTCTCGTAGTTTCAATCAATACGGATTCAGAATGTTCTGACTAATAGGTGATTAACGATAGAAAAAGCTCGTCAATTGGCGATTACGCTCGCATGTGACGAGCTGTCGAACGCTTGACTTGATCGATTCTAGAAGAAACATTAAATAGAATTCAACCCCATTAATGGCAAACGAGCTGCAGCGGACCAAGAGAGGGCCGAACTATAAACGAAAAAAATATCGCCTATTGTAATCGGTGGAATCGAGCCGAGTGATATTTCCTATGCAGATGAATCGGGATTGTTTTACAGAATATTAGCGCTCCGGCGCGCCGACAATACGATTGGCAACAAAGTCCAAAGGAATCGTCTAACCGGTTTATTTCTCTGCAATAGCACCGGAACCAAGAAAAAGGTCACTACTATCATTCAAATACCCAGTCTATGCAGACACAAATATTATAGCAGTGACGTGCAGCTAAAAGTAGGCAGGCTTAACTGTGGACCTGATGTTGTCGTCTAGTTAAAGGTCGCCTTGGAACAGGACACTTAGACTTCTCACACTTCTGCCATGCGAGACCTGCTGGCTTGGCCGACGTTGAGCGTTAGGTTTTTAAATCTCTGAGTGACACTAGGTTGGCTCAAAACTAATAAGTTATTTTATAGTCATTAAGTTTAAAAGAAGTTTACCACCATCTATTTGCGGATGTTAGCAGTACATGGAGCCAAAGAGTTTGGAGGATTTGACGTTCTAGAAGGATCGGAGCATGCATACAGCTGTGTCAGCATGTGCCATCTGTGCAGAAGTGAGATCCTATATGAAATCTTTTATTGAGTTTGGAGATTATAATGGCAAGAGGGGAAAAGGTTCGCTGATTCAGCAACCTTATTTATATCGTAGCAGAGGAGTCTTAGCGGCTATCACAAGTGCTTGCAGTGGTTAGTGAAAGATCGCTTCTGCAGAACTCGAACCCATGACCTGGTCGTGAAGAGCGAACAATTTAACCGTTGGTCAAAACCAGGGGTGGTTAAAAA